>VXAZ01001058.1:2240778-2306182 GCA_013399875.1 Gymnorhina tibicen | reverse complement strand
AGGAGAAGGGCACCAGGTGCGTGGGAATGTGGGAAAGGAGGCAATGTGCGTTCCCGGGAGAGGTTATGGTTTAAGCCCAGCTGGAAATTAAGCACCACGCAACTCCCCCCTTTCTTCCCCCACTCCCGCCCCCGGTGGAATGGGGAGGAGAATCAAAGGTAAACCTTGGTAGATTGTGGTAGGAACAGTTCAATAATTGAAAACAAACTAAAACACAATAATAATGGCAAATAATAATGATAATAAAAAGGGAAAGGAAAAACCACCCAAAACAAGTGATGCACAATGCAATTGCTCATCTCCAGCTGACTGATGTCAGACTTCCTCTCCCCAAACTCAGATCGGCCCCTCTTGTGGGTAACTCCCCCAGTTTATATACTAGATATAATCTTCTGTGGTGTGGAATATCCCTTTGGCCAGTTCAGGTCATCTGTGCCAGCTTTGCTCCCTCCCAGTTTCTTTTGCAAACCCCACTGGCAAAGCATGAGACACAAAAAAAAAAAAAAAAAAAAAAATTCTTGACTTAGGATAAACAGAACTTAAAAACCCCCAAAACTGTGTTATCAGCAACATTCCAAATCCAGAACACAGCATTGTACCAGCTACCGAGAAAAACTGAACTCCCTCCCGGCTGAAGCGAGGACAGAGGTGCACCAGGCGTGTCCGTGGGTTGGGAGCAGTGTGTGTGCACACGTGTGTGTTGGTGTGAAGGACGAGGCAGGTGGGAACATCTGTGAGCAGGAGTCGCGTGTGTTCCAAAGGATCATGGCAACATGTGCGTGGGTGTGTGGGAAAAAGCCTGCCTGGAGTTTGGGGGAGCTTTTTGTGCTGTTGGCACGCGTGCGTGGGAGTTTCCCCCAAGCCCACTGAAACAAGCGCAGCTGCAGCAGAGCCCCAGGAGAGCTGTGGGGCTGGAATTCCTGCAGCCTGTCCAGCTCTGCACGTGCACCTTCACTCTGCACTGTCATTCTGCATTAATATATGGACAAATGTGACCTTCAGCTGCCCACCAGTGGGGTAGGCTCTGGGTGTGCAGCCCTACACGGTTGGATATTCTCTGCATTTTCTCTACAAATCACTGTTGAAGATGATGGCACATGGCACAGTCACTGGCCTGTGATTCTATCTCTGGCAGATGCACACAAGCATTTATGCTTGCAGTGTCTTTTCTATGTTTGTAATGGAAATAAAGTACTTCATTATAAGGGACTTCAAAATTAAGAGACAGAAATTTGGTTTTTTTGAAGCAACCAACAGAAAAGGGCAATTAAAGTTTCTAGAAGTCAGAGATAATAATTTTCTTGGTCAAAAGATGCACTATACATGGCACAGGGAAGTATTTCACACCTTCACCAAAATCAAATGCAGCGTCAAGCTGCAAGCTGGCGGCTCTACCTACCTTCAAGGTGATTCTGTTGTGTGTGAGGACACGGAGGATGGATCTTTATGTACTTCACACCTGGCAGCTCCTAAAGCCAGGGAAAAGGAAGCGCAACATAGCCTAGAGGGAAATATTTAAAAGAAAATTCATGAAGTCCTTAGTCAAAGCTAAAACCAAGGACGACCAGTTTTAAATGGGTGTTGGGGGGAGATTTAGCTCTGCCAGCAGCAGTGCAGGAAGGCCCTTCCATTTTATGGCAGATCCATCCAGCTTTTTATATAAAATGCGGACTCTTAATTTAGGATCCCGTTAGGTGACAAACTAGTCTGAGAAAATGATTCAGTTAGAACCTGTGCCAAAAGAGAAATGCATTTGCCATCTGAATCATCCTGGCAGGAAAGACAGAAGGATGTTAAATTCAGTATGGATCCCTAATAACTGAACATAAATGAAGGAAAACCCCCATCTATGTTGTTTCAAAGAAGGAACAACAGGCTTTAAGATGTGACATTTATAGAACAGAAATACGTACCTGTACTCTATGTAAGGAAAACCTGTTGGAAACCAAGGGATAAAAATACATTCATTCAGAAATAAAACTGAAATAGTCCCTGACCATTTTTTCCACATGCCCCTGGTTTCTCTGAAGTTTTCAGTTCTGAGAAGTTTCAGCCTGCAAATGTCACCCCAATTTGTTACCCTTTGAAGGGCTGCTCTGCCCCTCGCCAGCTGAGCAGCACTGAGCTGCCCCAGTTTCTTCATGTTCAAAATGGAACGTGAGCATGGTAATTATGTGTCACTAATGGCTGCAAAATTCTTTAAAAATCCTGGAGAGGGGAGTGCAGTGTAATACAGTTATAGCTCAGCGACTGTAACTGGAGGAAGTTCTGACCCCCACTGCGACCCCTGAACTTTGGAGGTGGCCAGAAATTCAAATCCCCAACCCATCAAAGTGAAAATGCCAGGCTCTCAGATATGGGCATTTTGCAGTAAAATCTCACAACGTTTGTGCTCCCCCAAAATCAGAGATCACAAAAGCCTTGCCATGATGTGCAGTGGTCTGTAAAGCCTCTTTCTGGCTCTCTGCTTTCCAGGTGCCTCTCTCCTCATTTTTCTTTTGCTTGCTTTGTTTTTTAAAGAGCACAGATTACAGGGAGAGCAGAGAGCAGCAGAGCTGGAAGCAGGAAGGTTTAATCACCTCTCCTGTGTCGCTGCACACGGATGTTGTTTCTCTTTGCTGTGCATCTCTAATATCAACAAGCACAGCTGGCCTGGTTTTGATTCCGGTAATGCAGATCTAAATCCAGGCACCCTCCACCCTATAAAGCCAAAAGAGTTACTATTAATTAGATCAGCATGGCTGAGATGAGAATCTGGGATTAGCTTCCCATTCACCCCATCAGGAAGGAGAGCAGCACGCTGGAGGGGCTGTCCCTCCTTTCAAGCAGGAGCACACAGGCTGTGGGATGAGTTCCCTGCTCACGGCAGCACTGGGAAAGGGAGGGCAAGGGGAAGGGATTGTGCAGAGTCTTTCCCGGAGCTTGGTTGGGAACAACAGCCAGGATGAAACTCAACTGAAATATTGAAATCTGGTGGGTGATGGGATCCCTCCCCATTTCAGAGGGGAAGATTCTGAAAATCAGAACCAAATGAACATTAAGTGTGTGTGTATAGAGACCTCAGTAGTGATCCTTGTTTTGTACCTCTGCTGATCCTCTTGGAGGAGCATCAGTTAAAATCCTCACGGCCTGATCCCGCTCAGTGGCACCATCCAAGCCAGCATTCCTCCCGCAGGGTTCTTCTTGACCGCTGTCTTTGGTCCCTTTGCTGCACTTTACCAACAGCCTCGAAGATAATTAGCAGTCATCAGAAGAGAATTAATTTTTAACAAACTTCTCCCTGCGTGGGAGAGGGAGTGGAAAGCTCAGCGAATGGCAGGAAAAGTCTGTGCAGGGAGTGACGACAGGTCCTTTTATCGTCCTCCGAAAAGCAGTGACATTACCAAGGATTTATTTACAGAAGCTGGGAGGAATAAGGGAGCTGCTGTCAGCTCCTTAAGGCAGAGACTGGTTTTAGTTACTGTTCTTCCTTCGTTTGCACAACACTTGGGCCGGGGGGCTCCTGGTACCAGAGGAAACCTCCTGCTGCAGAACAAGGAACATCTGATGTCAAGTGCTGAAACTGATGCCCAGACATCTACTGAGGAGGAGAAAGCAGGTCAGGATCCAGGAGATGCCTAATCCAGCCTGACGTTTGGGGCTGGAGGAGCAGAAGGTGGGAGCTGCCGTGAGCTGCACTCGCATCTCTGTGCACGGAACGGGGCACAGCACACAGATCCTTCCTGCAGCCTTGCTTCCAGCAGGGAAACGGTGCTGAGCAGAGCGTGGCCAGCTGTGCCCCAGCTGTGCCCCACTGGCCTGCATTGCCTTAGGGTCATGACTTTACAGCCGGGTGCTCAGGAGCACCAGGAGTTGTTTTTAGTAGGGGAGAACATCATCTGCAAATAGCTTTGCTCTGGCTCTGCCTTGCTTTGGCTCAGCTGCAGGCAGCCAGAAGGGTTGTGCATCCCTTGTATCATATATTGCCCAGAAAGCTAATTTAGTGCAAGCTGCCCTTATCTCATCCATTAAATGTGCAAGTGAATTGACCTACTCCCTGATCGTAAAACATTGCTACAATTGCTGGCTGGGAGAAGGCGTCAGCCCCTTACTCAGCTCCCTTATCTCCACTTTACCAACCAGACTCTTAGTAAATCCATTATTTTTTAGCATTAATTCATGAGATGGCCATTAGCCAGAATTCTGTGACTGTACAAACAAGGGCAAAAGCAGTTCCCACCTTTCAATTATATCATGGGCCTTTCCCAGAAACCTGGGGAGTGAGGGTTCTCATTCCAATCAGAAAGGGTGTAATTAAGGCCCAGAACAGCTTTCAAAAAGCTCTTCAGCTAGGCAGCTAAACTTAGCCAATCAGTCCACAAAGGAAAAAGGACAAGTTGTAAATAGCCTAGAAATAAGAAGAGAAGAACAAACATTTTTTTCTAGGGCAAAAGAAAACCTGTGAAATCTACATTTTAAGACTTTCACAAACCCCCCCCAAAAATTAAGAAATATAGTCTGCAGTCTGTAAGCAATCACTGACAGGTTTAGATGTGTATGCTCAGGCTCTGCCTACTGTATTCTATCAAAGATCATCAGGAAAAAAGCACTGACCTCTGTGTTCAGGGAACAAAACACACATCCAGACGCCTGTCGGTGCTGTAGCCATTACCGTGCATTAGCGCTCGTCACACACATTTACACACAAGCCATGATTGCTGCCTTTCAGGTCAGTGGTGAAGCCGATCTGGAGAAGCAGATTCGCAGTAGGAGATGTACCCTTGGGCCAGAGAATCATTAAATTACCAGCATCAAGAAACCTACTGCAATGTGACTTGACAGCTGTACAGTACAGTTGTACAGTACTAGGCTGAGGCTGTGTTTACTCTGGATTTTTTAAACCTGGCCTACACTGAATTTTTTCCCCCCTCTGAATAATTTCTCACCATTGCTGAGTCTGATCACCTTGCACAGCCCTGTGCTGCCCCAGTCCTCCATCGCCTCCTCTTAATAAGCAGCGCCCATGGGAAGAGAGCTTTCAATCTGGTTGGACAAAGAGCAGGAGAAACCATAGAAGTATTAAGGTTGGAAAATACCTAAATATAGGATTTCTTTTGCTGAGATTCAAGGCATGGAAATATTAAATAACCTGCCAGAGCACACTGGGAAGCTGAGCTACATTGCCTGAGGGCCTGCCTCACATTTTAAGAGAGATGATCTCTATTCCTGGGGAACAGAACATGCTCACTGTTAGCTAGGGAAGTACAGACGCCTGTAATCTGTCTTTTAAAAAGGGCTTTTAATGACCAGGAAACAGCACAAGGATCTGAGCTTGTCTTATAAACCCAAACCACGTACTGCCTGTAAGCACAGCATTCCACCTCCCTACAACTCAGCTGCTCCGTGGTCTCTAGGTGAGGGAAAATGAAGGGAGTTTATTTTATCTTCCCTGATGGGAAGGCTGGTAATGACCTGCGAATTGGTGTCATGTGTGGCTTTTTTTTTTTTGCAGGCTGTAAAACAATTAGGCCTGGTCCCCAGTTAAGAGTTTTGCTCCTCGTGTCTGGGAGGGTTTTTGTGCATATTGCCGGGGAGCACTGGGTATCTGGGAGTTGTAAAGATGTCTGTGGTTTTATTGCTAGATTTTTACAAACCTCAGGTTTGTATTTTTATTATGATTGCTGCTGTGAGGACATTTTAAAAAATATCACGTTTCTCTCTGAGATTACATTTCACTCTGTTGATCTTTCTCTTGACATTTCGGGGAGTTGGGGGATACTGGCAAAACATGCAGAGTAAGCAAAGGAGATCTCCTTCACCCCAAATCCTACCTTTGCCAAACTGGGGAGGCACAGGATGTTTTCATTTATTAAATTAACATAGGCTTGGGCTGGTGGGAAGCAGTGCCTGAAGAGAGCAGGGCTCGCTGTGATGCTAACAGCCCAAGACAGTGCCATTTTCCCTCTCCTATTAGAGCTGCTGAATCTTTTCCCAGCCTTCTTTTTTGCTCAGCCAAACCTTATCTAAATATTCTGTTCTTGGGGCAATAGACAAATTGCCCAGCTGTTTAACTGTCACTGTTTCAGACCTGTTTTCAGACTGCAGGATTGTGTTTCAGATTGATTAAGCAAATGATACACAAGGAGGAAATCTCTCCCATCTCTTAGCTGAGACTAATGGTGAAGTTGAGATATAGAGATGTGCTGGCATTTGCCTGCTGTAGAGCTGTGTCAATTCTCTGTTCTCCCTAATCAGGGGAGTTCTAAAATCTTGTCATCTTGCCTTAAAGATTGGTTTCCATCAGCTTGCTGAAAAACACCAAAAAAGGCACGTAGGAACCTGCAGACTTGAAACCTGTGGTCAGTCTCAGCTCGTATCTTTTTATTATGTTCACTTTCAAAGGACCCCAAAGAACTTGGCAGCCATTAGAGACGTGGTGATAAGGCTGTAAATTATGTGGCAGTGCCCTGGAAAGAACCAGTTTCAGTATTTGGAAAGAAGAAATTTAAAGTCCATTTACTGTATGAGCTGTTGCAAACACTCGGACTTTCTGATTGATAGGATGAAGATGGGAGCAGCTTAGGACAGAAAAATTTTTGATGCTGAGAGTTATCCTGGATTATTTATTATCAGAGGTGGTTCATTCCAGGCACTGATAATGACAGTGCTGTAGTCACCAAGTCTCAGCCTTAAATAAAGTATTTATGGGTACCATTAAAATGCTGTTGCTCACGTCCTCAACAGATTTTGCTGGGATGGGCTCTGAGATAACACTGGGATGAGCGGCTGCTTGACAAACTGTCTGGAGCCTTTGCAGGGTTCAGGGTGCTGGTTTTCCTTCTGCTCTGTGACCTTTAGCAAGGCAGTTCCCTTCTCTCTGCCCACCTCCTGCCTGGCTGGGACTGCCTCAGGCTGTACAAATCTGCAGCGCCTGGAACAGCAGGACAGGGATGTTGGTAGAGGCTTCTTGGCAGCAGAGGGATGCCAGCAGCAGATAATCACCAACCGGAGTCATCGGGTTTGCATAAACACAAAGCTGCTCCATCACAGACAGTCTGTGCCCTGAACAGACTCTCTGGGCCTTCTGTGAGCCCCTGCTGACAGCAGATCTGTCCCAGGGGCAGGTTCCTCCCTCGGCCTCTGCACACGCCTGGGGCACGAACAGTGCCAGGCTCCGGGGAATGTTTCTGAATAAAACCAGAGAAGATATAAAGCTTTGTTTTTTGTTTTGTGTTTTTCCATGCAGGGTATGGTGGTTTGGCATCTGTCAGGCAAACAGATTAAGAACAGATGGGGAAAAATGTGAAACCCCGTTGATCTCCAAGAGATTATTTCAGAAACACGGGGAACAAACGCATGCTGGATTCTGGCCCCCGCTCTTACGCCCCTTCTGCAATCACTGCCCCAAATGTGCTTTGTGCTGGTGAACAGTTCTACCCCTGTGCCTTGGGCACCTCCGATCTGCCCCTCTTGTGCTGCTGTCCCCTTCCAGCCCCCACCTCAGGCTTTATCTGGGCTGTACCAGGGACCCACTTGGGGTTCCTTCCCCTGCAAAGTGAGGGAGAAGGGCAGCACCCTGCCCTGAACCTGCAGGCACAGACACCCCTTCCTTTGTCCACGCCGGAGGTTCCCAGCTCTCACGGTTGGTTTGTTGTCCCTCTTTAAAGCCAGCTCAGGTCACCAACATCCCCGAGCGCATCCCCGCTCCAGAGCCGGCCCTGCTCAGTTCCGTCCGCAGCCAGCAGAGGGCCCCCGCCCCCCGCGCACAGCGCCTGCCCCGCGCCTGGTGCGGGGAGAGCGGGAAATGGCTCGGGAATGGTTTGGGAATGGCTCGGGAATGGTTCGGGAGTGGTGTGGGAATGGTTCGGGAATGGCTCGGGAATTGTTTGGGAGTGGTGCGGGAATGGCTCGGGAATGGTTCGGGAGTGGTGTGGGAATGGTTCGGGAATGGCTCGGGAATTGTTTGGGAGTGGTGCGGGAATGGCTCGGGAATGGTTCGGGAGTGGTGTGGGAATGGTTCGGGAATGGCTCGGGAATTGTTTGGGAGTGGTGCGGGAATGGCTCGGGAATGGTTCGGGAGTGGTGTGGGAATGGNGGAATGGCTCGGGAGTGGTGCGGGAATGGTTCGGGAGTGGTGCGGGATTGGTTCGGGAGTGGTGCGGGAATGGTTCGGGAATGTTTCGGGAATGGTGCGGGATTGGCCGCGCATGGGCACCGGGACAGCGCGGGATGGACCCGTCCGGGCTGTTCTCTACCCCCAGCTCCTGTGGGGCCTCATCCTCAGCCTTTCAGGAGAAGTTTGAGGCCATGCAAGCAGACGAGCTTCAAACTCCGTGAGAGACCCGACGTCAGACATGGCACATCTGAGGTTTGCCCTCTTCAAGGGATCCTCTCTGCCACTGACACACAACCCAGTGTCAGTCTTTATGCTACAAAGCTTGAAAGCAGAACAGCAAAATAAGGCCCTCACCCTGCCACTACTTTCTCCACCTCAGGTGGAATATTCACATTTTCCTTCTGGTTATTTATGGGAAAGGAACCAACAAAAGGAGGAAGAGTAAAAGTTGAACCTCAGGGGAGAGCCCAAGAAATGTGCAGTGACCTTTGAAAATGCTACACCCACTGTGCTATGTAAACTCATCAAAGTTACATGTAATTAGTAAGCACTTGCCTCTCTAAATCACGTTCTTTAGGGGTCTGGGACCCATACAGAGAAAATGGAGTTAGAGTAGTTTAAAACTATGTATACCACGTCTGTGTTCAAGAAAGAAATCAATACCTCAGTTCCTGAATGGTGCTGTGGGAGATGCCCATGGTGCCTGGATGAGCCTGGGGTTTGGTCAATTGGCTACTCCTTCCCTTCTGTATTGGAGAGAAACATGGATTTTACTCCCAGTCCACAAAAGAAATCTTGGTCTTCAACGAGCCATCGAGCACAATACCTGGAGCTGGAAAGGGAACACAGAGGAACACGCAGACAAACATACCTAAGTCTTGGAGAAAGCACTGCTGCCTTTCACCACAAACGGGCCTCAGTACAGCTCTCCTGAGGAATACCTGGATAACGTGGAACTTTCCAGGCATGGAAGCAGCACTTTGTGGGCTGCGTGGTGCTGGGGCTGAGCCTGGACACGGCCTGTGGACCCTGCACCTCACCTGGGGCTCCCACGTCCACCTTGGCTCTTGCCAACATTGCAGGAATAACCACGGCTACGAGCCACCAACTCCTTCTCCTCCCTCTAATCCCTGGCTACCTATAACTGGGACCAGCTGTAGGAGAGCACCCAGGAGGTCCCACTTGGCTCCACAGTTAGACTGTCTCCATCCCAGAACCAGCACAAGTCAAATCTCTGGTGCAGCAATTTGAGGGATACATTTCCAGCAGTGGAACCAATGTGTGTGGCAGCTGAAGTGCCTGGCTAACCAGTGGAAAGATGAGATACAGCCAATGTCCAGGTGGACCTTGGGTCCATAACAGAGGCCAGACCCCTCACTGGCCATAAAAGTCTAACATTAGGCTTTAAAGATTTGTTAGCTGTAATTAGGCAGCTTTCTGGTCCCATCAGCTAGATGTAACAATCCCTCCTAGCCCATTAACAAAAAGAGCTGGCAAGCCTGGATTTGATGACTGACTGAACAATATGAAGAGGTGGTGATTTGCTGGCGATGTGTTAAAACAGGCAACAAATCAGCTGGCAACCTGCACTGGACTGAAACAAAATCAAAGCAAGAGGCAGATGACTTTGAATGGGCTCCAAAGGTCACAGAGAAACAAGCAAAAACTGATAAAGTTCACAGGAAAACAGAGCGAGCAGAAGGAGCGCTGCATCTTCCTGGCACTGGGAGCAGTTGGCACCCGACTTGGAACGAATGTATTTCTGAGTTAAAAAAATACATTTATCTGGAGGGAAGCTGGAGGCATAAAACCCAAAATGAACTGGTGCACGTAAGCCTGGCTGTTCCAGCACTGGGAGAGCATGCAGGGACTGTGGTGCTGGCAAAGGCGGAGCTGCTGCGGAGCTCCAGTGCCACGGGGATGGTGACAATGGAGGCAGAATCCAATGGTGGCTGTCCCCCACGGTGGGTGCAAGGGGTCACAGCTGCAGGACTGTGACTGCGCCCCATGGGTGCTTCATGCTGCCCCGTCAGTCACAGGAGAGGACCCAGGAGATCAACGCAGAAGAATCAGCTCCAGGATTAGAGCTCAGAGTCCGATGGTCCTTACATGAGGCAAGAGAGAACCACTCATGAGAAAGAAGCAAAAAAGTCCTTTTGCACTGAGGATGCACCAAAGTCAGTGGAAAAAGCACTGCCAGGCCAGTGCAAGGAGCTCAGAACATCCCGAAGGCGGGATGAACATCCCCCAAGTGGGATGCCTAGAGCAGAGGAGGATATGAGTGTTAGTTGGTACTTTCCTAATTACAGGATCTGCTTAGCTATTTTAAGTCATGTTCCATGCAATATTGAAACACACAAGTTTTCATCTTTTGGCAGTTTGGTTGGTACAGCATCTAATTATCCCTGCAGCTTGGGGATGGTAGAAAATGCTTTTCAGACACCCAACAGAGATAAAATAGGTAAAAAAAGTGCAAGTGTTCCCTTCTCTCTTGGACTTTGCAAGGGCAGAATCCAGCTCCCACAAGACCTCCTGCACATTTGCCTTAGTATTGCTTTAGGAAGCATCTCTAGGAGGCTTGGAGCAACCAAGCCCAGAGAAATGAGAAACACATAAGGGAATGGTTTATACCAGTTCCTCCCAGTGCCGTGACATGAAGAGTTCAAATTGGTGTGTGAGTCACAAACTTCCATCAGTTCTTGAGGGGCTGGAGCTCCTGAGGGCATCACCTTCCTGCAGCCAGCAATCTTCAACTTGGACATTGGAAATACCCCAGTCCACATGCCAAATCAGGAGCTTCTGACTGCCCCTAGCTAAATGGCACTGGGCTTTTGGGATCCATGGGAGAGACCTGCATGAAGATCCCAGCCTGAGGCCTCTTAGAAGGGAATGTCTAGGTTTTATAATGCAAAAACCTGCATCCTGCAAGCCCCTGCATGTCCCTGCCATGGGGTTGTGGGGGGTTCATGGGAGGGAGGGATTGTATCAGTGCTGTCTGGTTTGGGTGGAGGAGTGGGTGGTGGATGATGCCATTTCCAATTCCTAGCAGGAATCTGGATGTGTCTGTGCTGGGAAATTGCAAAATAGAACATTGTGCTAATTAATGCCAAACAGGAGGGCTTGGAATATACATCATCAGAATAACCTTTAGCAACCACTAGATGCCTTCCATCCATGAGTGGTTTATAAAGAGTATTTATATTTATTACGTGGCAATGGAAATACATCTCGAGAGCGACCTGCCCAGTTAGGACTGAATTGTCCAACGTGCACAGAATGAAACACCCTCTGTTCATTCATGCTCCACAAGTGCTGGTTTCACCACTGGCAGCCCTCTGCACTAAAATACCTCTGAGCCAGTCCAACAAGTTTTTTTCCAGGTTTGCTTCTCCACAGTGTAACCACAGATTGTGCTCTATGGAAAGCGTTGAGCCTTGGAAAGTCTAGAGTTACTGTAGGTTGCAGCGGTTGGATTTGGTCCTAAAACAATGAAACCGAACGTGAAAAAGACGCAGATGGCTGTCGCCTCTGTGCCATTTGGAGCGGGGTTTGGTTCCCAGCCAGGCAGCCCCGTGCCACGGTTATGCAAATAAAGGCAGCAGAGCTGGATGCAGGGGTACACACACCTCTGACAGGCTGTGGCACGGGGGATGAAAGAGAGGAGGGATTTCGGGAAGGGCAAAAAGGTCAGCACGCCTGAAGGACAGAGGATTTAAGGACACAGGGTCAGCAAATCCTGACTTCACTTAAGGAAAAGGAGGCTTTGCTACTGCTCCTGATGTACCTGGATACTGTGTGCTCTTGGGCACGGAGAAGCCTGACAGCCCTTCCCTGTGGGAGCTCTCTGCTTGTCCTGTCCATGTAAGATCAGCTCCTTGGGGTGGGGACACTCATGTGGAGTTCAGCCCAACAGCGAACTACAAAGAGAGGCAGAGAAGGGAAGAGCCTGATGAAAGGAGGAATGAGAAGAAGCCATGGGAAAATAATTCAAATTGCCTTGACCGAGGGTGCACTGCCAAGGTCTAGACCTTGAATTCAGTGTGGTGTAAGGGGATGTAAACAAAACTGCATCCTCTGACTCCAGGGCTGGATTTAGTCCTGTCATGAATCCCAAGAAGACACAAAGGGTAAGACTGGGCTTCAGCCTCCCATTAAAAATGCTCTTCTCCAGTGAGACACTAGTAATAGAGCAGATATCTCTGATAATTAAACTACTAATCAACCCCTTTTAAAAACTGCCTGATGGTTCCCATCTCAATCTCCTGTGAGGATGGGGAGGCTTAGAAATTTAATACAATTCTGTGGTTGAGTTAAACATCAGGCAGGTTTCAGACTGTGCTTTACTAGAACCAGATGAATTTCTAAGCTCAAAATCCAGCATACAGAATGCTGATTAAGTTTGATCTGGTGACCATCTGTCCTTGTGTTTGTAGTATGAGTAGCTAAATGAAATTCTGGAAAAAAAGGGTTATCTTAAATACACACAGGATAAAGCAAATTGAAGAAAGCCCCTTTCACTGTTGCTATGTGAATCTTCTCAGCAAGAGGGGAAGATTAGGTTAGTCTCTGAAGTTACATATGCTCAAGTTCACTTTTTTGGACTCTCAGAAGCTGAAACATCAATCTGTAACTTTTGCTTGAATTGCATCTTGTGAATTTTCATTTAACTGCACACTAAACCCATGCAGACACTCAGCTGAGTTCCGTAGTGAGAAATGTTTCATGGTCACAGAAAGTCAGTGTCTTGGAGGGTGTAAATTGGTGCAGCTCACTGCAATTTCCCTCCCTTTCCAACTTGACTTCGGCCAGTGATCACCCCAAATTGCTCCCCCACGCCTTCATCTTTTAATCTATCTATATCTATTGATTTATCCATCTTTTTACTTATATAGAGCAAGTGAAGACAATTAAATTGTGAGTAATAGCTCAATAACCAACCAAAGTTCAGCTAAGAGCAGAGGTGATGGCTGCCAGACTTTTTTTTCCCAATCATAATGGAAATTTGCTGGAGAAAAGAACACTATGATAAATGATGGCATAACATAATGCCCTCCTTTGAAGAGAGCCAGCTAAGAGGCTGGGCCCATCTGCAGACTGAATAGGGAAGAAGAGAAAGTATTGGGAAATGCAGAAAAATGGCTCTGTGGGGATCACAAACACCAGAACAGACAGCGCTTGTCAGGCTTTCTAACGGAAATGGTTTCTAACATGCAAAGGCACCAGCCTGGGCCCCCACGCCCCAGCTCCAGCCACCGGCTCCTTCGTGTGAAGCACCACAGGGAGCGCAAAGCAAAAACAAATTCACTCCGTGTCCTTTGCCAGTTTTCCCCAGCTGCCCAAGGGACTTCGCTCTTTGAAATGGAGGGTATCTGTTCTTTAAAAGGAGTTGTTCACATGTCAGCACGTCAGCCTGTGACCAACAGAAAGATGCCGAGGATGGCTGCAGGGCTTGGGCTGGGGTGCAAGGACAGCTCCGCAAGAGGAGGCAGCTCAGCAGAAACCACAACAAACCCGGCTGGCTGGGGTTTGGGGAGCGCCTTGGGTGGGGGAAGCTCTCTGCTACTAGGGGATCTGCCTGTTCCAGGCTTTCCCACTGCTCACCCCGAGCCTGACTGCTTGATCTCCTGGTAAACGGGAAAAGTCTGCAGCTGGGATGCTTTTCTGGGGGAAGAGAGAGCCACAAGAAGTCCCTTGTGGTGGGGCATGAAAGGAGTTTGGCATGAAAAGCCAAGCAGATGCGTTTGAAATTCCACGTTTACTGTCCGGTCGGCTCCGGTGACTCCCTGCATCCCCAGGCACGCGCTCCTGCCTGGGTTAATGCTCACTCTAGGTGCTCATCCCCAGGGGCTGGGAGGGAGGTCACACAGACAGTACCTGTGCAAATGCACCTGGCTTTGATAAAACCCTGCCGTTGGTGTTCAAAGTCTCCAGCTGACACAAGAAAAGTCAAGCATCAGGATCCTTTCTACCTCGAACAACCCTAGGAAAAGAGCACATTGTTTGGACGTCACTGGGCTACCTCTACGCTTTTTACGTGGCCTTTTTCTTTGCATTTTCATTTTCTTTGTGAAGTTTAAAGAGACGCTTGTTTTTCTTGCTAATTCTTTCCTCCCGGGTGCTGATAGGGATCTCTGTAACATGAGGCCAGCTGGAAGAAATTCAAACTGCTTTCTAAATGTTGTTATGATAGAGTGTGGGGGACATGTCTTTGAAGCTGCTGGGCTCAGGAGAAGTTAGGGGCAATTAAACTCTCTTTCTGGAACAAATTTGGAGCCCCTACCTGTGAAAACATGAGCCACGAGCTGGTGTCACCCCATGCCAACCTCTAGGCAAAAGAAAACTTAGGTAGATGCTACTCAGTTGATGTTTCTGCATCGTGGGAGGATGAGAGCCTTGGGAACAACCACATCCTGGTGCAAGAGAGGCTGCAGCCTGCTGTTCAAGGTGGGAGGTGGGAAGGTGCACTGATGTGCGCTCCACATCTCAAATTAAGCCTTCTTTTAAACCAGGAGAAGGAGTAAGGGAATCCTCTCTCTGCCTTCTTGCTTCAAAAAAAGGTAAATATTTTGAAGTCACTCACTGAAAGCAGAATCTGCTGCTGGCAAACGTGAGGCAAGTCGAGGCAATAACCCTGTGGCAGGACACAGGAACTGGGAAGGTTTTCATCAGGGAGGCATTTCCTGGTTCCTTTGCTTCTGTTCCTTTTTGCTGCACTGATCCTGCATGGATCCCTGTGCCCATGGGAACAGCCTCCGTGGCACTGCTGTGGTCAGTCTGGCACCCTGGGGCTGACCCATAACACGAGTAACACGAGTCCTGTGGGGGACAGAAAGGAGGTGATGGGCACCATGGCCCTACCTGGCATCTCTCCTGTCCTGTCTGCTCCTGCCCTGGTCCCTCTCTGGTGGGTGCTTCTCAGCTGCCATCATTCAAAGCTGGTTCAGAAGCAGCTGTGGGAAGAGAGCAGGGGCAGGTCCCACTGCCTGCTGCCCCAGGTAGCTCTCCTCACATTTGGTGAGCTGATGCACTTTACTTTGTCTCCCTGACTGGGCCAAAACCGCGCTTGTCTAAGGGAAAGTCAAAATCCTGGTCTCATGCCTGGAAACTTCAGGTGTTTAGGCACAAAGTAGGGGCTTGCACTGCCTAAATACAGTCCTGCCTGCTGGAAGGGCTGTGACTGCTCCATCTCATCTGCCAGGGTTTCCATCTCTGTCCTTCCCAGCTCCTTCTGCAGCCTGGGTTGAAAATGCCCACGGAACAGGGCTCTGCCAGCCCCATGGATACGCTTCCATGTGGCACACGTTGGTTATCAGCACCCTGGCAGAGATAAAGGAGGCAGAAAAAGAGAGAAGCCCTCTAGGGAGGAGATACTCAGCCTATTCAGCCTCATGTTTATATTACTGATTCAGTCCTAGTGTAGGAAAAAAAAATAAAAAGGAAATAAAGGCTTTTCTCAGAGCCAGACTTTCAGAAAAGCCCAGCGGTTTATGGAGAGCTGGCCCTGTTTGAAAATCTGGCTTCAGTCAGGGCTACTGAACCCTTACAAGTTTCTTCTTCAGAGGAGAAGAGACCTGATGGGACTCGGGCATGGTGGGAGGCTGACAAGCTCTCATGAAAGACATTTGTAATGTGTGGGGCCTTGGAAGCAACATGAAGAGACAGCCAAGAGCCCTGAGGAACTGGAGAGGAAGAAGCTGCACATGGTCTCTAAGAATCCAGGTCTGCTGGGCTTTGCCTCCCTCCTCTTCTTCCCTTTGTAGCAGTTTCCTGCCAGACAGCTTCTATAGCCATTTCCTGGGAAAGCTGCACAGCCAAAGTTGCATTTCATTTTTTTTTGTTTGTTTTTTTTTTTTCAAACCACACTTTTCAGAGTAGGAGTGTGTGTGTGCAGCAGAGGAGTAGAATGTGAACCCAGCTTTATCTGCACGGACAAAGCATAAGCAAGTTACAGCCAGCTCTAACAGACTCTACATCAAATCACACAATCTCTCAAAACCCACAGTGGCAAAAGCAGCACGCTGCCTGCCTGGAGCCAGCCCACTCCAGCTTTCCTGGGCTCTGCTCCGTCGTTCCCTCCTTTCCCCAGGGTGCAAAGCAAAGCCCACAGCAAAGCAGGTGCCCTCTGGCCACCTCCTGGCCCTGGGTGCTGTGACAGTGCTGCTGCTGTCATCACCCTGTGCTTCCACATCCCTCCTCTCTCCATCCACCTGCTTGCTCTTGCCTTTTCCATGATGCTAGGAGTGTTTTGGAGCAGGAATGGTGTTTATGTGACTGCAAAGCAGTTTTTGTAAAGGGGCCCAGTTTCCTGGCTGAGGGCTCTGAGCGCTCCAGTATCTACATCTCATTGGACATTACAATTCCGTGCCTTGGAGGAGATAGTGTGGGGCCATTTTCCCTCCTCTTTGGCTACAGGGAGGCTTGGCAACAACCTCCAGTAGGGATGCATTCACCCTGCCATGCCTGTGGCAGAGCCCTGGGAAGGGCTCCCTTTGTGGGAGGATTTTAGGATAAATATACACAGCTCTGAGGAATGAGAAATTCTTGCTCCTGCCCCACAGGATGGGGAGGCACTGGAACACCGTCACCAGGGACATCTAATTGCTATAAATAATGGCAGCTGCAAATGGAGAAATCAGACAAACAGCTTTGGCTCTGCCTGGTTTCTCTTGGCTCCACGGATGAACAAAACTAGGGTGACATTTGACAATTCTAGTGCCAAGGCAAGGCAGGCAGGTTTGGAAAAGAAGAGATCCCTCTTGACATCTCCTGTATGCATAATGCTTTACGAGGGTCAGGCACAGGATCTGAAGTCCATGATGACCCCACACAAGAACTGATGCCAGGTTGGCCCAAAGGATGCAGTTGAGATCTGCCAGCTAATTATTTCATTAGTCATTTTAAATAACTGACTCAGCCAAGGATGATCACACCCAGCTGTGGCACCTGTAATTGAAACGACGCAGAGAACAGGATGAACATCCCCAGATAAGATCCAGGGATGGCACTCCTGCTGCTCTCCCTGACTGAGCCTCTCAAGACAAGTAAAAACACAGAGCAGCAGCCCAGGTTGAAATGCCCACGAGCAAATTAAGCAGAGGGAGCGTCCTGGCAAGAACACTGGCAGATGAACATGTCCTAAGAACACCCAGGAACCACTGGGGACAGAACCACCCTGTCCTGAGCTATGCTTCACACCCATTTCCCCTGAAATCACAGCATGCCGAGTGGTCCTCAGCCCCACGTGGGCTGTAATCCAACCCTTCCTCCCCAGCCGAGAGCGTCTCATTCCCTTTAACTCCATCAAAACCCAAGAATATGGAGCACCAGGAATATGGAGCAGCCTCCAGAGCTGCCACCCTCAAAACCCAAAGTACAGAGCGTGTTTCAGAATAAAAGCAGTTTGAGCGGTGTCAGCTCTGCCTGTGTTTGTTTCTATGGAAAATTGTTACTTTAATGTGAGTCATGGGAGTAATTAAGGGATAAATAGCAGCACTGCAGTTCGTCAACACGCTGGTGCCATTGCAAAAGCAAAGGGAAGCGTACGCATTCCTGCAGAGACACAAATCCAGCCAGGGTGCTGGCAAAATAACTGCTCCCATCCTTTGGGCTTTGGCAGCCTCCTCTGGTCTTAGGCTGGTGTGGATCAGGAATAGCCCCGCTGACGTGATTTACCGGAGAATCTGGGAGGTTGGTTCAATTTCAGTCAGGACACACAAGAAAGGGACCAGAGCAGGAACACAAACTCATAAAATGGGGCAGGCTCAGATGGCTGCTGTTTGTTAAACTTGGCAGCAAAAGAAAAACATATTGCACCTTTGCTGATTTTCTTTCCCTTTTCTTCTTTTTCCTTTAGGATATGCTGGACAAAAGGAAGAGCTTGCAGATGTTCCCTGTAAAAGCACTGACTGCATGGCAACTGTGACAGTGCTGTTCTAGGCCTCCCTGTGGGATCACCAGGGCTGCGAAACAGGCCAGCATGGATGGAATTCAGAGGTGGAACGGCTCTGGGATGGGGCATTGCCAGGTGTAAGAGGGAATCTCCATTCAGCTAAACCAGCACCTTTCCAGGCTGGCCCGAAGGTTTTACCCAAGGAGCTTGTGTGCTCCAGAAAAACATTTATCAGAACCCCTTGGTGCCTCTGGACACACCTCTGTGGCACAAAGGAGCACCACTGGGGCATGGCCGTTCAAATGGCTCTGGGCTGGTGGTGCTCAGCAGCCTGTACTGCCCTGTAGGAGATTCCTGCAGCCTCATTCCTTCTGCCCAGCAAGATTTGGCACCACCAGCCCCTCAGGACTTCTGGTGGGGCACTGGCAGCCTCTTTGAGGGGGATCTGAGGAAAGACTTGAAGAGCAGTGAGTGCCAGGAGTGCTCTGCATTTGCACCTGTCCATGTGGAAAGACACTTTCTCAGCTGAAATCCATACTTCATGGCCCCTTCCTCTCTATTCCTTTCTCCTTAGTATTTGCAGTTGATTTCAAGCAACACAGTTTTCCATTCTCTAATGAGCAATTTAAATGCTAAAGGGCAACTCCTCTCTTGAAGGCAACTGAAGCCAAGGGAGCTGTGACAGTTTATGCCAGCTGACGCTTTGCCTTTAAGTAAATGTTTTAAACTTTCCACTAAGGAGCCTAAAATAAGCCATAGCATGAAACATTAAGAGCAAAGAATGAACTCTGGAGACCGGAGGGATTTGGGAAATGAAATGAGATCCATCTTGCTGGCACATTTCCCCCCCTTGTCTATTTTTGGAATTTAAAAAATTCCCCCAGATTTGTCTTTTACAAACCAGCCTTTTGTTCGGTGAGCAGCCTCCCGGTTCACAGAGAGCAGGTGAGCTCTAGCAAGGCAGGATGCAAAATACAGAGCTGGAAACTATTAATATCTTTTACTGCTGGAGAACCGAAGAGCCTGGCACAGGTGCTGTTTGTTTTCTTTAACAGGCTTTTCGGCCGTGCAACGCGCAAACAAACAGGAGAGGAGCAAGGTTTCAAGTTGGGGAGCAGATGATGAACCCAGCTCCTCTCCGGGGCACCGCGATCCTTGCCATGACCGAGGAGGTTTTCCTGGGGGATCGCGGATGGCTCTGACCACGCAAGGTGTGTTCCCACAGCTGAGAGGGAGGCAGCCTGGTTCTGCTCAGCAGGCAGGCTCAGGAAATCTGGGCTCTAACTCCTGCCTGTGGGATTAACTTCCCAGGGGACCCCAGCCTGTCACTTAAAGCCCAGTTCTCCCGCTGGCTTGCAACCCACACTTTCCACTGACTTTAAATGGAGCGGGGGATCTTTGTTGCCTGTGAAAAGTGAGCTTCCAAACACTTCACTCTCCCCATGTTTAAAACAAGAAGGAGAATATTTTGAGATCAGTGGATAAGAACACCTGGGAGCGCTAATACTTGTGTGCCCTGCCAAGATACTGGGAGATTAGGCAAATATTTTGAGGGCTGTAAGATCTTATGAGGCAGGTATGGGGCTGTTTAGTATATTAAGGATGTATTTTTCTCCCTCCTTTTATTTTTTTCCACAAATGGAAGAACTCAGGCAGAGCGAGGGGCTCCTGAGACTCGTGAAGGGAGAATTGAAAACAAAGAGCACATCTAATGGCACCCTAAGATTTGGCCTGAATATCACCAAAGAAGAGACAGTTGAAAAAGTAAATAATTTTTGGGGATGCTGGCTGCATAGGCTATTATTCCAAACAGGATGTTATGAAGCTGATAAGGGTTTAGGAAAGATTTGCCCTGTAGTGGGAGACCCCATCCCCCCAGTTTGGGGCTGTATTCGTTCACAAAACAATAGACTGGAGTGTGCGCAAAGAGAATAAAATGAATGATAAAGAGGTTTTGAAAACATGACCTGCAAAAAAAGGTGGAAGGAAGGGAATTTGTTTAGTCTAGGAGAGAGAAGAATGAGTGGAACATGATAATGATCATCCAATATTTGCAAAAGGGATAGCAACTGTTCTCCAGAACCTTGGGAAGGGCAAGAAGAAATCAGCCTAATTTATAGCCAGGAAGTTTTAGACAGTATTGTAGGTAAGCCAGCTAAAGAGAAAGTTCTAGGATGGGCTACCTAGGGAAATGGGAAATATCCACCATGGGAAGTTTTTAAGAAGAGACTGTAGCAATTCAGATATAAACTCAGGTACTTTACAAAACAAATCACGGTGTTTGCAGAGACAAGAATACCCCAGCGTGGGCAGACAGTTGCTTACACAAAAGTGTTTTGAAAGTCACCCAGGTGTAACAGCACTGAATAGCAGTTGATTCATTCCAAATTAAATAAGTATAACTGGTGTGGGAGTAACAAACAGCATTTTTGTTTCCAAAATTGCTTTTAGACCTCATCTCTAAAGAGTAAGTAGTTTCTTAAAAAGCACTAACGACAAAGGAAATTACAGAGAAAGGTGGTTGTTGTCCTGACCTCAACAGGAGAGTGCTATAGCACCTGGAGGGCTTTCAAAGCTGGCAGATCACAATATAAATAATCTAATACAGAGTCTGACTCAGGTAATGCAGCCTTAAGAGGATGTACCTTTATCTCTGTCTACTCTTCCTCTCACCTTCCGTGCCTGAAGAGTAAAAATAGCAACTTTATGTATAATTTTACACCCCTAATCACTGGCCCAAGTTGCTGCTCTTGCAGCCCTGTCTCCCTGCAGCACAGAAATTGATCCTGCTGCACTGCATGGTGGAGAACGTTCAAGATCCACTCCCCTGGAAGGCCCAGCCTCCTCCCAGGCAGGATATGGAACCGCTGGAAGGGCAGGAATGCAGCACATACAGGGCTCATGGCCACAGGGATGGTGCTGGCAGTGGAAGCTGCTCATTCACCAGCCCAGGCAGAAACCTGCAGGCATCTCCTAACAAACACCCCAATCCCAGCTCTTTTTGCAACACCCGATCTCTAATTAAAGGCAAAACATCCCGAAAAGGCTGAGCCTTGAATCTTGTGAGGACTGCTGGTGCAGTTGCTTAGAAATGAGAAGATTTGCAGGAAGTGCTGTTCTACTCTGATTCTAGTAAGGGAAAGGGAAGCTCCAGTCTCCTGCTGGGGAGAAGCAGCAGCATATTGGCTGAGAGGAGACCACAGGCTGCTGATAATGTTTGGGTGAAAACCCACACCCAGTTATGTTATTCCTCCAAAATCTCCTCCAGGACTGTTTTGTGAACAGCACCTGGAGAAATTCCGCTAGAGGATGGTAGCAGAGGCCGAAGAATGACTCCAAAACACCTACTCATTTTAGGACATTAGGCAGTCTGAAAGGATTGGATGCTCCTAAGGTGAGAGCTGGTTGTGTGGCACTGCTGCACAACAAGCCTTTTGGAAGCTCTAGATAAGAACAATGATAACAATTCCTGTCTTATCGATACGGCCTTGCTCTCTTCTGCAAGGGCAAGGCTGTGCACAGCCAGCTTCTTTGTGAGACTGGAGATCTGCTCCACACCAGTGGGAGTCAGGATGTTCCCAGGGTGGGACTCACAGTTGCATGATAACAACGCAGCCGTGTGGGGCTGCGGGAATTTGATGCAAGGAGACTGCCTGGCTGCTCTGATTTGCTTGCCAGAAGGGCTCTCGTGTCTGGGCCTCGCTGCAGGGATGCCCTGTGTTAGTTCCTCTTCCTTTTTTTTTTTTTTTTTTTNTTTTTTTTTTTTTTTTGCCTAGGAAACCTCTTGTTAGGCAGGGCTGAGCGTCCTTGAAAGCACCAGTTATAACAAACAACCAGGGGCAGATCTCAGGCAAACGCTGCGCGAGTCACAGGTCACAGCTGGAAGTGGTTTTAGGGGAAATTCAAAATTACTGTCAAAAGCAGTTCTCTCTCATTTTAATTGTAATTGGTTAATCTCATTTTGTTTGCCTGGCGGCTACGGCTGTGAAGCTCAGGAAACTCTCAGGGCCCCTGCTCTGCTCTCGGTTACCCTGGGAGCAATTCTGAAGACTACAGCAGAGTTGCTTTGGGTTTATCCCTTGTGCCACCGAGACCAGAGGCCATTGCTCTGAAAAGTCCTTGGCAAAGGAAGGAATGAATGTGGCAGGCGGCTGTTCCTTTTTCAGAAATGAAACCAGACAAACGGTATTCACTGATTTAACCTTCTGTGTGGCCCCTCTGCTGAGCTGCCAGCGCAGGGAGCGATGGTTTTGTGTGTGTCACTGTCTTCGCCCTCTCTGGAGCTGGAGGAGAGGAGGGACGGGCAGGGCTACAGCTGGTACTGCTGGGAAGGTGTGAACACAGAGCCAGGACAGCATCAGCTGAGAATGTACTCCATGAAACAGAAAGCCAGCGGGAGCAGTCTGCTCCTGCAGGCACGTAATGCACCATGCACAGAGCCACGGGCGGGCTCTCCGCTAAGAGGTTAAACCCCTCCCTGCAGTGCACCCAGGGCAGGAGGGCAGTGCTAGTCCAGCTGTATCCCATCAAACCACAGGGGAAACAAACCCCTCGGGGCGAGCGGGACGCTGCCGCGAACGCGGGGACGCGCTGACAAGCCGGCGGTGCCTGGTGAGGAGTTTGGCACAGACCTGAGTGAACACACCAAGCAGGGTGTCCAAGGCCTCTGTCTCCCCAGCCTCTCCTCAGCACACGTGTGCAGTCGCATGGAATTTGCTGTTTTGACTTGCAGGCAAGTCAAAAAGCTGTCGAACAGCGATCGCATCTACCACCACTCATCATCACCATCAATTGTTCTCCAAATGAAACAGGCCACGTCGCCAAGCAAAATGCTTGGGAAGATATTTTTCCACTGGACATGCATCCAAAATAAATACAGGAAAATCTCCATCTCCAAGCACTTTTCCTGATTACTTTTCATTTGAATCATTAGTAAACCCGAGATACACACACAATAGCACAAGACTGATGAAAACCCACTTCAACATCGTGCCCCATTTTTTTCCCAGAGATTAATCCTCTTTGTTATTCTCAGTCTATGAGAAAAACATCCCTCCAGCCTATCTGAAGCCAAAAAAAGATGTGCACATCTTCACACGTGCATCCCTTGCTACATGGATGCTTTTTGCAGCTGGTCATTTCAGCCCTGAAGAATGCTCTGGTGGGTTCTTGCCATGGTCTGTATAAGCCCACATTTACTGTTAAGCCTGTCTGCCCTAACGTGCCACGCTGAGATGAGATCCTGTTGCTGCAGCTTCGGGATTTTGCTTCAAGGGAACACCAAGGTCCACCTTTGTGACTAAATCCCATCCCAGACAGATTCCAAGTTTACTGCCTGTACAATGAATAGGGGCAGGGAAGAAACCCCATATCCCTGTGAGGAGTGAGAATACCTGTGAGACCACCTGCCCTGAGGTGTGCAACCAGGGCAGAAGCACAAGGAAAGGAGAGCTTGGAACAACAGCCATGGCTTTCCCTCAATGCCTGAGTCCAGGAGCTCTTAGCACTCATCCCTTCACTGTACTGCTCAGTGTCACTGCAGGAAGGGCCCTCCAGGCCCTCGGAGCAAGACGTGCTCATCAGGGCCGGAGCTTAGTTTTGCCAAGATCTGAATCCAAACCACACAGAGCCTCTTAACTTCAGCGGGTCCCACCCAAATGGCCCAGGTTCACTCAAACCTCAAACCGAGACCCGTCCCAGGCTCTGTGCACAAGACCTTCTCTCTTTTTCTCTTTGTCCAAACCCTTGCCTGCAGCGGATGTCCTGGAGAACCTGGCTTGCAGCTGGAGACCATAATGAAACTTACGAAACGTTCACTCAACTCCAGTAACCCAGAGATGGGAAAGGCAAATTACAGGCCTCTAGTCCTTGGCTTTTGTGTGCTGGCATTACCTTTGAATGTGCTAAACTCTGTGGACAAGAAATGTTCTGGTTTGCAAGAAAGCAGGCTTCCAGCCAACTGCTTTTTCTTGGTGGATTTTCTAACAGATGAGCACCCATCTCTGCTCTTGTCTCCATTTCAGTGTGACAGGGCAGATCACAAGAAATGGATGCACTGGGCTATGGTACAAGCAGGTGGGACTCCAAGGATTTCCCAGGCTCCATCCCAGACACCAGGCTGGTTACTTATTTCTCTGCGAAGCAGTGGGCAGCCCAGGACCCTGCCTGGAGGTGACTACAGGTAAATGGAAGCCATTCCTTTAAATCTATCCTGACCTGTGCATGCAGTCGAGCCCCACTGCTTTATGCAGCGAAGGTGGGAATGTTTAGACACGAAACATGCCAGAAGCTGAAGCTAGGATTGTACCACTGCTTAGAGAATCAGCATTTCCAGCATCTCCAGCCCTAATTCTTAATGTAATTTACTTTGCCCTGCTTTGGACTGCTTCCTTGGCTTATTTCTAAGAAGGCCTCTGCCTGGCTGTGAGAGCAGCCCAGGGCTCAGGCCCTCCCTCAGCTCACTGCTGTGCTCGTTCCTGGGATGACTCGGAGCTGGTGGCCTGGCAGGCACATGTGCTGCAGTGTCACAGCCCGGGAGGTACCAAACCAGAGCGCTGTGCCAATGGGAATTGCTGTCTGGAATGCTCTGTATGTGCTGGAAGTGCCCAGGGCTCCGTCCCCTGCAAAGGCAGAGTCACAATTGCTGCCTGAAAAGCAAAGCCCTCTCTCCTGGCCATCTGGATCCCTGTTCCGATGAGCAGCCACTCAGCACCCGGGTCCCTGGCAGAGCTCTGCTTCACACAGCACGGCTGCCTCGGGCCCGTGCCCCTGCTCACCCTGCCCAGCGCGAGCTTTGGAGATCTCTGCCCTCGCTTACTGCTCCTCCTTCTCTGTCCTGTGCTGATACAGTCCCAACTCGCCCCTCAGATGAAGGTGCCCCTCTGTGGCGGCCTCTGAGCCGTCCCACACCAGTCAGGCGGTGGTGCTCCCCGGAGCTGCTGGTGAATGCAGGCTTTCAGGGACACCCTGATGTGCGTGTTTGGCATGGCTCTGCCTGTCCCCCCCTGCTCTGCTGGCACCAGCCCCCAGTGGGAACCAGTGCTCCCAGCCAGGTGAGGCTGTGGCAGCCCCTTGGCCAGCCCAGCACCGTCATGGGTGAGCCACCCTTTGTCAGGAGGCCTCAGGATCTGTGGTACAAGATGACAGGGTCCTGGCAGAGAACAGATGCTTTCAGAAAAATTCCACCCCTCAGCAGCCCTTAAACCTCCCAGCCCCAAGACGACTTCTGTGCAAATACCTGACCTTTACTAGTATAGCCTGAATTTTGGGTGAGGGTTCCCCCTCTTCTTGCTCCACAGCTCGCTGCTGACATTTTAAGAAGCAGTGGTCCTGATCTCACACGATAAGCTAAATCCAAACCTCATGAGGCTGCAGCCCAGAGAGCAAGCAGCTCTGTCTTTCACCACTTGGAAGCTGGGATGCAACTTTCTGGGTGCAGTAGAGCTGTGCTGAACCGTGCAACAGCTACAGCACGACCAAGAGCCTCGCCCCTAACTCACAGCCACCAGCCGGGCTGCAGGCATTGTTCAGACTCTCTCTCAAGCAGAGCTTGCAGCAATGGATTATGTTTCCATAAAAAGATGAGGGAGGAGGTAGCAACCAGGGCAGGGACTGTGGCTGTAGGAGCTGGTCATACCTACAAAGCAGGAGATGGAGGGAGGAGAGGGCTGGAGCTGCACCGTGCTGCTTCATTAGTGCTGACATCCCGACAAACTGGAGCTTTGGAACAAGTCTGACTTCGTGTTTCCTCCTTCTTCCCACCCCCAACCCACTGCATTATTTCTCACAGAACAAAAATCCTGTCTCTTGCCCAGCTTTACCACCAGACCTCTAATCCTTTGGCCGTGGTGCTGGATTAAGTCTCAGACCCTGAGAAAGCACTTCCAAGGCACAGTGAAGATTTTGTTTGTTGGGGTCTAACCCATCTGCAGCTCCCAGCTGCCCTGGTTGTGAAATTGTGCCTTTTCTTTTGTTTTTAAGCAGCCCATATGAAGCAAGGAAAGGAGGGCTGTTCTGAGAGACTATTCTTAATGGTCTGAAAATAAGCCCAGTATTTTTCTTGGCTTATAGAGGAAAATGGTTACCTTGATTGCAACTTGGTTCTAACACACATTTCAGACAGTAATGAAGACTGCAGATATGAGACTTGTATAGGTTCTGTTACACAAACCTTCACAGAGGGTTTTTTCCTTTTTCTTTCCGTTCTATACCCAAAACTCTGCCTGGTATAGCTAAGGACTTCTAATGGCTTTTTGGGAAAAGGAGCTTTATCTCAGGTGCTAAAGTTGGGAGCCACCTTTTTTTCTTTGCCATACTGACTAAAGGTTAATGAAACAGAGCTGGCATTTCATCAAGGCCAGCACTGAAAATTAGGGACAGAGCTGCCATTAAAAATAACCAGATGCATGTGCTTCTACCCCTGACACACCGGTCTTGAAATATCTCCCTCTTGGGCTGTACAGCTTCCAAGGAATAGCAGGAAATTACAATTGTTACGCTGGCCAGAGAATGGATTTAATTTGTACTGTTTTATCCTCCCTGTTGGAAACTATCCTCTCTTTTCTTCCACGCCAGCTAGAAAAGAAAAAATTCAGCAAACCCAACACATTTCTGTATGAAGCCTTCCATGCAGTTGGATCACAGCCTACCTTGAGGCGTGCTTGCTTCCTCTGTCAAAGGTATGGACTGTTTCCCTTCTTCAGGGTTTCTTGTGGCACATCCACACAGGTCATTCTACAGACAAATTTATGGGTGTTTAATTAAAGACAGTTTGAAAACAACTGGTTGGTGAGTTCAGCTGGTATACCAAGCTGATGCCAGGGTTGTAGGTGTATAGGTGCTACAGAAAAGGCTGTTTGTTGGGGTGGTAAAGACCTGGTTAAAGGGGTTGTGCACATGCCAGTGCACAGGGTTGGGCAAAGCCTGGTGATTACAGTTAAAGAGTCTGCAAGAGGAAAATTGACTTTTTGGATGCAGAGGAAGGAAGAAGCTGCAGTACAAGTAACATGTCAAACTGTCCAGGAGTGACTGTCCAAACAGAGGCTCCAGAGCCTTGGCTGGTTTGGATTAGCTCAGCAAGCATCAGACTCTTACTAAGGCAACCACATTGTGCAAGCTCAGAGAAGGAGCTGGGCAAGTTGTAAGCATGAACACAATGGTGAGGTTGCTTCAGCTGGAGGGTAATTACTTGTTGAGCAACCATAATCCAAGTCATTTGATCTCATGTCTGTACGAGAGAGAGGTTTGCATTCATCTAAGCCACCTGTTTTCCTTAAGTAGGTACAACTCTGGGCTAGGCAGGTGGAAACAGCCTTTGGAAGGACAGGTTGCTGGCCTGGATAGATGACAAAGACCTGCAGATTTACGAGGGATGAGCAATGATAGACAATTTTTTTTTTTTAAAGATGAATTTTGTACTCTTGTGACGTCACAGTGGGAAGATATTTGGCTCTGTTAAGGCTGGAAAGATGATTGCAGTGACTGAGTTACAGAGGCTTAATGAATTACTGCTCGTCAGCTGAGCTGTGGTAACGGCCTGTGCTGTTGGACACACACGGTACAATGTGTTAGCTCACGGCTGATTTGAGGCACAGTGAGACATAATGTGGTTACCCAGAGCAGAAACTGGCCTGAGCCCACAGTCTAAAGCCCCTTTGCTTTTTGAAAAGTACCTAGCCATGTTAATTGGCTCCGGTGGGATGGCTTTAACAGCTCATGTGGCTCCAGAGCACGGTGATCCCCAAGCTCACAGGAGGACTGAGGGTGGTTCTGAACTTAGGGATGTGCGGTCCTGTTCGAGCCAGGCTCTGCACCCCTGTGGCGAGCACAGCCCTGAGATCTGCACCAGAAGTGGTTTGTTCCTGACTCAGGAGGGAGGAATCATAAGAATGCGTTAACAGCACAAACCTGGGAGGTCTAAAGGGGGTCAGGGAGGAGAACAGCAGCTCTGCAGCGAGGCCATGGGAAAGCACTGGAGCTGTTCTGCTCCAGTGCTCCAGCCCCGAGGTGATCTGGCTGGAAGCAGATGAAAGGCGGCTGGCGAGGCACGGTGAATCACTCCTGTTGGGAGCCGTTCCCTCTTTCAGCAGGGCCTGCAGCCAAGAGCTGAAGTGACTCACGATAGCAGCATGGGCAGATGATGAGGCAGAGGATGGCACAACTCTAATCAATGCCTGTCATGGGGCCAGGCCATGTCAGGTCTGATAGCACTCCTGGGGCAGGAGAACTGCAGCAGCATTCTTGGTGGGGCTGCCATTGCCAATGCTATTGAGACTTTCTGGCTATCTTTTCTGCCTCCTAAAGCTTTATTTTCTCTTCCCTGGAGAGGAACAGGAGCTTCCAGAAAACCTGCCTCTCTAGCTGCCTTCAGCCCTACCCTGCCAATACAGAGTGTTGAAAGAGGGAGGATATGGAAGGGAGGGGGGGAGCAAGAGTGAGAAAATGAAGCAAGAGAGGGAGCAGTCCCTCTTAGAGGGGAGAGCACAGGGGACAGGGGAGACAGGCTGCTGCGTTGGGGTCTGTGGCACTGCCACTCAGCCCTGGAGTCAGGTGGTGATGCAGAAAGGAGCGAGAGGATGGGTGGGGAGGCAGAGGAGAGCAGAAATCCAGCGGCAGGGACGAGCAGGGACACGGCTGTGGCTACGAGGCACCGGAGTCTGATCAGGCAATCAAGCCTGGTTAAGCTGTGCCCAGAGCCCCCTCTCCTCCAGGTGCCATGCACACGGGCTGTGGCTTACAGCTCACAGGGCCACCACGAGGGGATGCAAGCACAGATGGGGGCTTGGCTGCTGTTTGTGTGACCCCTCCTGGGGGCTCCTGGCTTGACATGGGCTGAAAAAATGCTCAGAAATTCCGTGCACCTTTATAGTGGTCTGGACAAAATTTACAGCAAGAAAAAGAGGCCCAGGAAAAGCTGTTTGCATGGTAGGTCCACACAAAGAACACTTAATCCTGGGCTTTGCTACCTGTCACAGTGCATTACACTCCCCTGCAGCTGACCCCCACCGTGGAGCAGAGCTGCTTTCCCCAGCAGCAGGGCTGCAGTCACAGATCTGTGTTTGTGTTCAGGAGGGCTCTTTCCAAGACATCAGACAAATGGGGAGCTCTGGGAGGTGGAGCTGAGAGTAGGCAACTGTCAAACCCTTTTATAGAAGGTCCCACAGGAATTTGTTTTCCTCCTATTTTTAAGTTGAAAAGGATCGAGTTTCACTGCAGGAAATAGTTCTTCTCCTCCTCCCTCCCACCCACCTTTCATTTTTTCTACAGCACGTTGAAAGAGCAGGCTGCTGTCTGCCTCAGGTTTCCAAGAATCAGGCAAACTGGAACCAGAGCACTCGTTATCTGCAGCCAAGACAACAAAGGGAGAGAGGCTGGAGAAGAGGTGCTCCTGTCTGCAAATGCTCAGATCCTTAGGGTGCCTTTATTGGTGAGATACACCCTTCCCCATCCCTTTCAATCAGGTTGGGATTGTAATCGGGGTTTCAGAAGAGGTTTCTGTGAAGTCCCTAGAGAAAAAGAACACTCATATCCATTGAAGCTGCCCTGCTTCTTCCCCAGTAGAACAGTGTCACAGGAGGATCCTGGGGAGGGAGTGCACTAGCCCACCCTCAGGGAATCTCTTCTGCACTGTATCACTTGCAGAGGTGGGCATTTGCGACAGCACTCAAACGCAGGCCTAACTCTGCGTTCCTGTTGGAAACAAACACTTTCAGTCGGTGCGATGACCCTAAAATCTCCACGTGCCCGGGCCCTGCTAACATCACAGCACAGATCCTGCTCGGTGATAAACCTGCACCTTTTGCAGACACAAAGTGCACACCCACGCACGGGGGCTCCGGGCAAGATGCGCTTAAGCCACCAGACTCAAACCTGCAGTTCAACTCCCAGCCCATCACCGAGGATTTAGAGCAGGGGTCTGGCTAATGAACAACAGCCTGATGGACACCTTTTGATCCTCAGCATTCACAGCCCAGCGACTGCTCACCCACTCCTTCCCCATTCTGCTGATACCGATCAATTTTGCTCAGCAGGCACACCCACCCTTCCCTCACCTGCTGCAGCTCATTTCTCCTGGTTCCCTCCAGTGACAGTACAGACAATGCCTCCTTTGTAGGTGCTTCTACATGCCTGGTGGAAAACCTATTGGAGACTAGCACAGTTATACCAATGATCTCCTGTTTATTATTCCTCCTGGCATGGGATTTGCCGTTGCCTCTCTAGCACAGGCAATGGTTTCCATTCACCTTGTCTCAGCCAGTTGTTTGCTCGTTTGCAGCGGCGGGCTTCAGAAGAGACAAAGCTACAATTGATGGGAAACAGAAGGCCAGGCTGCTGCCAAAAGGGGGTTTCCTCAGGGATACCCATAGTCTTAGAAATAGTTAATAAAGTCTCTTTCAACAGTGCTTGTGCACACCTGTTAAAAAAGCTTTGCCTTTGGACCTGTCTTTCTGATGACCTTTGTTGGGCACCTGTTACTCAAACACTTTTTAAATTCACATCCTTGCAATGCAACCAATATTGGGTAAATAACTCCTCCTCACTCCACTGAAGCCAATGACTTACTCTAGAGTGTGCCAGAGGGCTGTCACTGGAGCAGGACAACCCCTCAAATCCCAGGGCCTGATATGCATTTCTGGCCTGCAGCGTGATGTTAGTGTGGTTTCAAGTAAAGTCCGTCAGAGACTCATCTGCAGACCTGTTTCAAGAAAATTTAAGTAGATGTCTGCTCTCATCACTTCTGTCAGAAGGGCACAGAATAACCAATTACATTTCCCAGGCATCACAAAATACGAAAGGGCATTTTAAATCCAAAAATCCTACCAAGTTCTTGGGTTTTTCTCTGGTACAGAGATTCAGAAACACACTCTCTGTTCATGCTAACACTGTTCTAGCAGACGTGGCCACTGCCCCAGAGCTGGGTGTGTTCCACGGATATAAAACTTGAATGGGGCTGAATCTTTCAGTTTTCAGTAAGTCAAATGTCACAATGAGAGTTGCAGTAGTAAAGTTGCTGATGTAACCAGTCTTCTGCAAAATACTTTGGGACTAGAAGATTTCTGCTATTATTAGAGCCACAGTGCTTTCCCTTTTCAGACACAGAGGGGCAAGTAGGATGCTTTACTCTAATGTGTATATGGTGGAAACTTGGAGTCCTGAAAACTGAGCAAGACACACAGGACAAACGAAGGAGATCAGATTTGAGTTTGTAAAACAAACCCAGATGGCAGAGAGAAGATGTGGATCAGAGCAGACAAAGAGTGAGAGTTCAGCCTGGGAACAGACCACAGCTATCCTGGAGGAAGAAAGAACTTTTCCAGCCCTCCCTTCCCAACACTTTCACTGCAAAGCCTCACAGATTTTGACCTAGAACTGCCCTCTTCCTCCTCCACTCCTGCATGGACTGGCTGTCTGGGACATTATCTCAGCTCTGCTCAGATCCCACTGGGTTCTCTCTGCCTGCACCTCCCAGGCTCTGGTAACAAATACCTCTTGAGGCAGAAGATGAAACCACCACGTTGTGGTTACTTCAGTTCCTTCCCTTTTGTTCACCTTCAGGAGCCAGTAGTGGCTCCTGGAAACAAATCACCCAGCCTGGCTGGAGCCCTCACCAGGAAAAAACCAAAGTCATTGCTGTTCAGACACTACAAGTCCTGGACTCTCATTAGTAGGACAATATTGCTGCCTCAGTCACTCTGGTAAGCCCACACACAACCAAGAGCTGCTTTGCAAGATTCACATGCCATGAGCACAGGGTCAGTCCCCTCTGTGCCCTCAAAAAAGCTGGAAGTGTGCTGCAGTCAAGCCCTTCATAGTCCCCATGGGCCTTCCACAGAAATGGGCACAGAGCCAGGAACAGCCCAGCAAGCCAGGGGCTACCACCACTTCAGTGGGCCAGGAAAACCATGCACATATGGAAAGAGGCCCTGAGAAGAAAGTGAAGAATTTAGCAAGTTAGAGAAGAGAAACAACAGAAAATGCTGCTGCTGGCCAAGCATCTTCGTTTGGAAGTTATTTGTAAATACAGCGCCTGCTCCTACTGTGTTTTTGCCCCTTGGCATTACAGAGGAGCTATAAATACAGGTACTGACTGTGCCAAAGTCTGGGGAAGGTGCTGTAGTCTGACCTAAAATGTGGGCTGGCTCCCCTGCTGTGCAGAACAAGAATGTGCTGTTCCTCCACACAGGTCTTAACATTTCAAGCCAGACAGAGGGAACAAATGCCCACAGACCTTTTTATTGTCGGGAGAGACTGGCAGGGCCTCATCTACATGCCTACAGCCCCAGAATGTCTTTCCATGAACACTTCCAGCATGCAAACTGCAAAAGAACATTTTCATCCTTGGACCAGCACTGTGGCAGGAGATTGTCCCAAGGAGGGTTGTCCAGGCTTGGCTCACAGCACTGTCCAACCCTGAGCACAGTTCGTTTTTCTTGCAGGAGAAGGTAGGCAGTGAGGGGCTAGGTCCTCTCTCCAGTTCGACCTTCGGAGCATCCACACAGTTCAGTGTTGCTTGAACCAAATGCCAGCCTTGCAGGGGGAATGGGATCCCCATGGGATCTGTGCAGGCTTTTTGGAGCAATTTGGAAGGTTACCACCACGAGCAAGAACATACCTGTACATGGCACGGGCAGGAAAATGGGCTTTTGTGTGTCTGCGTGCGTGCAGTGGGTTCACACTGATAATGCTGTCTGGATTTGCAACTGTCTAGACAATGGGAAAATTAGCATCATGAAACTGGATAGTTTTGTGAAATGCCCAGCCAAATATCTGGGAAATATTTTCGTAATGGTTCTCCTCAGAGGGAGATATGAGCCTGAGCTGTCCATTAGAGATGCAGCTCTTTTGTCTTGCATTCTGGTGAGGGATGGAGGGGTTTTACTGAGCCTGCCGGGCTTCATCTGCCATGGTTTCCAGCCAGACACCGGTGCTACTGTGGAGGAAAATAAGCCCACAGCACAACCATGGCAAATGAGCTTTCTGTAGGCTGGAGCTGCTGCTTTTCTGGCATGGAAAGGGAATTTCATCTTTAGAGCTAGAGGCTAGGACTGTATGAACAGTGGTTTATCTCTGGAGACAAACAACTAGAGGTCAGCGTCTCCCCAGCCTGTTTTACAGCCTGCAGCTAAGTCCAAAGGATTTCTGGGCTGCAGGGTAAGAGCTCAGAGAGAGCAAACAAAACTCATTCTGAGCCTCTTGCCTGGAGCCCCAGGAGCACAGGGCTTAGAGATGCACAGGGATCTCTCCTCCTCTCGCCCTGGACAAGATGATGCAGCAGCCAGGACTGTGCTCACAGCTGAGCTGGGAAGTGCTTTGTCTCCATGGCCACTCTTCCATAGAGCTGTAAGACCAAGTTCTACCAAGGTTGTACTTGCTCCCATAGCAACCCTAGAAGCTCTGTCCCAGCTGAGCAGAGGAAGCAGGAGGAGGGAGGTCATGTCTTTCCTCAAACGACAGGTAAATGAGATTCTTGGAGCATCTCCATTCTGTGAGGAAACTGGAATAAGTTCAGACCTTGGTGGTCCTTGGGAGCCCCTACACAAAGGCGACAAACCTGCCACGGCTGAGCCCTTCTCAGAAAGGCACCAAAGCCCACCAGGAGAGAATGCCAGATCCAGAAGATGGGGAAAAGCAATATACAGTTGAGGAAAGACAAAAAAACCCTCAGCTCCATTAATGTCTCAGGGCAATACATCAACACCTTCCATTGCTTCTCTGAAAAGTTTAAAAGGCAGGGAAGAGCAGACAACAGGCACCTCATCTTTTTAGAGCAAAGATGTTATCTTCCACTGGCAGGGAAGAGCTGTCAATTCATCTGAGGACAGCAGAGTATAAGTAGCAGTTCAATATTATTGATGATTTTCAGCCAGGGAAGGTTTGGCTTGGTTTAGCTTGTGGGAAACCTTGAAACCTTGCTCTGAGCTTTCAGCGGACATGTTAGAGAAATAAACAGATTGATATTTGCAAGCCCTGCACAGATTCCAGGAAAATGTGGTGCTTAGACTGGGGGCTTCTCCCCATGAACAGCAGTGGAGGTTTTCATTCACAATGTCAACAGTGACAACCAAGGGGCTGGATGCAAAACACAGAAGGAATTTTAATGCTGAAGCTGTCTTTGGTCAGTTTTACAGAGAACTTGCATTTTCTTGGCTCCTTCACTAGCCCTGATTTTTGATGAGGTGACCCAGTACAGTGAGACACATGACAGAGCAGCACCGTAAGAAACACAATCTGGATGAAGAAGCTAGGCCAGAAGCCCAACAGGTAAATACAATCTAGTGCCCAGTTGGTTTGCAGTACTTGGGGTGAGCTCAGTGGTCCCAAAGTGTTGTACTTTGATTAGCCCTATATGCTCAGGATTTTAAAGAGGAAGGCAGTTTTGCTCTTGAGATAGTGCAGAAGGACTTCAGAGAAATAAAAGCCTCTGTTTCCCCCATTTTATGTCAGAGGAAGATACCAATTAATACCCTTCATATCCTATTGGAAGAATTTCCTACCTATGACAAAATAACAGCACCATAAAGTTAACATTTTTGTGCTGCAGATTGTGTTGTTTGACTTTCCTGAGCTATTTCCTTGCCCCCATCCATCACAACCCTGACTGGATAATTCTACCCCCCCTCCAGTTTTTGTAGAAGTAATCTTTTGAGTTTTGTGAAGTTGATCTTGGCTCATGGCACACATCCCACATCTGTTTTCCTAGGCCTTACTGTTTGACTCAGAATGATTGCATTTTAACTTCATCCCCCCACTGCTACTGTCAAGTGTAAAACCCAAACGAAGCACTCCCACCACCCCCAGGGTGTACCTCATGCCTGGGGAGGCACATGTCCCCTCACCTCCTGGTACTGAATAGTGAGAGGTTACTGTAAGAATGCTGTCTGCTTATTTATTATTCTTTAAGATCATACGGTGTGAACTGACAGCATAGGTTAAATACAATTATTCTGTATGAGTGAGTTTTCAAAGCTCTCCTTTTGCTTCTTATCCAAGATCCTTAAAAGCACATCATTAAGGATAAGCATGCACACAGAGCAGCGGGATGTGACATATTCTTAAACTTGTGTTGTTTTTGCTACCTTTTGAAATCGAAAGAGAGAGAAACTGCCCATCCCTGTTCTTGGGCAAACTGCTCCACACTTCCAGGAGACTTTGGACCAAACACCTCACTGCTGCACGCCCAAGGTGACTTGGCAGAACCATCCCCAGGTACCGCGAGACACAAACTTTCAGGTGGAAAATACTTGCTGAAAAGCTTGGTCTCTCACAGACCTTCCCAAGTTGAAGCTTTTAAAACTCCTCACCCTCTTTGAAGCCATAAGCTCTTGGCTTCTTAGCACCTCACTGAATTTCAACAGGGGTGATTGCAAGAGAAAAATGCTGAGTTCAGTAAGGCAATATCTCCATTTGAGATGGGATACGGTCAAGCAAGAGCACATCTGTTGGGCATGCAGTCAGAAAATCTCTGCTGGACCTCTGCTGATTCATGACCTTCAGTTAAGTTTGGTGAGATATGTCTGGGCTGGATATGCTTCCTACCAGTCTGCATCTGGTAACAGAGTTAATAAATACTTCTTTCAGCATCATCTTTCCTGTGGTATTTTGCTTAGTCTAATTCTGCTACTAGGCAGAACTCAGAAATGCAGGAATCTGCAAGTTAGAGGGGAGGGGTTTATCTCAAGGCAAAACAGTAAATCCAACAGGAAACACAAAGGCCAAGGGTTAGCAGCAGCTCCATGCCAGGATACCCCCCTTTCCCAACTCTGAGCACTGCAGAGTTCTGCCCATCTCTGCTTGGTTAACCCAAGAGCAGGATGGCTACAGAGCTGAAATTATGGCACATCAAAAAAAAAAAAAAGGAAGTGAAGAGATATTTCCAATGCTGCTAGTTGGTAATTATTCTGAAGAATGAGCAGTAAGGGAAATACCTTTCACAGGGGCACATCACTATGATTTGGGAAAAAAGGTAAAGTTTTCAAACTCCTGCACAGCTCTCTGGTTGCAATTAGGAAATGTTAGCTCAGTCAGGCATGGAGTGCTTCCTTGCCAATGTCCGAGTCTTGTTTTGTCTCTGATTATTTCACATTCTGCTTTTAAGAGACAGCTCATGTGTGATGTTACTGTGTCAATATATAAGGCTAAATTCTGTCCTGGCAGATTCTGACCCTTGGGGAAAAAAAGAAAAAAAAGAGGGGGGCCGATTTTTTTTTACTGGCAGACTTACTGAAGATGGTAATTCTGGGGTTTGAGCTGCACATTTTAAGCCATGTGACTTTTGCCATGGTTCTTCACAGATCTCCTAAAATGCTACATTGGCAACAAAGTTTGAAAGCTGGACTAGGAACAAGGGTCCATCTTTCTTGCTTTCATCCCTGGAGTCCTTCTCTGAGCTGCTGGGCTTGCTCTGAGTTCTCCAGCCCACTGCAAGGTGCAATGGGAGTGTAAGGGTATAAGGAACTGTATTAGTTCCTCACTCCATAAGAAAGCCCGGGGTGGAACGCAAGCATTCCTGTCAGAACATGGAAAACTCTCAGGCAGAACAGCTGCATTTGAATATATCCCTCTAGACACACTGTTGGCCACGGCAGGGAAGAGTTTGGAGAGATGGGCTGACGTTTGGATGCATTTTAGTGCAGCATAACACATCAGGCCTCCCTGGAAGCGAGCCCTCCTCACCTCACCTGGCCCGGGGCTCCTTGTGACCCCTTGCAGCTGGTGTCCCTTGGAGGCAGGAGAGCTCCAAGTCACACTGCTGCTGTTACGGACTGCTCTGCTCCATCTTACTCATTCCCTTGAACATCCTATAGTCCCTCCTTTTTCCCGCACCCAAAATAATGATCCCAGAGAATGCAGGCGCATCTCAAAACAACTGAAAGGCTCCAAGGCTTTGTAAAAATCAGGTCCAAAGTGAGAGCAACGCACTTGCAATGATCACCTGAGCACAGCACTACAAAAAATACCAAAAGCAAGACAGTTGAACGTTGCTTTTTTTAAACTACAGATGGGCTGCATTAACCACAAAGGAAACCCAAGGAGAGCTCGTGTCTGGAAGCAATAAGAAACATTTGCATAACGTGCACTGTGCATTTTGTTCTAGCAGGAGGTGCTCGGGACCTCCTTGGTCAAGGGGAGTGCAAAGCCAGAAGTTCTCTCCCTAAAGAGGCTGGAAGCACTTCCTCAGGGAAGAAGGCGAGTCAGTGTCCCACCACAGGTACCATTTCACCTTTCACACCGTCAACCCAATCTCCAGGTGACCCCTGCAACGCACGACAACCATTTTTGAATACCAGAAGCAGATACACAGAAGAGATTAATATGATCCAAACAACTACAGAAAAGGTTTTACCTCCTAAGCCTGTGCTGGAATTAGGGCACACAAGTGCCCTAAGTGGTGGTACAACCACCGAGCACAGAGCAACATCACAGGCTGAAAGCTGCAGAGCTGCAGTGATAGAAATGTGCTGGTGTAGCAAACCCAGTCCTGCTCTCTGCACTAGCCCAGAGGCTGCCAGCATGGTTTCCCTCCACCCCTGTACAGTGTATCCCTCCCACGTGCTGAGGTTGCAATAAATCCCAACTATTCTCCACTGCAGGCATCAAGTGCTGATGGCTACATCAAGAGAACTTGAACAAAGCCACCCCACAAGTCACACTCATTTATCCACTGTCTCACCCCTTTGTTGCTTCAGGGGAGGACATGACTAAGAACGGATGCATCAGTGCAGTAACAGGATCATCCAAAGCCACGTCCTCACACGCTGTTGCCACGTGTCACATCAGGGCACAAACCTTCCCCTTTAACATAAATAAGAAGGGCCTGTGTTTTTTAGAGCAACGGGAATGTGGCTGGGATCCTTCCTTTGCTGACACACCGCAGTGCTAAGCTGCTGTGGCAGGCACCAGAAGGAACAAATGTAAAGTCAAAGGCATGATAATCTAAGGAAGGGCTGGAGAAACCCAAACTGAGATGTCATAAAAACATAAGCCAGAATTCATTACCCTTGTAACCAAAAAGAAACTACTGATATGCCAGTTTCCACCCATAAATAGCTATAGTTGAGGGTCTGAGTTTATAAAACATTGAATGACTTACCATGTGTTGCACTGTATGGTTTTGGTCGGAAGTCCACAAAGGATCTCTTAGACAGCAATTTCTCCTGTTGAGACAAAAACTCAGAGGTAAAAGCTGCCTTGCCAAGCCCAGAAGATAAGCACAAAGACACATTGTTTTAAATCACAGGAGAGCAGAGTGTGCTGGAACAAAGCAAATACAGACTCTTGGGGTGTTTAGACTACAGCCTGTCTGCCTTTTTCCAAGCTGGGTTGAATGAAAAAGCAATTTACAGCGAGTTCAGGATTACTGCAGTCATGCCAGAGAGTCCCAGCTGCACTGTGAGTTGTTTAATCTGGGACAGCAGCTCATTTACAGGTAAAGGTTCCAGGTGTTTACAAGGCAGTGTGGCAGCGAGGAGCTGGCCCACGACCACTGGCCCCCGATCCTGTTTTCCCCCATCTCCTCTGTGGATGCCCAAGCCCCTTGCAAATGGGCCCTGTTGCATTGCCTGCCTTTATCCAGTACAGCTTCATCCCTAAAGATGTGGTGGGGATGGGCACGGTCAGCAGGAGATATCCCAGGTTCTCCCTGGCCCTCTTTCTCTGCCAGGGATTTGCTTTGTTCCCGAGCCCTGGGCACCTTATTCACCACAGAAATAGGTCTCATATCCAGGTTTTAAACTTGTAATTCCCCGGACTAGAACTGTTTGGTGGAGGTATGTAAGAAGTATGGAAAAACAGTGCAGACACTACAGATTCTCCCTGCTGACTGCCAAACAGATTAACCCCGTTGACCTCTGTGGGATGGGTGGGTTGCCTTTGTCACAGAGGACTCCAAAGCAGGTCCAGTTTGCAGAAGGGGAGATCCAAGGTTGGCCACGAAGCTGGGAAAATGGGTTATGGCACAAACTTTCTCACTGTGCACAGTGATGGAAGTAAGCAGAGACTCTCGGGAATTAGGCTGAAGTTCTCCTTTCCCAAGGATTTTGATCACTCTGGGATGTACCCTCAGGATATTTGCCAAGCTTATTAAAACAAACATGGGGAAGCTCCTTGAGGCAGGACCCCCAGCTTCCCAGCTCCTGAAGGTCTCAACCCAGCAGTTAAAAGGTAGGAGGGGAGCACACAGCATTTGCTTTGTCCGACATGGAGGGCTGAGGAAATTTGAAAGACAAATTATTCAAAATAAAAAGCAGTGCAAAAACAGATTAGGAAACTACTGTGCCGTGACTATTAATGAAGCGATAGAAAATATCAATCACTCCCTGGCCTCTGAAGCTTGCTGTGAGAGAAGAATTAGGAGATTTTATGTTCCAAGTACCAGGAAACCACAGGGCCCTGGTGCCTAGTTTTCAAAAGAACACTGAATCACAGGGAGAAAAGCAGAGTGCTGCAAAGAGCCAAGGGCAGAGTTTAAAAATAGCAGCTTTCAGTTTTGCTGCTTTTTTCTTCTTCTTAAGTGCCTGGATATAGGATCATGTCAGAGGGTGGATAAAGAGAGCAGACCAGCCCCTGTGGAGAGAGAAGTGTTCCTGAATGAAGTACTGCCAGTCGGGGGTTGTGGGCTGCTCATTTTGCACTCCAGCTCTCCCCCTCAAAGGAACCAGTCTCTCCTGGTCCTCCTGTCTGCCCAGCACAAGAGAAAGGCACTGGGGAGCTTTTCAAACCCATCAGTGTGTGCAGAAGCCAGTGCAAGTGAGCAAAGCCAGGGGCTGAGTGTGTGATCCAGCCAGAACCATCCCCTTCTGGACACACGCAGGGCCAATTTCCCGTGGCATTAAGGACACTTTTAAAATGCTGTGCAAGGACTGGGATTTACTGAGGTGTTTGTGCTGATGCTCCGGGTCTGTGTGCAGGGAGAAACCACATCTGGCTGCTGTACACTGGCAAATCTGCTAAACCAAGAGAAAGGATATCTGAGTTCTGATACTGCTCAAATTTCTCCAGCCCTCAGACTCTGTACTATGTACCTCTTGAGAGACCACCAGGCCAAAGTCACAGCACCTACCAAAGCAACCACATGGAGAAGTTGAGTGTTGGTATTTTAGACAGGCAAAGGAGACAGGGAAGTATCTCCTGAAATGGACAATAAAGTTTTAGGTCATGCAGTGGAGTAACAGTGACGGTTTTAAGGCAGAAATGGGCAGAGTCTGCAGAAAGAAATGAAATCTCATCCAAATAGATCGAAAAACAGATATGTCTTTAGGTAGCTGATCTTAGAAGCCAAAGCTCTGTGCTTGCAGAGAGGCAGGATGCCCTCTTGGGCCTTTGCTTTGTCTGTGAAAAGAGAAGAAAGGCACAGCTGATGCTCTGGATAAGGCTGTCTGCATCTGCCTCTCCAGGGAAGTCTGCTGTGTCTTATGACTCACTGCTCAGAGGATGCTCTCAAATCTACAGAGGAATAATTCGTGTAATAAGGGCAGCAAGTGCAGGGAGCCACATAAAATCCCTTTTCCCAATTAAGCAAGCAGAAACACAACCCCTTTTCCCCAGCCTTCTCAGGGACAAAACAAGCAAGTTTTTCACTGCAATAAGCAATGATTGAAATGGAAGGTGGGGGAAGAGAAATACTGGCTCTGTCATTTGGTTAACAGGAGTACACAAATCACGTAAACTGCTACCGGCGCATTGCGAGACCGAATCATTGCAAGTTCAGTTCCTCCTGTCACCAGCAAGGACTTCCAGGCTCTAGTGTGGACAACAACCACAACAACATTCACAGAAAATCGAGTACAGTTTAAAACCAAAAATCTTGTATGGATAATTATGCTGACCGAGTCCTAAAGGAACAATTTAACTTCACAAATATGCAGAAAAATCCCAAACATCTGGAATTCGAAGTATTTCCTTGCAAAGAAGTTTCCACTGGAATGTCATCTGTTCTTGCTGTTATTTGAGATAGGCTGCTGACACAACCAACCGGACTCCAGTGACCTGCATGGCACAGAGCTGTTCATTCCTGTGGCTCATGAAAGAACCCAGGAGTGCCACAGGCCAGTGTAATTGCCATGTCTCATGCACAGATTTTTAAGCAGACAGCCTCCTGCTTTCACAGAGATAAGGAGCCCCACGTGTCCTAGGGATGCTCCAAGAGACACCCAAAGTTACTTGCTCTTGCTGTCCTTCAGAAGGACCGAGCCAGAATGTATTAGGAGCGACTCCAGTGGTGCAGTGTCCTGCCCTCCGAGCAGACCTGAAAGCTTTTATTACGTGAGAAAATCTTTAAAGCACAAGCCCAGATCCAGTTCATCCAGTGCTTCCCTCAGCCTTGCAGGTACAAAAAGCTCCTTCAGCCAAGCTGGCCTGGGATTTTCCCTTGCTCAGCTTTCAGTGGAGATCAGTGTGACTGCTGATAAAAGCAGTGCAGAAATGCCCTATAATGCAGCCCTAATGCTAGAAGAGCTCTCACCACCAAACTGCCACTCCAGTGACTTCCTTGTAGTTTCTGCACCTATAAAAGACTGACTGGGACAGGGCAAAACTGTCATCCCAATACAGGGAGGCAATTCCAAACAGGAGCAGGACTCCATACAATATTCCCCTCTTTTAAATGTAGATATTGCAGCAGATTGGAAAAACAGGTGGCTTTTCCTCTGACAATATATAACAGGGAGCATTCTAAGAAGCAGGGCCAAGATGAATTAACCTGATCACCTACAGTAAACTTACTACAAAGTACAGGTAACACGAAGCACTGCATTTTCTCATTTGTGGCTTGGAAGACAAATTTGCCATCGAGCTTCTTTTGGAGAGCAGTAGGGGAGGGCTCAAAGCAACACACTGCTGCATCTTCATCTACCATTGCACCCTCCCAGCACAGACCCCTGGCCTTCCTTGTAGGTTTTAGCCCTCAGCAGTTCTGAAGTACCAACAAACACACATACTCAAGCCCGGGGAGTTTTCTGTTTTTCATCTGGAAGATTTCAAAAGGTTTCACAAAGGCCAAAATGAAAAGGCATTTGGATGTTTCCTAGACAAAACCTTGTTGTTTCCATTCTGCAGGAGGAGCTGACACTTTAAAAGACGACCAACCAACCACAGACATTGAGAAATGGTGCAAGACATCTTTGTCTTTGCCAATGCTTTGACCTCGCCACAGCGACCAGACGGAGCTCGCTGAAAAGTTCTCAATACTTGCAAAAATAGTGGCACCGCTCTACCGGCTCTCATCCAAAGCAATGCAGGAACTCATTGTACTTCTGGAACAATTCTGGCCCTTGGCTGCATTTTGGGGCTACAAATGCCGGCAGCAGTGAAGGGGGCACATGAGAAGAGTAGAGGAAAGCTGGTGGTAATGAGGGATAGTATTTTTTAACAGAGTTCAATGTGGCTGCTACAAGGAACAAGCCAGGCACAGGGAACACTGCACCATGCTCATGTTTCCCAGGTATGCCCTGGATTGAAATCCTGATGGATTTCTGTACCCCTTAGTGCTGGCTGCAGAGTAGGATTTCCTTGGGGTTTCAGGGACCAGCAATACAAAGCTATTTCGGAGAGAATGGCACTGTTAAGATGCATTGTGATACAGAAGCAAAACCCAGAGTCTCTGGCACAACTAGAAATGTAACAGTTTTCCATGTACTATGTCCCTTTATGAAGAGCATGTGGCTGTGAACGTGCACTTTGTTATCATAACAAAAAAAAGCCACCAGCATCTCCTGACACCTCCAAGTGCAAGCGTTTGTGGCAACCCAAAAATTTGTAAGAAGTTAGAGCAAGGTGTTGCATGTTTAGAAATCCTTAGGCAGAAAGGAAAAAATGGTCTTCCAAGGAAGTGGCACTTATATTTTCCTTGCAGCTTCTCTGTGTATTTGCATTACAACCAAGGGCTAAGCTGAAGTAGCCTGAGTGTTCTAATCAGGGATCCTCCATAAAAAATCCTACTGAAGCTACAGATTTTCCTAGGAGTTCAGGTTGGATCAGACTCCTGGTACCAAACTTCCAGCTCTCTGGCGTCTCCTGTGACAAATATGAGGAAATATGGAAGAACTAAACATCTCACACTTCCTTTCTCTGCACAGAGAACCTTATCTAAGACATTTAAAACACCTTTATCAAAGAACAAAGCTCCAGTGGAGCCCTGTTAAGAATAAATTTGCGCTGAGAGCAAAGACATGGATGTCCAGCAGTGAAAGTCACTTCAGGCATGTTTTGACACAGGAGAATTCTCACATCACAGCCTGGTCCCAGAATAACCAGCGGCAAAATCCTTTTTGTACTAGGCCCAGTGGTTTCGATCATATTAATGCCAGCAGACACATGACCTGGCTGTCTTGCCAGCTCCCAGGTTCATGCTTTCCTCCTTTGTTCATTAGATATTTGAAGCAGCAATATCTAATTCCTCCCCTGTTTTCAAGAAAAAAAATCCCCTTGAGAAGCTTTCCCAGTTACACTTCCAGCTGGTTTTTGCCTTTGCATTGCTGGTTCCGTGCAAATCCAGGTCAACTCTGAAAATAAACCCCTGGCATTTAAAAAACCTTTCACTCTGATTTTAGATGGAATTTTGAACCTTTCCAAAGAAATTCTTGTGCTTGGCCATGGAAATCCTACAAATCATCCTGGTTCTAGCACTGGATTGGATGAGAAGTTGAAGCATAAATTTGCCAGCTGATATAAACTGTGTTTTCCACATATACATGCATTCAGATTAGTTCTCTGCTAACAACAACTCAGCAGCAGTAAAATTGGCTGTAAAACTCCATCATCAGGTATTCTGGAAGCCAAATCTCCGAGGTCTTAAACAAAATGACTGCCTATTGCCCAGGCCTACAGAACGGGACCAAATTACTGCAAGGAGCTCACTTCATTATCCCTGCCCTGGATGAGCTGGACCAGCATTAAGGCCCCAGGGTCAGGCACTGCAAGGCAGCCCCTGCCCTCGGGAATTTGAGACCTAAACCAGACAAAGCAGAGAACAGGCCTGAATTGCCTTTTCCTAAGCTGGAATATTTCAGATGAATAAAGCTGCAGGTTTTGGCAGGCAGTATCCAGCTCCAAACAATTTGCTTTGTATCCAGACTGCCTAAAAGATACCAGGGTGAATTCTTCCCATTGATTTTACTTTGGGAAGAGTCCCAGGTCTTTGGTTTAAGTCCATTTTTTGATTGCACATCATAACTCTGCCAAACAAATACGCATCCAAAGGAACAGCACTACCTCCAGCAGATCCTTTGGGACCTACGCTAACGCCAGTGGAGCTCAGGCGCCTTCTGTTCTCGTTTCTCCTCCAGGACCCCGTGGCCACGGTGATCCAAGTGGGAAACACCACTTCATGTGCACTCAGGAGCAAGGCTGAGGTACCACAGTTTTGACGTGACGTCAGCACGGCCCACGCCTGTACTCCTGACAGGGCTGGAGCCCCGGGAGCCTCCCCCAGGAACCCTGAGCTGCTCCTGTCTCATTTCTGCCTCAGTTCTACTGAGGAGTTTTCCTGCTGCACTTCATGTGGAACAATATTTTAAGCAAATACTGATGACTGGAGAGGCAAGTTAAGGGAAGGCATCTAGTAGCTGGAAATCAGGTCCATTACACTGTATTAAATATTAAGCTCAGTGTTGTAAGCCAGACAATTGCATACTGAATTAATAATGTTATTTATTCCATTTAGTGGATTATGGAGGACACTTAATCATCCCGGCATTTTAAATCAGAGCTGGCATCAACAGCTCAGCTCTGAGAGTATTTTACAGAGACACAGAGATGGATTGAGTAGCTGGAAGTGAAGAGAGTGCAAATGTGTGAAATACAGCAGGTTTGGTAATAATAAAGTTATATGACCTTGATTGTTCATTTGGGTACTAATGCTGCAGCAACACCTAAGAAAGCATAAGCAAGTCCCCAAAGATAAGCTTGAGCTGGAGCTTCTGTAGTATCTGAAGGAACTTAACTTCTCTCCTTTTTGCAAAAGTTACAAATTTTCAAGCAAAACCCAAAAGTATCTGCTCAGTCAAAACACAAAAATGTCATGGAAAATTCTGAAGCTTTCTTTTTTTTGGCAAAGTGTAGATAAAATAATAAAAAGATCTGAAGATAAAAAAAGTATATTGATACAGCTGTCTGAAAGTAGCTGTTTTTTTTTTTTTTAAAACCCAGAGTGGTCAATTATTTTTCCAGACTTCAACACTGAAAATCAAAGAAATTTTTGCAGGAAGTTTCAGCAGTAGGAATCCTACCTTTTTAAATACAGGTATTAAATTATTTAAGAGGTCCAATTAGGACACCCAAGGTATCTCCCCTCTCATTATTCTTTCATTTTTTTACTTCCTAATTTTGGGCTCTCTGATTGCCATCTTTTTTAGCCGTATGAAGAAATGGCTCCCCAGGCATCATGCAAGAATCCGCATTTTTCCCCATCACTCAGCAGGAACACCCTATCACTCCTTAGGCACATTTCTCAACCTTAATCACCTCCAATTGTTGTAGGTTCTAAAATTCAGTCTACTGGAGAAAGAACCGCTCCGCCATTTCCTGGAGCTCTGATTTTCATGCCTTTCACGGAACAATTTCATTGACTTCACAGGAGCCTATCTGGATTTACACCTGTGCAAAAACGAGGCAAGAAAACCTGACCCTTGGTGTGGAATATCAGGTTCGTAAATGCGTTCTGTATCTCCAAGAATCTCCCCTTTTACAAAGGTGAACAGCTGTTGCTATAAATCAGACAGTCTGAACCAGCCATTAGAACTTCATCCAGATGATCCGTTTAAAATATACAAAGGCAACGTTTTGGAAATAAAAATCTACCCTCGTGTCCTCAGGGACACCTTCTGTTAGAGAAAAGTCTCATAATTCAAGGCTAAAATTAGTTCACTTTAATGCTCTTTCAGGAGAGCCATGATACTCAAGAGTAACATCGCCTTGCAAAGGCCTGTTAGACGACTTAAGGGACTCCAAACATCTGGTAATTTGGTAAATACTGCATTGGAGACATCTAACATCTTTTTCAACTTCTCCGTGGGTGTAGCTCTTTGCTGTTAGCTGGAATGGCTGTATGTGGTTCAGTTCCCATCGACCATTTTCTGTTTGAATAGGAAACACTTGCTAAAGCGTGGAAACAGCTGGCAGAGCTGGCTGTGTATGAACAAAACACGCTCTTGTTTCTGACCACAGACTGGCCTTTAAGTTCCAACTGTGATTGCCAAGGGCTCTTCTTGGCTTTGTGGATGAGACCAGGTCACCCAAGATGTACAAGCTGGCTGTGTTAAGGGTTGGTTCTCGGAGCACAATGCTCACTGTCAGCAGGGATAAAGCTTTGTGTAAGTAGAGGGGAGCAGGATGAGCAGCCCCATTTTATAGCTGGGGAACTGAGGCACAGGAAGATGAAATTATTGGCCTCTGGACATCTCCCAGTGAGAGAAAGAGAGTCGTGTATCTTTTTCCGACAGAAATACCGACATGCAAGCGTTTTCTACACAGCACTCAGCAAGCAGCACTCAGCCCTCAGGCTGCTGGACTGAGGGGACAGGGCTGCTGGTGGGGACAGTGTTCGTACAGATCCCTGTGCTCTGGGGTCCCTTTGGCACCCAGCTTCCCTGGGACACCAGGAACCCACATCATATCCTGCTCCTTAGTAGCTCCCAGCTCCCTGATTACACAGCGCTCGTCTTCTGCTCTCACACGCACCAAGAGCATAAAATGTAGCTAAGGGGGCAAGATGTTGGTCAGCCCTGCACTGACCACTGAGCGACCGCCTGTTCCCAAAGCAGCAGTTTCTCTGCCTTCACCGGGTCCCTGCCTAGTCATGAATGGAAAGGCCAAGTCACTGTTCTGATGGGCTTTGTCATTTGTCTTTCTCAGGGTTCTGAAGAGTTAGACATAACAAGAACACAAACCAGCGAAACACAGACAGAGCTCTACCCTGAACCCCCAGACAGTCACACAGAGTAACAAGCTCAGCTTCTTTCACTCAATTCTTTATACTCTTCTGAGACCATGAAAAGGAACTTTATGATATGCTGGAAGGGATGAAGTATTAGCTATCAAAAACTAGACTGAAGTAACTGAGAGCCTGCATTATTTTCTCTTTGATGTATACTTATGTAAATTCAAATAAATATGCTTAAATGTAACCTGTCTTCAATTCTAGCAGAGCTTATTAAATCTATTTATGTGAGACAAGCTAGGCTCCATGGAATGCCAGGAACTCCCCTGACATTTGCCTTCCTACTTAATGTGATATTCTATGATTACACATACCAGAGCCTTTCATTCAGGCATTTTAATTTACAAATACTTTTTACATTTCTTAACGCCCCTGTGGACAGGCATTAAGGGTCCACTTTATTCAGGAGCAATCAATCGAAGTGCAGCGGGGCAGCCCGTTTTGCTCCAGATCACGCACTGAAATACTAGCAGAGTTTGGAAAACTCCTTCCATGTCACTCAGAAACACGATTTCCATGAGGAGCAGACACATTCTCTTAATGCTGGGCCAAACGCTCCGAGCAGAGACGCGGAGGGAAAGCTTAGCAGCAGGCAGGCCATAGGAAGGGGATCGAGACTGACGTCCCCGAGCCAGCCACAGTGAGGACACCCACCACCCCTCCTTCGCCAAGGTCACTTACCAAGCAAGAGCTGCTCTCCGTGGTGTAAATCTGCCAGACATTTCTCTTCCCAGAGCCAAGTTATCTGCTAAGGGAGAAGAAGGTATTACTAAATGGCAACAGCTCAGTCTTCCTACAGCAACCTGCACACTTGCATACAGCCCTGACTCCTCAGAGGACTGGCAACCCATTGTTTAGGCTCATCTTTTCTTGTTAGCTCTATTATTTCTGGAGTTCTTAATGTCCTTTAATAATGAACTGCTTCTCTCACAGTCCCCGAGATGAGGTCTGGATAAGTCCAGTCTTTCGGGCTGGCAGAGCTGAGAGAAGTCTGCCCAGCCTGATGAGTACCAAGGAACATAGGTTCCAGTGGGACTCCTACCAGAGCCAGCCACAAGACACCAACTCCTCTTCCACTGGGCCTCCAGGTAGTCTCCATCACCCCCTAAACACTCAGCAACCCTTCAGCTACTAATTGCAGTCCTTAAAAGCAATACCTAAGAAGAGACTCCTTCAAACCCCTGTTTTCAAACAAGGAACACACAGCCAGGTACCTTCCACACAGGAGCTCAGCTCCTGAGGACACCTTTGCCTCACACCTGCAGGACACGAGCCCTTGGTGGAGCACGGCTGCCTCTGGCAGGCAGGCGACACTTTCTCTGTCAGACTTCAGGTGAAGTGCAAAAACTCTTCATGGCAGAAACTAGAGACATACTGCACATCCAAACCAAGCTGTATCTGTATTTCTTCACATGCTCTTTGGAAGTGGAGTGTGATTACACACACAAGGAAGCCCCTGCCCTACCTGGGTTAGGAGAACACTTCCAGCTCTGCACTAGAATTACCCAGGAGAGGCGAGTCCAGAGGCCTCTCTTGAGAGGTCAAATTCAGGTAAACAAGCCCCATCTGTGCTGCTTTAGGGCGACAGAGCACCAACAGTCCCCAGGTGTTACAAACAAACCACCTACCTTGCCTTTGCTTGGGCTTTATAGCGACCGGGTGATCTGGCTGCAGAAAGGAGAGAAGATAAAACCCAAGGTGCAATTTGCATCTCCAGGAAGTGATCTGGGCTGCAGCAGTGAAATCTGGGAGATAAACAGCCCTGGGGATAGCTTGGAATGAATCCTGCACCAGCATTTTTGTTTGTAGGCCTGTTCCTTGCAATGTTTTAGTAGGATAAACCCCAAACTGCCATCCCTCCATGTAAATAAAGGGATTTGTCATAAAGCTAACAGATCCTGCTCTGAAGTAGTTCCCCAGAATATGAAGTGACAATGAGGTGCCTAAGAAAATAACTTTCCCGCTGCCTGGGAAAAACCATTCCTAGGATGGTAACTTTCCAGCTGTGATCAATATGGGCTTCCAGAGAAAACAGGGGCCTGAAAGACTCTGTGTATGGTCTGCACAAGGAGAACAAAGGCAACAAATAAAACTGAGGTATTTGCAAAAGGTCTGTGTCTTACCCTCAATTATCAGCTTAAAGGTAAGTTGTTGGAATGGTTACAGCCAGCCAGTTGCTCTGTGGGAATCTCACACACATCTGGCAGACAAGGAGCTGTAAACTGGTGCTTGTAGCCTTTGGCCACCCAGGAGATCATCCTGAGCAGTCGGGTCCATCGTGCATTCCCACAGATTCTTCAGGTGCTGTTCTCTGGCTGCCCCATCGCTACAAAAGGCAACTGAGATTCTTTGTTCCAGTGCTTTTACAGTTGTATTGTGCCCAAAAGGTCGAAGCAGAGAAACGTGAGCCTGTGGCCTCCAAAACCCTGGGGCTCCACCGGAGTTTTGCAGTTCATTTACACTGAGTCAGGATTTGCTGCCAGGTTTGAACCCCCACTGCCTCCCACTGCTACCCTTCTGGACACACAGCTTTCCCCTACAATTTCCCCCATCCTTTCCCATGGGCTTGTGAGAACAAAAAAGCTCATGTTTGACAGTTACCCCACACAGAATCATTAGGTGTGATCATGGAGTCCAGTGATGGAAACCATTTACCTCATGGGCCAGTCCCACTTTCCTGGCCCAGCCTGCCACCTCCCTCTGTTACTGACTCTGCAAGCTGGGCAGAACACGACTGACAGTTTTTAAGAGCTGTATTCTCACAAAACCAAAGTTACGATGGACAAAGCACGCTCATTTCATGAAGAAATACACTGACAGCTCTTCCCCCCTTGTGCCACTTCACGGACTCCAGGGCAATTGCAACAGCACTGAACGTGGACTCATCCATCCAGGGGAAAACAAGGCTTCCTTCAAATCCTCTTTTATTTACTCGAGTCAGCTGTGCCGAGTGTATCGATTCAATCAGCTATTTCCTTAACCATAAAACCAGATGTGCGCCGTCACGGCTCATCTACGGGGACTGAATCCGTGCCATTTAGAAATGCAGAATAAAAATAAAAAATCCCAAGAAAGCTGAGATATGCTGATGTTTGGAGCTCTCAGTTTCCTAGGTAAATTGCTTTCTTTTGAGTCACATTTATTTTTGTTACCTCCAAAGAAATGCTGTTTTAGCCGCATTTCTTGGAAACAGTGTTGAGATCTAATGGGTTGTTACTGATGTGAATTCTCAGGGTGGAGAATAGAGGGAATGTAGTATTATCTTTGCTTCTGGGCATCAGCAACTTCTGCAAGCAATGTGGTGCAGTGCATGCCATTCTTTGCTGAGGCAATTAATTACCTTGGTCCCTAATGAGAAGAGCAGCTTAAAAAAAAACCCCAACACTGGAGCCCCCTGGACTTAGGTTAGCTCTGGACATCTGGGTAGATGTGTGAATTAGGGAGGCCACATTGCTCAGTTTTCCTTTGTTTCTTCTCAGGCCATGTTCTGTTGTTGTCCTCTGCGCTTCTTATGGACACTACAGCTGAGGCAGGTCACTGCAGCAGTTCCTCCTTGCAGAGTCACCAAGGAAATGTGGTTTGGCTTCATTCTGCTTTGTGCACCAGGTCTCCAGGTCAACTATTTCCCACGTGAGTCTAAGGAGTAGAGGAAAGGATCCCCATGGAGGAGTGTGAGGAGTTATCCATCTGCTGGGTCTTTCCTTCACCCCAAAGGCTGCTGCAGGTGATGCAGGTGGGGTGCACACGGCCACAGTCCCACAGCCTGCAGATCCTGCCCTGGCTGGGATGGAGACACAGGGTAAGCAAACATCTGCACATGGGAGGCCATGCCCCAGCTGAGCCTGCAGCTACAGAGAGGAGCCTTTGTGCAGGAGCGGGCTGGGATTTGCTGGCTGGAGGGTTCTTTCAGCAATGCAGCTGTAATATGCTACATGCCAGATTGTAGACATTCCTGGGGCAGCTTTCCAGAACGTGAATAAACTCAGGATATACGTGTAAACCCAGCACACAGTGTGGGCTCTGCGAGGCCTGGAGGTAGCATGGCATTGCCTTTGCACATGTACAGCCTGAAAGGATTTCTTCAAGCCCAGATGTCCCCTTCAGTTCCAGGATCCATGTGTGCCGATCAATTCTTGCTGCGTACTGGAGAAATTATCTCAGAATGTCATACCTCCCCAAAGCACAAAGACTCATTCTGATTGCACTGTCCCTTGGCTGCCCGTGCAACATAACACAGCTCTGAAACACCGCAAATATGAGGGGCAATGGGAACATGAGACAGGGCTGTGCTGCTCAGGGAAGCCTGGGTAGGCTGCAGAGTCTCTGAGTTGGTCCATCCTGGGGTCCCAGTCACAAGGGTGAGAGTCACAAGTGAGTCACTGCATGGGGAAGCGTTACTTTAGCAAATGAATGGTTCAAATTCAGGAATTACTGAATAGCATTCAGGTAAAGCCATATCCTAATGCTTACCTAAACAGCATCTGTCCTATGACATTTAGCATTGCCTGGAAAAAAAACCAGAGGGGAAATACGGCATCAGAGACAACAGAAACTTTAGAAAGACAAAGTGTAAATGCATCTCCAGCAGTTGAGTACTCTCAGACATTAGGGAAATGTGCCTGCCCTGTAGATGTGGTTTCCTCTGGTGCAAGACCCCTCAAAAGAGTCAGTGGGGTCTTTCTGTTGAAACAATTATAAATGCCTTTGTTGAGCATAACTGAGCACCACTAATTAAAACCAAAAGGAAGGGAATATTTTCCAAAAATGCCTTGCTATTTTCCCCCCCTTAAGAGAGTTTTCTGACATCTGAAGAGCGGAGCTCTGTGTGGGCATGGGCACTCACATAAATGAGTCTGGAGATGGCTTGTGCCCCTGTCATAACTGTCACAGATGCAGAGAGAAATAAGTCAAGAGGAACAACAAACTCTGGAAAGTCACACAGCCAAATGTTGGGTTTGAAAACAGGAAAATGTAGCATGTACTGTTCTGCTCCTGACCTGTACCTTACACTGTACTATTCTGTGTGTTGTTCTTTCTCTTCCCCAGAGAAGACAGAAACCAGACCTTAAAACATTCACAATGAATTTTCAAATCAGTAACATGTGAGGCTTTGTCTAAAAGGTAAAGTTGTTGTAAAAATCAATGTCAGAGAGAGCTTTGCCAATTCAATTATACTTGTTCCTCTCAAACTGACACAAAAAAATTTAAAAAAAAAGGAAAAAAGAAAAAAAAAAAAAGATGTGGGCTTATTTCAAGCCCAATAAATGTTCCTTGGACTAACATCCCAATTTTGTAAATATTCTCAGGGCTTCTTATGCCAGCTCCCCTCAAGGGGTCATAATTAACTCTAAATAGGGTTACCTTGTTTCAGAATCAGTCTAATGTCAAGCAGTGTTTCTGCTTGTGTCCACAATTTTAAAATAATGTTGTATCCATTAAATAGCATGAAGGCTTCCCAGAAATGGGAACCATACGTCAAAATTTAAACACAAATAAGTGTGATTAGACATGGCAGCTGTCTAGAAAATATTCAGCTATTTCAGTGAGTTTTGGGCAAAATGTGAATGTTTGTACCTATTCCAGTAAGTGCAGAACCAGAAGGGCTCCCACATTACCCTCTGCTTCTCAAGGCAAATTTCATTTTAAGACTGACCCCAAAGAAAAAGAAAACAGCAAGATAAAAGTATAAACAGCTGTGCTTCTGCTGGCTTAGCTGGAGACTTCAAGGAGTCTGTGATTCGCTCTCTCAAAGACATGTAGCTCAGAGCACCCAGCCAAACTGAATCCAGGCCACTGTGGGAAGGGCTGAACGGAACAGCAAAATCCCAAGACACGGAATGCCCTGGTATCCAGGTAAAAGGTTTGTCCCGTCCTTGTCAGGCCTATCAGTAATCTTCCCACAGCTGAAAGAGAATGACTGGGAAATACATGCCCACACCAGTAATTCAGGTGCAAAACCAAACTCTGAATCACCCTCTCTTCTCTCCTATGAGAGACATCTCCTATAAATATCCACCAAATACAAAATCAGTTACAGAAACACCCTGGAAATCTGTACTTGGTTATCCTAAAACTAAAACATGCCAGGAATTTGGGTAAGTTTTTGCTTGCAGACTATCATTATTGGCACTTGATCAGATGCAGATAAGTTAGGTTTCCAGCTTGGGAAGAGAATAATGCAAGAGGAATTGGAATAGATTAATTTCACATGTTTCATTTCAGGACAGGTAAGGGTTTTTTTAAGCATTAAAGAAACATTAATATAAATCTTTGTTGTAGCAGCACTGTAATTTATAAGAAAGTTCTAAAGCTTCCAGTCTGTGAGTTTTTGCAATAATTAGAAGTTTGGGGTTTATTCAATTAAGTATCAAGTGAATAAGATTCAGAAGCTGCTGAGCATTCACTACTGTTTCTACAAATACTTGATTACATGCCTTGTTTGTCCCTCAACAGGCGAAGAATGGATTTCAGTGGTTTCCAGAGCGGAGTACGAACAGCACAGGAGCATGTTTTGAAAGGATGTGGCTATTTGGAGTAATGTGAGAGGTTCTGAAGGAAAAACAGCTTTGCTTTTTGGAACAGATGTCAGAACCCACTGCAGGCCACAGCAATTGCTACTGGCACAGCTAATCACACAGGACTCTGAATTTCTTCTCCAGATCTTCAGCTCAACTCAGACAGCATAGAAAGAACATTAGGGCAAAGCTGGAGAATGAAACAACCTGCAAGGAATGGTCAGATATGTCAAGTGAGGGGCTTGCCAAGACAAGAAGTCAGGGAAGAGGGTGTGCCTCAGCAGCTGGTGTTTCACAGGGGTGCACGCCAAATCTCCTAACTCACAGCTGTCTCAGACAGGAGTTTGGGACCACCACTGCAAGCCTACTGCCTGGGGGAAAAAAGGTGGGAGAGCCTGGAAAACAGAGTATCGCAAAAGAAAACAACCCAGAGTCTAAGGTGCTAGAACCAACCCATTTGTGCTTGCTTCTCCCTGGAGGAACCGCTTCAGGGAAACCTGTGCTCATTGACAGAGCCTTACAGACTCTGTGACAGAGCCTCCCTCCAGCACCTCGTTTTCCCCTGCTGAAGCTCTCCCATGTTAATACACTTCTCACTGGGATACTGCAGACAACTGATGTTGGTGAAAAGATTTGGAATCTGCAAAAGAACATTTCCAGGAAGTGGAATTATATCGCCAGGATTTATGATGAAAACCTCAGTAGACAGAGAACACTGCAGGACACAACCCTCAAAACATTCCCACCAAGCCTTCTTTTCTCCAAAGATCTCTGCTTATGCTGTAGAAGCAGTAAAATACTTTAAAAATACTGCATGGTCAATAAATAAAGCAATTGTTGAAGTACAGATCAATAGATCAGCTGGAAACACTAAAAAGAAATAAAATCACACTGTTTTTAAGCAGTTGTCTCTTCTGTTAAAAAGGTACCATATCTGGTTATTTACTTAAAATGTTGCTAGACAAGAGGAAAGAGATTCTAAAACCCTTCCAGACATTAAAGTATTAGAACACACTTTAGTTTTGTTAGTGAAGAAATGCACAATAGGAAGAGAATATCCTTGCAGTATCTTCTCACAAATTAACTGGCAGCTCTGAAGGCAGTTTCCTTCCAAAAGCGTGGACTGATGTTACATCTGATCTCATGAAAATAGCCATAAAGTCTGACTTACCAAGATGACTCTGCTGGCTTTAAGCCTCAGTGAATAACATAACCCTAAAAATAGAGTTTGAGTCTATAAAAATCAAAACAAAGCTTGATGTAGAGACAGTTTTGCAAGCAAAAATGAAAATATTGAATTCTCCATTAGGAAAACACATATAATAGACCAGCTTGGGAAAATCTGTTTGAACACCATGAACTTTGTAGATATCAGTATGAAAGGCAAAGCTTTTTGAAGAATATAATCTCATTTTTATTGATTGTCAGAAAACTGAAATGTTCCTTCCACAAGGTGATGAAAAAAATCCTGTTGGGACCCGGCTGCGGGTGCTGGGATTCATGTGCTCTTGTGACTGAGCTGCTCCTGCATGCTGGTGATGTTTCTCTCCTCAGATATCCCCGTGAGCCAGACTGTGCTGCCATTTCTATTTACAGATGGGGAATGAAGACAGACAAGAGTCAAGGGCCAGATTTCCAACTGCACTTTTTAATGGAAATTAAAGGACTTCTTGAAACGCAGCTCAAACGTGCCTAGACAGGGCTTGATTTCCTTCCAGCCCACTCCAGCGGGAGTCTCCCAAACAGCATAAAATACAACACCTGAACATCATGATGAAAGGTTAGAACCATCTGCTGCAGAACCTGCTGGCTACTGTGATCCCAACGGCTTTCCTGTGCTCGTCCTCACTATGACAGTCTGGAACTCACGCTGGCCTTGAGACTGAGAGTGATGCAGCTTCTAAAATGCAACAGTGAGGATGCCACCGACGTCTGTTCCGGTCTGTTCATATGTCAACAACCACACCACATGGGAAGGTGTCTTGGAATGCTTAACAAATGGTTTCCATGAAGTTCTGGGGAGGAATCTAGCTTTTCATGTGAATGCTGAAGAGGACTTAATAGATCAGGGAGTTTCTGCCAATGAAGCTCTGCCTCTGCTCTGTATGAAGCTTGATGAAACTTTTAGACATTCTCTTGATGACTTCTGAACTTCTTTAAAAACAGGACAAAGCCAGTGTCACTCTCCTGGCAGTAAAATGCTCAGAGCCCTTGAGAGAGACTGTCCAGAGGTGAAATTACTTAAGGCAAATCTGAACTGTTCTTCAGTAGTACACTTCTCTCTCGGTTTATGTTTGAACAGACTTGGGATTTGTCCAAGAGCTCCTTCAGTTATCCCATGGTGTTGTCTTAGATATAAACTTAGGAGGTGCAGAGCATCCATGCTGGTTGTGTTCCTGCACAGAAGATCCCTGAGTGAGGCTGCAAGCTCCCAGCAGATGGGGGCGGGGGAGGAAATTTGGGTGTACATTCTGCCAACCAAGTGAGCAGCCTTTAAACATACAAGGTTTCAAATGTGATTAAAAGTCCAGGTAGCCTCTAAGCCAGAAGAGAATAATCTCTCTGTCTCTGCGAAGTCCCTTCCTTTCCAGCAGCTGTACTGGCTGTTGAGGCCCAGCCAGAATGAAAGATGCTTTGCATGACTTTCAGTGTTTACTCTCACAGGAAGCACAGTATCCTGTCTGGCTCTTGGTATGCTCACCACCTGACTCCGGCATGCTCCAGACAGCGAAGCCTTTTTACCCAACTGGAATGTGCTGCAGTTCAAACGCTGGGAATAAAATAAGCAAGAAGGGCTGCTCTGCTAACTGGGAGGTCAGGGCATTATTTGCTCAAGGGTTAGCATTGAATTGGGCTCTTTCTGTCACGGGCGGGCAGAGGGGCACTGCACCGTGTGGGACTTCTAGGGGACTTCTAGGGACCTGTGATCCTCACACTGCAGCCTCTGGCCATCTGCGAGGGTGGCTCATAAAGAACGAGGCCAGGTCCAGGTTGTCAAAGGGGTTACAAGGGATGGTGAGCAGGTCTCCAAAAATGGTCCTTCCCAGCGACATTTCTGTGACTCGGTGTTGTAACATCATCAGTAGCAAAGAGCAACTCGCCCACCCTTGCACTCGGTACTGATGTGTTTCACAGTACACAGTGCTTGGGTTCACCGTTCACAGGACATGGATAGACTGGAAAAGGTCCAGACAAGAGCCATGAATTGAATTGAAAGGTTACAAAATAGGTTTCAAGCAGAAGCATCCAGTACTGCAATTTATTCTTCTTGTTACGGAGTGATCTCACATTCTGTTGAAGCAGAAATATTGGGGAAAAAAAACTGATCAAAGACTTCTCATTCTGGTAGACAAAACATAGATTTGGTGGATGGGGGTTGAAGTGAGAATTTAAAGTAGCAATAAAGTGAACATTTCTAATAAATGGAACAATTTACTAAGGTAGCAATCAACTTTTCACTACTGGCAACCTCTGACGCAGACTGGACTCTTTTCTCAAAAACATATCCAGTTCAAAAGACATTAATTTCAAATTGATTTTGATTACTACAGCCTGCATTTTATGGAGGATCAGAACTGATGAACTCATGGATTCCTGCTGTATGTTTCTAGAATACTATGAATTGCCCTAGAAGCGTGGGAAACCTCTGATTCCCCTTTGTACAGATATTAACCTTGAGATATTTGTTACTACTTCTGCCCAACTGCCCTGAAACTTATTGCCTGATCACAAGTAGTGCCTCCCAGGGAAGGAGGTGGCTCATTGCTGAAGCCATGCAATTTTTTCTCCTTAACTCAACTTGCATTTTTTGAGTTGAATAAACTTAGGGAAAGTTCACAGGAACACGCGATCTGTAATTTCATACAATAACTAGCTGTAAACTCTCTGTCTGTGTTGATTCAGAAACCAAGAAACCCCCAAGATACATTTCTTAAAAACCAATTAAATACTCCTCTGAACAGCACACAAATGTACAATCTCAGGTTGCACATAACACAAAACCAGCCCAGCATTTTCTTCCTAATAAGCATAGCAATGTAAACACAACTACAGACATTGTTTTCTAATTAGAAGAATGTACCATGAGATGTTTACAGACCCCTATGGAAATGTACAGACACTTGGTTGCCTAGCAAATGAAGGAAATGGAAAACTCTCTCAGCTGGGACACTCATAATTAGGTTGGCAAAGGGAAAAATAAAAGGTCTAGAAGCAAACAGAGGCAATAGTCCCACACTGACCCAGGAAAGGCCAAGACAGTGCCAAGGAGAAGTACATAAAGGTGAATTTTCCAATGTTTTTGTTTGAATATTAGCTTACCACAACTCTGTGTGTGTGAGCAGCCGAAGTGGGGCTGCTCGTTGGAAGGACTCAGTGGGAATGCTGACACATGGAAGCTGCTGTGTGGCCTTGTCTCCCTGGGACATGCTCTTGATGTTGATACTTGGCAGGGTCTTGGCAACTTCTCTCCTTCAGGGCAGGATGTTGCTGGGCAGACACTGCATTTATGGGACACAGATCCAGCGTGCTCCAGTGTGAGGCAGCAGCTCCTGTTCGTGCAAAAAGTCAACAAGAGAGGCCCATTTGACATGTGGAGGTAAGACCAAAGGGATGTGCCACAGCACCTACAAAATGGGTTTCCTGATGGCTGAGAAGCAAAATGCTTTGGCCAGCTGGATTTCCAAGGCTGCACCATCCATGACTGTGGCCTGGCTCTCCAAAAGGAGAACCTCCTGGAGCCTCAGCACAGCTGTGTCTGAGAACTGGTCCACAACAATCCTCCAACCCTGCCTTTGCTGCGAGCCACGGAAAGCAAGTTCCTGCACTGCTGGCTTTTGCGCTTCAATAAACAAAAGAATTGAAAAAGACAATTTAATTTTTACTGCCATTGGGGCTGGCTCCAAAATAGAAACTTTGCAGTTTTGATTCTGTTGGTGCCACAAGGAAACCGTCCCCTTATGCACACAGCAAGAAGTTCTGATTCCAAATTCTCACACCTTCGTGCTGATGTTGGCTGCATCCTCTGGGAAAGTGAAAATAGCAAAGCCTGATGCAAAGAAACAATATGTTTTCCTTGGGGTTAAACGGTCAAATAAATGTGGGAAAAGGTATCTTGTGAAAGAAACGAGTTTCTCAGGCATCCTCCCCCATTGTGGTATTGGTTACCACAGAACCAACTTTTTCCATCCCAACCCCTACCCGTGGTTACATCAGACAAAGCTATCGCCAGACATCGCTTTCTTCATACAACATTCCTCCTCCCTGGAAAAGCAGGAGGAAACCTGTCTGTACAGCAAGGGGCAATCACACAGCACCACTGCAAGCATTTCCTGGCCTACTAGTTCCTCCTTCCATGCTGCTGCAGCTCAAGGGTTTTACCTTGTAAGTGCCTGGGTTTGGAAGGGGAGGGGAGTGTAAAGTTGCTTTGATATAAAGATTGCTCTAATTTATAGGAGCGCTTAGTACCACGTTACACAGCTTAACCACATACACGAATCCTGGATATGACTTGAAGGGAATTTGGTTTTAATCTGAACCCTTGAATTTTATGTATAGGAAAAAAAGCCAAGCAATTTCAGATTGTTTATTTACGGTGGGATGGTGCGAACGTAGGTGAAATTAACCTCATAATAATCAGCTGGCTCTGCTTTTGGCCAAACAACTTCTACGCCTAGCAAATGGCATTTGCAGCATTTTTAATCCCTTTTAATCCCACTTTTATCCCATAGACACTTCAGATCGGCAGTTTTCAACCCTCATGAAGTTTATTTTCCAGTGCAAACACAAGGCTTTAAACTTGTGGAATTTTAACTTGCAGATAATATCCTTCTTACCCATCCTGGACCCTCAGCAATAGCACATCACCCTCTGTGGTTCTGTGGAGCACAGGGATACAGCCACTGCCCAGAAAAACAGCTGTATTTGTGTCACTCAGCCCCAGGATTTCTGCACAACTAGAAATTTTGCCTGGCTTTAACACACAGGAATACAAGGTGTGGTGGAGCAGGGGGAAGGGATGTTTGCAATGGCTCGAATCTACAAAGATGGTTTCCAGCTGCATTTCACGTATGATTTGGGGTTTGGATGAAGTTTTAACAGAATTTCTCCATGAATTATGCAAGAGGCTGCTGGAACGCTGCAAGTACACAGAGGCACAAAGAGACTCGTTGAAGCAGCCCTCAGACAGCCCACTGCCATCTGACACACAAACCAAATCAAAGCCCACTCCAAAAGGCAGAGAGTCTCATGCTGGGGAGGGAAAGTGAGGAGAGGACCCCAGTGCTGTGGGTGCCGAGGTGGGGACACGCGGTGGGTGACCTGCTGCAGTACAGCACTAGATGGTGCTGTATTTTAGAAATAACTCTGCCTCCTGGGTCCCTTTAGGTTGGATGCAGGCTCAAAGATGTGGCAAACACACACAGGCTCCTTTTGAGAAACGCTGCTGCTCTTTTCAAGGAAAGTATGGATTTTCCTTTCTGTCTGTTTATAGCACAGGATTTAATATGGACCATGAATTTGTAACTGGGGAGCTGCCAGCTAAACTCTCCAAGTGCTGCTGTTTCATTTGGGTGTGTGATGGGAACTTCAGAGCACTGTAAAAGTGTCGGGAACAACACAGTGTCCATGTTTACCTTTCTCTGATTTAGCCTCTTGCTCCTGATTTAGGCTGGTGGCAGTCTCCAAAAGCCCAGCAGCAGAACTGCACTCCCTCACCAGAAGCTCAGAGCGTTCAATCCTGCCAGCAAAGCTCTGGCCTGCACAGGAACGCTGCCACTCGGGGAAGGTGGGTGGCACTGAGCATGTGGCTGGTGCCAGGAACGTCTTTGGTGGTGTTTTTAGAAAAGCATCCATGCTTGGATTGTCACACTGCCACAGGCTGCGTGACATGAGGAGCTGGGACCCCATTTGCCTCCCCGCTGATATCACTTGCTGCAGTAGGGCTGTTCAGAGGTGACAGGGAGGAAGCCATGGGTACTCAGGTGAAGTGAAGGAAAACAGCCTTGAAATTAGTGGCCTAAAAAGTCACCTTTGGAAGGAGATGGGCTGCCTCCAGGGTTTACTCCTCCTGCTGTTTCTCACTGCACTTGTGCTGGTCTGTTTGGTGCATTTCTGAAGATGCTGGGCACACATTCAGAGCTGGCCCATTACCCCCACTCCCAGAGACTCCAGCAGGCAGAGCAGGTGCTCAGCAGTTGGCTGGATCCAGCCTGGGCTGCATTGGGCAAAGCCTTCTATCAGCTCTCCCTGGGGCAGGAAGGGCTCAGAGACACCTGCTTATTCCAGTTGGCCATCCAAGGAAGCAGACACTCTCTCTTCCCTCCTGCTTTGCTTCCAGGCGCAAGTGAGTTTGGTTTCCTGGCCACAAACAGGGCAGCCTGAGCCAGGAAAGGGTAATTAATGTCAGAAAAGATCAGGGACGCAGCACAGCACAGCTCACTTGGAAGGAGCAAAAAGCAGGGGGGGAGAGATGTCTTTTAGAGAGCCTGTGAGAGACCAAACCAGCCAAATGAGCTCTGGCTGGGCCAGGTTGTTTACATGGCAGCCAGTCCCTTCAAGGGGTCATTTCACTTTCTCTGTAGGGCATCAGCAGCCCAGACACAGCTTTTTGAAAGGGAAGGACGGGGCAAACATGGGTTTGCCTCTCCTCAGAAGGTGTGGATGAAAGGACAAGGCAGCTCCAGAGGAAACATGAGCCTGTATGGAAGGCTGTAGGATGGAGGTTGGCATAACCAGCGTGTCTGCAGGGATGCTCGGCAGCCGAGTGAGAACAGGCCCATTCCTGGCTGTGTGCCGAGCAGCCTGGCCCATCACACAGCATGGCAAGGTTTAGCTTGGCAGCAGAGGTGGTGTCTGGCTGCCAGAGCCTTGGAGGGAAGTCAGGAGCCAAGGAAGCACCATTCCAATGGGCTAATGAACTCATGCTCAGGAGTTTTGGCTTTGCTAAGAGTCAGCGGTTAAACGGCGAAGGAAGATTTGTGATTGCTGCTTCATAGTCTGCACAAACACACCATCTTCACGGGGCCTAAAAGAATGGGGTAATCCCACATCCCACCTCAGGTAAAACCCAGCTGTTGTGGGATGTGCTGTGCTCCAATGCCAAAGCAAGTGTGGTAGCTAAATTAAATTAAGACGGTCCAGGATATGCCAAAATGCATCCTAGTGCTGTGGGAATTAGCACTCTATAGCACACTCCGGTGCTCTCAGCAAGAGTTGCCTCCTCGTATCCCCAGGTGCCTCTGGCATCTCTAATATGACAAAGGATGCCAATCCCAAGGACTGTGTATAGACTGAGGCAGGGATAGCAGAAAGAAAGAGGACACTGTCTGCAGCAGACAGCAGGGCAATAGAGTATGTCATGTCATACCTGAGGATGCTATTTTGAGAGCTCAAGACAGGACGAAGGAAGTAGAGTTATTAAACTCGTTGGGAAAAGGCATTGGAAGTGGCTGGCACCTGTCCCAGACTGGAGAGAGAGAGAGAGAGAGGCTCTGCAGACAGCCCAGGAAAACCAAAACATGCCTTCCCTTTCATAAGGAAAAGCAGCCAAACTGGGACTCAGCCTTGGCTCAGAGTCCACCTGCAAATTGTCTGCCACAGTCTGCTCTCACTGCCGAGGGTCGTGTGGGCAGGAGGAGCTGTCGGTCAGAACTTACAGCCAAATTCTTAAACCTCTCCCCATCCTGTTCACAACTAATTCTGACAGGGGATAGGAATCAGAGCCCTGAACTCCCCAGTCTTTGTTCTCCTCTTATTCATCTCTCAAACAGGCAAACTGAGGCACACTGTTCCACAGCCTTGCTCACTCTCATCCCAGGCTCTGCCTACTTCACCCAGCTCTCAGAATTTTGCTCATTCAAGTTTTGTCTCCTTAGAGTTTGCCTGTATCAGACATTGTATTTTCACATGGAATTTACTGCATTTCAGCGCATTCTCTCTAGCAGAAGCATGACTGGTTTCTGTCTCGGAGTGTGATTAATTCTGTGGCAAGGAGAGCAGATCCATAGAAATTCTCAAAAGAAAATCCATCACAGGGAGGCACTGGAGGCCTCTCCCACTGCAGATTACTACAGGGAGAAAGGTTTAAGTTTGCTACTGCAAGCTTCAGTGCTGGGAGAAACTACTCCTGATGCTGAACTGCAATAGCCCACAACTGTGAGAGAGGCTGATTGTGGCTGGGACTGCCACACCGGGGGACCTGATGTCTTCCTGGATTATCCCCTTAGAAATCCAGGCTCATACTGGATGTGGCTGCCAGCACAGTGACTCTTAGATCTCATAGCAGGAGAGCCTGATGGCCAGGGGATACTTTTAAGCAGAACAGAGATGTAAAAATCCTGCTTTCAATTAATTGCATCACCAGGGAACTGGAGGGCAATTTGGATTAAACTACTGAGGCTCTTTCAATCACTTCCCAGGGGAAGATCCAGCAGGAGTGAAGGATTCAGCCAGAAATGACAAATAGGGAAGTGAGTGAAATGTGGGGAGAGTTATACTTCTGCCCTTCGTAAAAGTCTGGTTTCATACTGATCCAGACTCCCCCACTGCCAGCAGTGGGGAGATGTGGGGAGTCTGAAGCAGCTGACACGAAACCAGTCATGCACAGATGAGGGAGTCAGCGCAGAGCGATCTGTCCCTCGCTGGGACAGAGGCTTTATGGCCCAGGCTGACCTGCCTGGGGATCCCTCAGCAGAAACACAGCAGTGCCCTGCTACCCTCACATCCCAGTTTGTGTGTGGCCCAGTTTCTGACTCCTCATAAAGTAGCCTCTGTTCTAGAGGATCCAACTTCTCACTCTCTCCATGGGCAAAGCCAGGATTTTTTTGGGTTCATGCCTGACGCTGTCTATGGGATTTGCCTTGCTGCTCCTTCTTGAATTAGAAAGTATGCACTACTGGCAGCAAGAAGCAGTCTCCTCTCCCCACATAATGCCAAAGACTCATTTATTCTCTTCAAGTTCAAATAAAGCTCTACTGTTTTGTAGTGTTAGAATGGGCTGTTTTTTGTTATATAGCTACTGATTAGATGGGATTGCTTCAGCTGCCTCACAGCTCCAGGCTATCAGGGCACCACTCAGCTCCTCTGCATCACAGGGCCTGGCCAGCTCTGGGAAGCATCTCTCACTCCCACCTGTATGTCCAGCAAATCAAACGAAGTGATTCTCTGGCCCCTCCATTGTAAATCAGCCTAGAAATTGGAAGTGAGGCTGGAGTGTCTCCAGCTCCAGTTCCCCCAGGCACAGTGTAGGTACCTGGCTCTGGATATGATAGAAAAGCTTTTTCTGCCAGAAAAGTGGAGTTTGGTGACGCAAGGGATGGCTCTAGAAGTGTCTTCAGGCCCTAAAGCAGCCATCCTGTGCAGAGAATATAAAGGCAGATGGACTCCCCCCCCAAAAAAAACCTCAAAAACCCCAAAGCATTTTATAAGGCAAAGCTAGTTTTTTAGTGCTATATAGTTAAACAAGAGGTCCAGTCCAGTCTATAGCCAGAGCAACAGCTAGGGGCAAGTAGAACAAATTATCTGAGTTCAATTTACTAAAACAACATCCCCCCCAAAATAGCTGGAAATCCTCTGTATCTGCATTTTAGTTGTGTCATTTCTTTGCCTTTAAAAGTCAATGAATGCCAGATGTCCCTGATTTTGGTTTCCAGCAAACAGGTATCTTGCCCAAACCATCCCTTTTAAATTAAGCACAATTTGCTGCTAAGTTGGTTTTGTAAAAGTGAGAAGGGGTGGGAGGAAGGGACATGAAAAACCCAAGAACTGCCAGCATTATCATGTGCAAAATGAGTCTGAAGGAAACTGGGGACATGCAGCTGTCAAGGCAAACAGCAACAGATTGAGGCCATGGCATGAAGCAGCATGGAGCTCTAATGAGCAGGAAGAGCAAAGCCAGAGCCACAATTTTATCCTGTGTTGATATTCTACATGAAAAATGATCACAGAGAACATTTATTGCCCCCCTAACAAGATCAAGCTTAATAACAAAGCTACACATGTTATTTACTACAATGTTTGCCTATTGCATAAGCAGCAGTGCCTGTTGCCTGGATCCTTGCTGCCTGCTGAGGTCTTTTCTCTCAGGCTGGCTGTTTCCCAGAGAGGTGGGTCTGGGAAACCCTGGATCAGTGCGTGAGAAAGAATCAGATGCTGCGGGATGGTGCTCTTACATGGATTGCACTGGGCACAAGCTTACCCAGCGTGGACAGACACGTTAAACAAACCCCAGTCCACTGTGCTGCTCCTTCCCTTTGCCCACAGCTCCTGCACAGCAGCTCTCATTCCCTGGGAGACACAGGTCTATAATTGGCACAAGGAGCTTATCCCAAAGTCAGTTTCAAATTGGAGTGACCACCTAGTATGTCCTCTTGAAGTCCCCAAAGGGTTAATGTCCACAGGGCCTTCTGCATAGAAGCCAAACCCCATCCATGTAAACAGCAAGCCTGGACAGAATAAGTGCTTGTAATGCAGAGAAATTGAGGATGTACTGGGAAGAATGCAGAAAACTCCGAGATGCTCAAAGAGTGGCAGAGATGACAGCGTAACAGGATTCCAGAACTGCAGGGGAGCAGCACTGTGAACTCATCAGCTCAGGCAGAAGAGACACACGAATGAGCAGTCACTGCTCCTGTACTTGGAGGCTTCCTGCCTCCAGCACTTGAAGCAGCAGCATGTGCTCATTATATGAGCTTCCCAGAGCGCTGCACCCCGGCACAAGGACACTCAGGGAAAGCAGGACCTATTTACCAGTGTACCCACCGAAATGGTTCAGCAGTTCTTGCTCTGGAGAGCACTCCCAGATGGGCTGGTTGTTACCTGCTCGCTCACACCACCTGCGACACTTGGCCTGAACCACTTCAGCTTAGGCCCTGCTAGAGCGAGTGTGCTGTGAGCCATTTCTCCCCCACCCTTCTTCCGTGGCCGTGAGTTTCTTTGGATTTTGGCTACATCTCTATTCCAAAAAAAAAAAAAAAAAA
>VXAZ01001058.1:2170330-2240769 GCA_013399875.1 Gymnorhina tibicen | reverse complement strand
CTGTGCTTTTTGCGGCGTTTTCGTTAAAACCAAATACAAAAAAAAAAAAAAAAAAAAAAAAAAGGAACAGAAGGGAAAAATTAATGTATGCCCTAATATGTAATTTTAATAAGACATATAGGATCTGCTTTTATCATATCAACTGGAATATGCCTGGGGGTCCAGATGGGGTAACTGGCCCTGACACAGCAAAAGCAGAGGTTTCAAAAAATCGCCCAAACACAGCACAATAGGGAAGGAAGATACATCTTTATCTGTCATGCACTGTTTTACAGTTACACCCTGTGGGTGCACAAGATTAATTGTCTGGGTATGTTTGCCACATGTGAAAGCATCCCAGGAGCAGTCACACAGGAATATGAAACTATTGTGTTTTTATACTTATATAATTTCCTCCCTTTCCTTTTTACCTCTGAAAGACATGAAAAACCTGCAAGGAAACAGGCTGCAGGGCACATGGACAAAGGGATAGAAGACACACATGGGCCAACTGACAGAAGAGGCCTCAGCAAACTGAAAAGTAGGAGATCCAGAGGCAGTGGCAAAAAGCAGGGACAGGAGGGTGCCAGGGGACATGGTGGGGAAAGCAATAGCTGATATTACCTCTGCTCCTGAGGCAATACCAGCACATGTTCTCCTCCAGGGATGAGAAAGGAAATGACAAAGCTAAAAAGGGAAGGACAGTGGGAGACCATGGTTTGAAAGCATGAGGGATTGTGCCCTCAGCAAACCCAGCTGCAGAGGGGCTGTGGATAAGAGGTTCAGGGTTTTCTAGGAAACGTTGAGCCCTTTCAGCACTGCTGAGATGCACAGAAAAAGGAGATAAAAGCCAAGCAAATGTCTTACTCTACTCCATTGGCCTGGCAGCAATCTGTACAGCCCTCCCCATGGCAAAAGCTCTCTGTTCCCTCTCCCCTGGCTGATGGCACTGGCTGAGCTGGCAGACTTGAGTCCCAGGGAGGATTTAGGTCTGAATGCTGCCAGGTTAGTGCACCAGGGTGCTTCAGGTTCCAGCTCCACAGAAAAGTCCACACTGTGAAAACAAAGCTCCCTGATATATTGATAAGAAGAAGGAGATAGAAAAAAAAAAAAAAGGGATTTTTCAGCTTGGAAAAGAAGTGTCTAGGCAGTTTCATTGTGCTGTTTCAGGTCGTGCTGCTGCCATGAGGTATCAGGCAATGTGACTTCCAGCACTGCTGATGCAACGCAGAAGGAAGCGGGAGGAAATGAATTTCTGATATGCCATTTACCCACTAAAGACCTGGAGCATCAAACAGGCTGCCAGTAGCCATTTCAAAGGGAGAAGTGTTTGCGTGGCCCTTGTAATGGTCGAGCTCCCGAGCTCCTACTGAACCACACTGTTCATGTGCTTCCAAGGCTGGAGCTGCCAGGAAAAGGTGGATGGGTAATGCCACACAGACCCAGCTGGCGCTTGCCTGCCCTTGTTATCAGTTGGCTCAGGTTTCAGTGTTAACTCTGTGCCTGAAGAAAGCCATATGCAATACAGCAGGGGTAACATCTGGCTGGGAGGTCTTTGAAACAAATGTACTCATCTCATCCTTCAATATCCCTGTTGTACCGGCAGGTCTAGCTGCTGTGGAGTTCAACAAGACAGATTCCCAGACCTGTCAGAGCCCTGAATTCAGCTGCTTTAATTCCAGGGTTCAAGCGTGACTCTGGGATTCTCAGCCTGCTCAGGCAACGTAATCCCCATCCAAAATACCCCCTAGTATTTTCAAGGTACACCTGCAGCAACGGGTAGTTCTGACTTACAGATAACTATTCTTGAAGTGATGGAGTTAAAGTCTGTAAAACTCATTGCACAGCAGAGATCTGCTGTTTCCCTTCTCCCAAACAGTGGCTGACAGAAATGCTTCTGCTCTCACCTGCAAAAGAGTTCATCAACTCACAGTGCACCTGAAATTCCACCGAAATGTATAGCCATGTATATATGGCTATACATCATATACATGTATATATGTGTATATATATATATATATTTCCACAGAAATACAGCCACATCAGAGCATTTACCCACATCATCCCTGCCCAGGCAGAAGATCTGCAGGGAAAATATTGACAACACATGTTGCTGCTTGGCAGAAATGAGGCAGAACCGCCCCCATTTTCAGGCTCCAAATGCAAAAAACCTCCCCATTTGCAGAGACTAAAGAGGCACAATTGATCTTTCATGCAGGAGACCTCCCCCTCAACTTTCTCCCAGGTCACCACTACAAGGCAAGAGCAAATGAGAAATACTGGTTTCCTCCACAATGAGTGAAAAACCAGGGAACAGGCATGACAGAAAGAATTTGTTAAATACTACTTTAAAGAGCCAGTTCTACTCCTCACTGACCCATGTGTAACTCTCTTACAGCTAGCTGGGACACATGCATGAAAATGAGGAAAGAATTTGGCATTTGGGCTCTGAAAAAACATCTGAGAAAGCTCCAGCCTACTAACACTGTTTTTAAAAATCCATCATGTTTTCCCTGGGGCAGTAAATTACATTATCTTAATTTAACAGATAAAAGGATGGAAGCACTTGGACCCCCCAGGCTAACCCCCCTTCAGGGGTGGAGTTGGGAAAAATCCTGCATCCCCCACCATTCAGAAAAGTTTTCATTACCAAACCCTTTTGCTTCAGCACAAGCCTGATGTCCTTGACACTTTCTCCACTGTTCCTTAGCTATTTTTACTTATTTTTACTTCTTTTTTACTTCTCCAGCAAAGCAGAACTGTGAGTGTACCAGCCACAGCATCTCCATTTCAAATGGTTTGGCTCTCCTTTTCACAACATTATTTCCTGACTCTTTTTCCAGCCTGCAGCTTGCTGCGCAGAGGATTAGGATAAACTGAATCAGGCAGAAAAAGGTTTTTTTTCCGGATGGCCTGCAAACAGTACCTTTTCTCTCCAAGCTCAGGTACCCAGCAGCTCCCTGTCCCTGCCTCGCACTGGATGCACAGAAACCTCCCTAAATTACGTGCATGTGCGCAGAGGGATTGTTTTGAAATCAAACCTTCTGAAGTGTGTCTTGAGCCCAGCTCAACTTTGGACACACTGTTGAAATTTGGATTTAATTAATTCCACTTGAGTTTTGAAATGGTGCGATACATTTTTCAGAGGTTCCCCCCCCCCCCCCGCATTTCCTGGATCAGAGCCTCAACCACATTCATGGAAACACTGAAGGGAAAAAAAAATCCCTAGCAATAATTCACCAAGTGGGAACTGAAAACATTTGCTGAAGAAGAAGGAACCTCTTGGTCTTTGGATGCTGGGAATAATTCAATCTCTCCTCCCAATTCCCTAAGGCTCAAATGGCCCTTTTTCCGGCAGAGCTGTGGTTATTTGAGCAAGTTGCCCTGGGGACAAGTGCATGTTACTTGTAGGATTTGGGCTGGAAAGATCAAGCACATGGATTTGTAGGCAAGAAGGGCTTTGTGTTTTAGTAACTGCCAACAGCCCCACAGAAGAGACCAAGCTTGCAGGATGAAAAGTCCTCCTTGGCAGAATTTAACTCAGATATCCTGGAAGCACGCAGGGAACAAGAGTCATCTTTGTCAGCATCATCTCTTTCGACACTGCATCATCTTGCATGCAACAAATGTACCAATCTCGGATCCACAGAACCTCCACTTTGCGTTTCTCTCCTACACCGCTGTTTTTTTGGAGATGTTTCATGGTGTACCATGTGCCCAATGAACAATGTTAATATTGCTCAATAAGCAGCTGCTGTCTGCCCTGCATGTGCCATCTGCAGCTGTGCAGGCAGCACCATGAAACACGGGGTACTGTGATGCTGCTCCTCAGAGACAGTGCAGGTTTCCAGGACAGGGAGCTGCCTCAGCCTTTGGGAAGAAGTGCCAAGATGAAATGCAAAAAAGGATGCTGCCATGTCCCCCCAAACTTCTGCAGGTGCAGAGACTCTATCAGACCTACCTTGGTTGTGATGAAAACCTCATGCTGGGGCACGGGAGGGTTCTAGTATTCTAGTGTTAGCCTACAACTTCTTTCTTCTCCGTAAAAGATGGTGTCAAGTTTCTGGAAATTACTTTCTTCCTCTGCCTCCCAGAACAGAATCCCATCTGCATCACAGAGGCCTGGAAGGAAGATTAAGAAATCAGGAGATCTCAACAAGGAAATTGTACAAGATCTCTATCATTCTGCATTTGTCTGCAGCTCAGTGAGCTGAACCCTCTCAAAACTTCAAGGCCCTCTGGCCATGGTGGATGGAGAGGACTCCCTCTTCACTCAGCCCCAGCTGTAACAGCCCATGTCTCTGCTGGGACAAGGGAGGTTCTCCTCATTCCCAGACAGAGGCCATCCACATCCTCAAGGGCTGCAAGAGTAAGTGGTTCCATTTCCTGATGTTCAGCTATGCCAGGAGCACCCAGAAACTATTGCCAAATTCTCCCTGATGAACACTGGACACTGAACTTCCTAGACTCTGCTCATGTTGGTTTTCCAAAAACCAAACCCCAGTTCTATTTACAAAAAGAGAAGGAGATCTTGTATGTACAAATCTGTCAGAAATTAGGTCTTAATTAGCAGTGAGCATCTTTGCAAATGGTCTGCCAGGTACAAATGGGTGACCGAAACTAATCTGAAACAGGAGTTAGATTCTGAATACTGCCCTGACTACAAGGAGAGCAGATTTTTAAGTAATTGCTCTCTTCTTGAAAAACACTCAGAGCAGCAGAAAGTGTTAATGCGTGGTCATCACCCAGCTCCCATTATTTAAGCTGCTAGCAGGTAAAAGAACTGCCAACCTGCATGGAAAAAACCATCCATCTATTTCCCATATGTCATATTTCCTCAAATCCATTCCACATAAATCTGAATACACACGAGACAAAGTATATACCACTGGCCTCAATTCCACTTCAAAAATATACAGCGCGACCAAAGACAAACCACAATCCCACAGCCAAGCACACATTTCGGGACACATGCACTGTACAGCCACACTTCCCTTTGCTGCTACAAAGAAATAGCTCCACCGGTTTTGTACACCTGTGTTTAGTGATTGCTAACTGGGTCTCACTCCAAGATTCTCGTCACCTTTAATGACTGCTGACCCTTAAGAAAACCAGCGAAACCCAGACTGGATGAGATCCAATTTCCAGGACTGCAGACCAACAGTGCCCGGTCTATATGCAATGGTGTCTGTGGATTTTAGCCCTCTGAGTGACACTTTGTGATGCAGACAGGAGACAGCAGTGGAGTCTGAGACCTCTCTTGAATGGCCACTGTCTCCCTCCAGTCACTGCTAACCCAGGCACTGGGTAGTGAAGGAGGGAGTTTCTTCTTAAGCAATGGAAACCAAGACTTTAAGATGAAGAGTGCCAGCTTAAACTTCTGTGAATTACTAGGAACGGGTAGAAATGTTAACAAAACATTTTACCATCAGTAAAATGATTGTCCATTGTCCGACAAAATATTTAGGTGAAAATCAGGACCTCAAAATGTAAGTGGAAGATAGATTACCTCATTTCGATCGACTGGAAATAGAAAGGATCTATTTTTTTTGAAGTAACTAACTCAACAGTTAAAAAACAAAGTGAAAAAAAATTAAAATGGAAATGAGTCGAGGCTTTTACTTGAATCAAGATGCCTCTTAAATGTCTTGGCATGAACAGTGACTTTCCCAAATCTCTTTACGCTGTTTATTTCTAAATACCGGATGTCTGGTTTGCTCGGAGCGTGTGTGTGTGTGTGAAGTATTCGCCTGACTTGTCTGCCCCAATGTCACAATCACAGCACAGACTTCAAGAACTCCTGGCACAGGAAGAAAACACAGAAAGCAGACAAAGGCTAGAACGGAACATATATTACACTTGGAACTGCTTTTCCAGTAATATGGACTAGGGTTCTCCTCCACAGCAATTTGGGGAGTCCAAGTCTTGCTGTGGTGGTGTCACCTGGCACAGAGTGGCAGAAGGGAACCAGCACAGAACATACAAGTGAAAACTCAGTTTGGCTCCTCAGAGAAGCCAGTGGTTTTGCACACTCCCAAGCTGGGTTTCTTCAGGAACCGTTCCTGTATTTCTGGGCAGAGGCTTTGCAGTTCGGAATAAAAGCTTGGCTGCCCTGTGGGACAAGACACTGGCTTCTCACAAAGAGCTTGCCCAGCACAGCCTGTGCGAGCCAACACAGTGGAGCCGTGTGACACCACGAGGCTTGTTACTCCATCCTGCTCCTTGCAGCACCCTGACGGAAGAATCTGTGCTAATTACTGGTAATCAGTTGCAGACTTTGTTTACAAGGTTCTAATCTTCAGCTTCATAGCAAAACCACTGCACCTAAGCTCAGCTAAAGATGCTGGTCATCTGCCATCAACAAGGCAAAAGCTGGCTGGGAAGGAACACCAAGCCTCTGCCTCCTTCCACATTTAAGAGAAAAGCAGTGTTCAAGCTGTTGGGCTGCTGCCAGAGCTATTTCCATCAAGTGAACCTATCGTGGACAGCAGACCTGTGCAGTCAAGAATTTAACAAGCCAAAATGTCTCCCATGATATTTGGGCTACTAAAGACAGCCAGCCCAGCCCAGCAGGTTTCCTCCAGCAGCTTGCTAAGCTGTCAGCCACGGATGCCCCTTGCTGTCTCCACACACAGGCTGGCAGCACAAAGGGCCAGGCACGCTCTTGGACTTAACAAACCACAGAAAGCCCAAACCAGCATGACAGCAGACACAAACAAGAATGTAATTAGTGCTGGATTATAAATCTCTGGCTAGGTACCTGGAAACACTTGCATTGTGAGAGAAAGCAACAGCCTTGCTGATGGCATTTGGGCTTAATTTAGGTCACGATTACAGACAGGGTGCTCTGAGCTGGCAGGGGTCAGATGGCAAATCAAAAACAGGCTCGTATTTGTCTTGCCTCCTGCTGCTAGCCTCACCTTTCCAGCCCCACAGCCCAGACAGAGGCAAGCACTGTTCTCTCCTGGCCAGCTGGTGAGCAGCAAGTGTGGTGCAATTCACGCTTACTCTGCTTGCACTGTGTCTGTCCAGGGAACAGGAAAAAAGACAACATAGTTTGGGTTTTTTGCTCCAAAGAGCATTTTTAAATCAAGAAAGCAGGGATGTCCAAACCCACCAAGGGGAGTGTGCAGGTCAGCATCTGCGTGGGGAATCTGAGTTGAGGACAGGCCCTGCACAGCCTTGTAATCAGAGAACCCAGAGACAGACTTTTGAAAAGATCGCAGGGCAGCTCTGCAGCTCCAGCTCACAGCCCAGAATGTTTCTTGTCAGACAGGGTGACAAGCCAGAGCACGGCAGATCCAAGACCTTTTCTGGCTCACAGGCACATGCTGGTGAGTAGGAACTAGCAGTGAATTTAGAAACTCCCTGCCATCCCCAGAACCACACGGTGCCACTTGGATCTACAGCCATCACAGTGCAGGCACGTGTGTCTGAGCCCTGTCTCTCCCTGACAGAGAGAGGAAGGAGCCGTGACTCACCCAAGACTGCAGGGGAGGTGCAAGACTCCAGACCTCGGTGTCCCACCACTGGACCCTGCCATCCCTCCTGAAGCAATTTCAGGGCTGCTTTTCATCCTTGCTTCTGTGGGATTGAGAAGCCAGGGTCTGACCAATCCAGGACGCAATCCCATGAACAGAGTGTGGAAGGGACTTTAACAGGAACATTAATAAATGAACTGCCTTTTCAAAGGGCCAGACGGTGTTTGAAGTGTTAACGGTTGAAGGCTACTGTATGATTTAAAAGCTTGCTGGTGTGGACACTGGCTGGCTTTGTTTGAGGCCATTCCCATTTCAGGCCCACCAGCTCTCAGTCATCTCCAGAGAGGTAAGTTTAGCTGTCACTTGAACTGAACCCTGACTGACACTTCATGCTGATTTTCTCAGGAGTTTGGTGGCTGGTCAGTCAGTCCTGGCAGGAAAGCAATACAAAACTAAGCTGCAAAGGTTTGGATCTGGTCTAAAATCCCTCTGAGTCCCTGCAAAACATTCCTCTGATATCAGTAGGTTTTGGATGGGGGCCATCACAAACAAGACACGTGCTAAAGTACATCACAGTTATTTCTATCCAGAAGAGCAAAACAGGTTTCTGAGGGAAAACTAGCAGCTGGAGAGGGAAGTGGGAGTCTGGTCCCCCAGCAATAGCTTGTGCCTCAATGAGTGCCATGGTAGCCAAGGAAGGACAACGGTCCCAGCTTTCCTGTCCTGGCCTCTTGGGAACACTTGGGCTTCTGCCAGTGTGCCTGGAGATTTTTAAGTGCACAGAGCAATCAGGCTCCAGTTTCTCCTACCAGTTTGCAGACATCCTACCACCTGTAGCATTCTGCTCTTTAACCCCGCACTATTGTGAATAAAGCTGTGAAGTACAACAAGCAGCACATCAGAAATCAGGCGGCCCAGGTTTTCCTCCAGCAAAGCAAGGCAAAGAAAAGTTATTCAACTCAGCTCTTTGAAGCTCAAGATAACTTCGAAAGAGTAGGCAGCTCGAAATACAAAAAAACTTCCAGCAGAGCCCACATTTGAGAGACAGAAGACTATTACTACAACTAAAGCTGTCTTGGGGCAGAGTGGGTCAAGCACAGCCATCTCAAAGCTCTTCCCCTGCCAGAGTGCAGTGTCAGATGCTTAAGGAAGGCCTTCCCAGAGCAATCCGTGCATCCTTTCACCAATTAACAGTTGGGAATCAAAGCTTTTTGTGTACACAGACTTGAGGACAGGGTTTGTTTCTTATTGTTAGCTATTCTCTATGGCTCCATTCCCCATGACTCTGTACTCAGCTAGCTTGAAAAAGACGCTTCCTAAACCTGGTTACATCAGCACTCATGTGCCACAGTCAATTATTTCTCCATCAAATGGTTCCTAATTATGGGCAGTCACTTATTTAAGTGCTCAAGGCTGGCAAGGTAGGAGGCCCACACTGCCTCAGTGCTCTCAGAGCTTTCAGTGCCTGAGCAATGCGGGGCTGCTGGGGGGGCTCACACACAAGAGATTACAAGGGCAAAGCACAAATTACCAGGCAGGAGACAAGCACAGAATCCACCAAACATGGTCACTGGTGAGACCCACAGCCTGTGAGAGCATATCTTTCAGGGTACCCTGGCTTTCAAAGGAACCAAGTTTAATCTGGATGGGTCCACGACAATGCTGAGGCTGCAATCCAGTGTGCTATAAAGGATTAGATTAAAAATATCCCTCTTTTCTCCCAAAAGATGGGGCAGAACAACTCCACGGGTAGTTCATTTGGACAGCCATTTTACACCTGCAGTTACTTTCCCCCCTAGATCAGACTGGGTTAGGGAGTGACCATGTGGGTCATACCAGTCAGGCCAGCAGGTGGGAGATAGCTGGGGGTCTCCTCATTTCATTCAGCACAGATGATGACAACCTGACTGCAGCCTTGGATCTTCTCATAGAAAGAACTCTAGGCAGCTTGTGAAAAATAGACTCATGACATTAAATAGCAGATGGTTTTTGGAAAGATGACACAGTTGGGAGAACAACCCACTGATTAGTTTTGAGCAGCATGCGACCATACACTCTTCCTGTCTGCAGCCACTCAGACCCCGTGGCAGCAGGCAAATGCAGCTTAAAGTATAATTTTTAGCTATTAAAAAGCTGACAAGCCTCAGTTTTTATCTGCCAGCAATTTTTCAATAACAAATTCAGGAGAATAATAAATTTTATTCACCCAATAATTACCAGCCTGCAGATCACTTACAAGCAATTGCTACGGGTTTGGGTATTTAAAACCCAGGTGGCTTTGCTGTGGGCACGCAAAGGACATCACTTAGGTTTCTGAGAGAATCTTTGTGCTGTGATGACTTGCAAACCCCCTCTAAAATACACAGAAAAGGTACTATTTTAGCCAATCTAGAAAGGCACTAAAAGTACACAAGTAATCCAGTTACAGGAAGGAACAGGGCAGATGCCAAACCTGTCAGGGGAACAGGAGGAACGCAGAGATAAATGCAACTTATGTTCTTTAAAAATAAATCAATACAGACAATCCTTGTTTTACTGTTTTTCCGCCAGCCTGCTAAAATACGCAATTAGCTCATTTACAGATCAAGAATTGATGGTTTATGGGCAAATTGCTCCTTGTTTGCTTCCCTTCACTCCTAAAGGTTGAAGTTAATGGAAAAGTTACTAAGAAGTTTCTAGTTCAGTGTGTCTTCTAAAGTTACATGAATTTCAGTAAAATCAAAATGCTTTCTGAGAAGTTTTCAATCCCCTCCAGCCCCTGTCAGCTCCCCACACCTCCCAAACAAATCTGTGAAAAATGATATTCGTGGTAAAATTTCCATTTGGATAAAGAACATTTCATTAAGGAACAGAACGAGACACTGAATACAAAGTTCAGACCAATTTTAGTCGAAACACTGGCTACATATGTTTTCCCAAATTGCTTTTCTTCATCAAATTTCTTTTTATTTTTCTGCATTTTATTTTCAATGGAAAAAGAGATTCTAATAAAAAGGACTTGGAGGTTCCCAGGTTGAACCATACAGAGGTTTTGTATCTCCCGGGTGCTTCACAGACCGGGACTCTGTTTGTTTCAAATATGCACTACATTTATTCCAAATAAACCCCATAAATCAATCTGTGTAATAGAAACCAGAAAAGTTTATGCAAAACAAATACAGAAAGTCATAAATACTGTGTTTAAGATGTCATTTTTGTGGCTGGTATATTTCTGGGGTATGTTTTTACTGTTCGTGGGATAAATTTTTCAGAAACATTAAAATCTTTCCTCCCTTCCATTCTCTATAGGTTTATCCCAAAGAAATAACGAGCCGAACTCTATAAACCAGCATTTATTAAATCCAAATGGGCACTTCATCTTACAGTAGCTTTCAATATAATCTATTTGATCTTTCAAAGTAGTTGGAAAATTATTTCAAGGGGAACTTTCACAGAACAAAGTAACTTGAAAGAAGAGAACATTTTATACCCCAAAGAGGGAGGAAAGCAATTTCCTCAGTTTTCCCCTTTCTGGATTCCCCTCAGCCCAACTGCAGATGCACAGATCTGGACAGACAATCTGTGGCTGCTGTTGCCTGATCTTGGCAGCGATGCCAGAAGCTCTCAGAGAGCAGGGCCGTGGACTCGTGGGGCCATGAGGCTACAACCGTGACAAGTTCGTCTTTGGGGAAGCTCCAGATTGCAGAGGAGGCGGGAAGGGGCAAACTCACGGAAACTAAAAACGGTTTGCTCAACCTGCAATTAAAAATCTACCTCTTAAAAGTTACCCTCTGTATTTTTAGAGGGACTTTATTTCCTGCCTGCTACAGCTCTCCAAACTGCTTGTTAAGTCAGTAGATAAAAATAGCACCGGGGCCATAACCTGCTCGGCAGATCCAGGCACCTGCCAGTTCAAGAATCCAAACATCAGGGCAGTAAAGAGGCACTGAGAGGGTGGAGAGCCAGGGTAGATGGGGTGCCAGTTGTTGGGGTGTTCCACCAAGTGCTAAATCCATCACTTGGCAAACATGATGTCCCCATTCTCTCTCCAACAGCCCACTGCTTCTCTTTGAATTCATTCAACTCCTCCGAGCATTAAAATGTCTTTCTGACCAAGTTTCTTAAACTAACAGCAGGACACTAGGAATCTTCATCCAGTCTGAAAAGCCGGTATGAATTTTCCCCATCAGACCAAAATAAAAATGCTAATTTTCTCTGTCTCCATGCATGTGGAGGCCGCAGGAACCAAGCAGAGAATTGAGCTGAGAAGGACTAGGCATTTTGGGTCATGGGGGTGAGACAGCCAAAGGAAAAGACGACAAGTTTCCTGTATGAATGTCAGAGGATTCAGAAGTAGCCTGGCTGAAGCATTTCATCCAAGGCCTGGCTCACACCATTCCCTACAGCACACACTGCTGAAGGTTTCTATCTCCAAAGTCTGCTGTTCTACATTCCCTTGATGGCTGGCAAGTTTACCTGAGTCCTAGCTTCACTATCCTAAGCTGTATATACTCCTAAAAGAAAAAAAATATTAATATTTTGAAAGGCTTTAGAAAAAGAGGATTTCCTTAGCATGCTCTTTCAGAGATCAGATATTTGTTTCATCCTTTTGGTGAGGTTACAATCTGTACATTCTGACAGCTTTCCTGTAAGTTGATTTTCTTCTTTTGGACTGAATTATATACAGTGTACAGCCATACAGTACTGGGAGCTATAACACCTAAGATCTAAACCTGTATCCACCAGGTTTTCTTCCACAGCTGCACAGTGTGGCAGGGAAGGGCTGAGGAACACTTTGTCCTTATTTTAGAGGTGAGGAACACGAGGCATGATGTGAGGACAAGTATGTGATGTGGCTAACATCAGAAAGCAGCCAATGGCAGGTCCTGAAAGCCTCATTTTGGTACCCAAGCAATAAATGCCTCTCCTGCTTCAGTAATCATAGGGGTGTCTTTTTGATCTCTTCCCTTCAGTGCTGGATTGCAGACAAGCCTTTCTCAGATGCCCATGAAAGCTTTAAATCCCACTGAGCAACACAGAAACCCTGCTGGCAGATGCACACAGTGAAGAAATTGCCAGCACCCAGGCACAGTGTAGGATCTGCCAAGAGCACAAACTTTATCACCTCTCACTGGACACCCACTTCCTCCAGCACCCAAAAGCCTACACAGAGCCAACAACAACCAAACTCCAGACAGGAGCTACCCACTGGCTCAGGACTCTGAGAAACCTCAGTTCACCTTTAACCACTTTGCTCAGCACAAGCAAGCTTTGTCTGAGCTAAGAGCCACGGCCTGGCACTTCTCTCTGGGCCAGCTACAAAGCTTCCCTGTACTCTACGTAACCTTCCAAGAGAGACAAAGTCAGCTGCTGCTCCATGTTTAACCCAGGCAGGTGGTTTTACCACAGGCTGCTCAGTGGATGCTGTGTTCCACTCCAGAGGGGGCTGGATTTCATTTGTTTAAAATGGGAGTGGGGCAGCAGACTAGGGAAGGAAGCAATGCTTTTATGATGTGTTTCCTGAAGGACTGTTGTGAAGTCCAACTCACATTAGGGAGCCTCTTGCTCTCCTCTCACAATTAAAAAAAAAATAGTCCCCTCTGCTTATCTGTAGATCTCTGACCAATCTTTCATAGGAGAATCAGAAGGAGGTTGCAGAACTGACAAGAATATGACAAGACCCATTCCAGGAAAAGGGATCAACCAGGGAGTTGCAGGCCATGTTGCTAAGTTATAAAACTAGATGGCTGGAGCAGGCAAAGCTCTTCAGGACATCAGACATCCCTGCCCCAGTCAGGGAGCTGCTGTCATGCTAGATCAGGGCATTTCAAAGGGAGCCATGCAGTCACAGCCTCCAAAACTTTCACTACAGCTGATTTTGAGGAAGGCCGCTGACAAGGAAGAGAACTGTAACAAATGGGTAACTCCCGTGACAAGGCACAAAACTATTTATAGCAACCTTGAACTCCACTGCTGGTTAAACCTACACGATGAAGAGACACCAAACAAGACACCTCTCCTCTTCAGGCAGCTGGATTAATCCAGCAGAGCAGAAAGCATCCACAGGGAGCCCGATACTCCTGTATGTTGACCCAGGAAAGGGGCAGCACAGCATGAAGCTCAGCAGAGCCTGGAGAAAGTTTCTCCTAAGAGCATCTCTAAACATTTGCCCTTTTCCATTCCAATGAGGAAAATCAAGTGAAAGACATTTGTAGAGTCTTGGATGGATAAGAACTCACCCAGAATGTCTGCATGGGGGCCAGGGTTTTGCAGAAGAGGCTGATGACGTTTTGGGATGGGAAGGCAGAGAGGTAGGGGTGTGTGTAACACTGGATACGCAGGGCTGGTGAGTGGCCAGCAGGCTGGGTGTGGATGGGATCAGGGAGTTGCCGTGGGAGCAGCGTTATAAAGCACAGGCGGTTCAATCCCCTCCAGCAGCAGGGGATGTGCAGGAGCAGGGTCTCCCTCGTGCAGCCCTTGGCAAGCTGCTGCAGGGAGGAATCCTGCTCCTGCAGATGCAGAGGAGCTGTCAGGGGACAGAACACTCCTCCCAGCTCTGGCAGAGACTGTGCAGATGCTCTGGCCAAGTCACGTTTTAACAGCCCCGTGCCTCAGTTTCCCCAGCTGTAAACTATTATAGGGATGTTTTGTGGCTGAATGCAGCCCGTACTCACAAAGCAAGCAGAGCTCTTTGGACAGATGATCCCAAGGAATATAAAGCATTTACTTGAGATTTTTTTCCTGTGCTTCTCTCTGATCTTTGATGCTGACACCTAAATAATTTACAACGTGAAGAAGGAAGGAAAAGACCAGAAGCAATCACACCAAAGCATCCAGCCTCCTCCAGGCACGGCCCAGGAGTTTTGGGGAAGGAAGGAATGTGCTCCCACCCCACCCCTTCATCAGTCCTTCTGCATGATGACATGCAAGTGCTTGTTGATCAGTTTATGGATCTGGGGACTGACAGACTTTGAAGTCAGAGCTTGGCATCCCCAGTTATACGCTACGACTTGAAAGGATCAAAGCTGCCAGCATTTTTGAGGCCTCATGAATGAGCTGCACTGGTAATGGGAGCTCAGAATTCAGGACTGGCTCCTAATCTCCCCAAGAGCGTCACAAACATGAGCACACATTCTGTGGGCAATTTGGTGGCCTTTCAGTGCCTGCATTCCATGCTGCAAGCTGCAGAAGGAGGGCACACTACAGCACTGCACCACATTGCGCTACTTATCGCTGCTTGCTGGCGTGAAGGATGTATTCTGCAAGCAGTTCCAGGGCAGGATTTCCTACAGAGAGGCACTAATGACAACAAAAATGTTAGCTCAGCTTTTAGGTTGCAGCTGGAGTTTGCAGATGTGGCAGACAGGGATAAATACCCTCTTGTTTTTTCACAGGAGTGACTCTTCTAGGTTTAGGGACTGCGCTGTCTTTGTTACAGGGTCAGATCCTGGACAAGGGCTGTTTGATGTCCTAGTCCTTTCTAAGTGAACGTATCTGAGCTGGAGAAGAGGAGGAAGAAAAAGAAGGTACAAAGCAGCTCTGAGGGCACAACTGCCTCTCAGGAGTCCAAGAGTGACCCTCTTTCATGTGAGGCATCTGGGACACAGATACGAGCTGCTTCCAGTCTGATGTGGCTGGAAGGGGCAGAGGGCAGAATCCATGGGAGAAGTTTTATAACCTGTAGCCTGAGCGTCAATCCAGCAGCCTACACGATCTGTGTGCAGTGCACAGGTATAAATCAAACTCCTGAATATGAGTTTTCTTTGATTAACATGTCCAACAACTTCCTTGCATTCCTTGCAATGCTCTTTGAAATTTGAACAAGCAAAGCTCTGTCCCAGCAGCCCCATTAAATTGCCTGGTGGAGAGAGGAGCAGCAGGAATGCAGGCTGGTCAAACAGCCTTTTGATAGACCAGACTTGCTCAGCTCAGAAGTGCTGTCTGAGTGCAAGCTCCAGCTACGTGCCCAGACTGCTCTGGTCTGCCCTCGTCCTCAGGTCCTCCTTGGGAGGACTGTCAGTGTCCTGGACAGCAGACCAGACCCCAGCCCTTCACCGACTACCTGCCCTTCAATTCCAGCCTCGCACATTTGTAGCATTTCATACATACAGAGCCCCCCAAAATCATGCCATCACGCACCACCAGGAAGATATTTGGCATGTCAAGAGTCTAATTCTGCATCGTGACATTGTGTGTTACCCTTGTGACCCAAACTTTCATGTGGCTTTTCTGGATTAATACATATTAACCAAGAGCCGTGAATTCCCAGACTCCCCAAGCACTAATTCAGCCTGTAAATGAGCCAGGCAAGGGACCACTGGGACATTACCAGGAATGCCTTTGGAGCTCTTGCACACCTCATGAGTACAGCTTATCAGTGTCTGTCTTAACTAGGAAGCAGTTATAGGCTGTAAAATTCACATATCCTGTTCCTGAGATACTGTTCTTGGCCCAGAAGTTAGTTCAAAGACACTCAAGTCTCATGCTTGAAACTCAAGACCACCTCTCTGATTTCCCTCCACCACATGGTGAGAGGATCAAATTCACCCTTTCCTAGGACTTACTTTTTTTTGACTGAAAACCATTAAAGACTGACATGCTGCTCACGGACATGCCTCAGCTCTGGACTCTGGGCTTGTTGCAAAGAGGCCTAAAGCTTTACACTGCCCAACACCAGTGCAAAGTCATCTGCTTGAGAGAACTGATTAAAATAAGTCAGGCTCTACTAAAACCAGGAAGACTATGTTTGTTTAAATAAAAAGGTCTACTGAGAGCACTCGAAGATCACAGTTAGTATGAAAATAGAGCACATATCTGAACTGGCTGGGTCAGTTATAAGTGGAGCTCAGCGCTGTTGTTTCCTGGTGCCTCAGACCCATAGAAACTGCGAGAAATCCCCACGGGTCCCAGCGTGCTCAGACCTAGACCTTGCCCAGCTCTCAGCCAGCAACTCTGCTGGTGTTTGGAATGGCAGCAGCTCCCACATTTTTGCACTGCAGGCCCTCAGTTCAACGCCTGGAGCGCCAGTGGAGACACAGGTGCACACACATCTCTGCAGTTCACTACTCACAGCCCTCCTGCGTTCCTGATCGGGGCACTGAGTGATAATTTTGCACCTTCTAAGAATTCAGCAAGGCATTAATAATCCAAGAGTCACGTGCCCGACTGGCACTCGGAGCTGGGTGAGATAAGAATTTACAGTGATGGGCACCGTCACTCCCTCTCCCTTTCACCTGAAAGCTTTAAATACACAGTTTGGCTGGAAAACCTTGAAGAATTCCAGATTTTTTGAATCAGAACTGAAGTCAGGATTGCTTTCATCAGGCAGCATCAAACTAAAAAGGTCATTCAGAAGTCTTGTGTGATTTAATAAATGTATATAATTTAACTGCTTGAGTTTCTTATTAGTGAAGTTAATTGCTGTATTTTAGTTTTCTTGCCATTTCTTAACTAAAAGCATTCTTGTTCTTTATGAGTCAGTCAGCAGGTGTACACATAACTTTATGTCAACATCTGATTACTACTTATTGCTCATTTAACTCGGCAAAATATAAAAATTGGACCATGTCTCTAGGAAAATAAATAAAAGGAGAATGCTGTGGAGTTAGAGCAGAGAAGTTTTTTTTAAAAAATCAAAACAGGAGAGGTTTTCTTGAATATTTTTTCCAAGCTCTGTTGTTATAGGTGTTTCCTGAGGAAGTGACGGACTTCCCCCCATTCCATGACTTGCACCCTCTAGTTTCTATTTTTTTTTTTTCTTTCTTTAAGCACAGAGTCCAAGAGGTACAAGCAGGCCAGCACAGTGGACAGTTATTTCACTTTGCTGCTAGAATGAACTGATAGGAAGAGAACCAGACTTCTTTGTACTCCAGCAAAGCAAAGCAGGGCACAGAGGTAGCAGTGTGCTTAATTTTAGGCAGGTGCCTCGCTAAGCTGTGGCCACTACAAGCCACCCAAACCCATCAGTGAAATTAAACATAATTTAGTTATTTTTATGACTGTGCTTCGGTGCAGGGCTCCTGCAATTGGAAGCCGCCTGGCTGGGGATGGGTTTAAGTTCTGCATTTCCAGAGCTCCCTGCCCAGCATGGTCAGGGCTACTCCACAGTGAGAGGGCTCCTGGGACCTCAGCTCCTTCTCCATAGGAGCTGCTCCGGCACCGTGATCCCATGGGGGTCCCTTGAGGGCCTGGTTTCTGTCCTTCATTGCCACCAACAGCCAACACACCAGTCCTGTGGTGGGCAATCCTCTGCGTGTGAGGCGGAGCGTGGAAGGGCAGCTCTTTAAACTGGCCAGTAACGGACCCAGTTCTTGTTCCCTTCACCCCAAGGTGATGATCCCAACAACTTCACATCACCTCTCACAGGGAAAGGTGACAGGTTCTGCACCTGACCCACAAACACCCCCAGCTGAGGGGGGAGGGAACTGGATTTCTACAGTTGGTTTAGCTCTTTTACAGAGAGGAGCAGCTCATAAAGACAGAGCTTCAGGCATGTTGAAAGCTTTAGAGAAAAGCAGGTTCAGATCAGCAGTGAGCTCTAACCCACATGTGCAGATATGTAGATTATCCTCTAAAATTAACACCTAGGATGGTGCTGGTAGATTTGCAAAAAAAAAAGGAGAGAAGGCTTTGGTAGCTGTGCTGGTGCAGCTAATGGGATTTAGTCACTAAAAAACCCATTATTTGACCTCTCCTTGCATACATAGATTCAACTCTACAGCATCACACCTTCTAAGCAGAACACGTCAGCCCAGACGCTTCACTGCACCTCATGTTCAGGCAATGACAGCTTCATTAGGAGCACAGGCTGATCCAGGGCACGGGGAAAATGTTCCCTTTAGGACTTTGCTGCTGTGACATTCTCAGCAGTCACTGTGAATCTGCTGCTGCTTTTCCTCCCCTCATCTTCCTCCTCTTCAAAAACCAGCATGGCCCATTTCCCCTGCCTTTGCAAACATCTCTCCCAGACATTTACAGTGCAATATTTAGCAATGGGAAGTTGCTTCTTTGGCAAGTTTCCAAGCTGCTAAATGAGAAGTGCTGCAGGAAGGCGATGTTTTCTCCCACTAGGTTAACACCCTTCCCCTCAACTGTGCACAAGGGGGCTTGAAGCCAAGTCTCGTTTTTTGGATACTCTGAGCAACGAGAGCTCCTAGAAAAGCTATTGCAAGGCATAAACACTGTTTTTCACGCACAGGAGATTCCACTTAGGCCCAGTGCAGAGCATGTCCAGGCAGAACACAGGCCCTGGTGCCAGCTTCATGCTTCCTTAGCTAAGAGCTGTCCATGGGACTGACCAAAGGAAAGTGCCAACAGTACACAGAAGCACTAAGCTGTAAATCAGGATAGAAAGCAAAACCCATCTGAACTTTCTGTGCAGACGCAAAGGTGGGTAGCAAAGCTGCCCTCTGGTTTTACAGTGACACACCTGCTTTCAGTTCAGCATAGTGACTCCAGACTGGCACCAGCCTTCCTGAGAAAAACAATCAAGCCAGCAACCTCCACCTCAGCTGAGGCTGCTAGTTAATCAGAACAGGGGCGGCACATTTCGGGCAACAGACTTCCATGGGCTTTTACCATTGTTCCTTAGCCAGCATTGATCAGAGAACTAAAAAAGCTTGCCAAGTCCTCAAAAGATTTTAGTGTGAGAGATGCAGACCACATGTGCTGAATGGTAAACAGCTCTTGAGGATCAGAATAAAAAGGTCTTTATAGTCCAAGCAAACAAAAGTAAATGCCAGAATCTAAATGAAACAGAACTTTCCAAAAGCCTGAGGCTACCAAGATTTGAGAGCTGAAAGTGTAGCCTTGTTTGTTTCTTAGAAAGACCTAAAGCACGGCACATTATCAAGAGAGGTGACCCTGCGCTGTTCCCAGCAGGGCACCAGTGTCTTTTGATTCTCATTTCCAAGCACCCATCTGAGCAAAGTCAGTCCATGATATTGCTTGAGCCTCCTGTCAGTCAAAGCTACGTGTAGCTGATTACTTTGTAAGGGGGTAGCCAGCAGAGAGGAATAATGTCAATGAGGCAAATACCATTTATACCATTTACTGAATACAGCAATCCAGTCTAAGCCACACCACCAGAAACACAAAGAAAGCTTTGAAATACTTTGCTTTTCTGCTTTAAGAACATGTATGCAAAAACAGAGCCGAAAGAAGGAAAGTTGTTACTTTTGGGACCATAATTCAGAGGACCAAGTAAAAGCACACAGATTGGAAAGGACTGCAATTCAGCCATCACAGAGTGGTGCTGCTGCTTATGTAGAATTGTTCCACAAAGATCCTTGGCCCCGTTTCAAGCATCCTCAGAAGCAGATCGGTGAAGCTTTGTGCAGAAGACTGCCTAGAATTTTAACCCAGTTGGGAACTAAGGGCTCCTGCAGGATAAATCCTCAGGCAAACATCCCACTTGGCCCCAGGACACACTGCCTCTGTGAAGGCTGATGAATGCCTGCAGCTTTGAGGTTAGACAGATTTGGTTTATTTAAAGTAAAGTTTTGGCTGCTGCAGCATAAACCTACTACTGCTCCTGCAGTCCTGGGGCTGTGCAGGGCTGCTTCCCCCACTTCAGCACAACTGGTGTTGCGGCTGCCAGCAGCTGCTGCTGCGGTTCCTCCGAGCGTGTCTGCTCTCTGCAGATGGCTCTGCAGCACCGCTGCCACGGAGCAGGATGAAATGCAACCTGGCAGCCTCCTCCCAGCCCGAACCCCTCCTTCCCTGGCCCACTGCTGCTCTTGGTCTTTCCCCATCTCAGTTTCTCTCCCAGTGCGTTAGCCAGCCCCGCCTCACTGGTTTCAGTGACGCTGCTCTGTTTATCCCAGGATGAACACACACATCCAATCTGTTCAGCAAGTCTCAACAGCCCTGGCAAAGCAGGCCTCCATCTGGAGTGTCCATCTTTGCTGCCTTCAGCTCTGGAGGAGCAGAGAAGTGACAACAAACTTGGGTGAAGGAGAGCCAAAAAGCATCTGAATATCACCTCTTCTAGCTACCACATGGGTCAGCAGCCAGCATGTGTGACCTGAATCACTGGCTTCTGGTTTTTTGGGTTTTTTTTTTTAGGTCATTCAGAAAACTTCCTGCAAAGCATATCCAGTCTCTACCAGAGACTGGAGACTAAGAGAACTTAGTTTATGTGGGCAGAGTCAGCCCAAATCAGGTGCAGGACGAGGTACAAGACATGGGAAAATGCAATGTCAGTAGAGAGGCTGGAAAAGATGTTTTGAGATTAGAGATGCTTTGATATTAGAGATGCTTTGACACTTGAAGCTCATCCCACCTCACACAATCCACACTGGTACCACATAGAGAATACAGAGAGAAGGCAATGTTCCTCTCTCTCTCCAAATCCTTAACAAATACACAAACCAATGATGACAGAGTCCACAAATTTGAAAAGCTTGTAAAGCAGCACTAACACTTTAGTTTTTTCATGGCCCTATGGGTAAACAGAAGAAGCATGGTTCACCTTGAGCCCCTTTTATTCCCCTTAAGACATTCTTTCCAGTGCTGTTTTACAGGTTTGCACAGCCTTGCAATGAACAGACACCCCACAGCAAACCAGCACTTAAAAAACACACTAAGCTACCGTGAAGTAAATTACTGACTTAACAGCCAGGCACCTACAGGTATAATTGGGTTTCATTTGAAGAACAAATTAAAGCAATGTGCATATTAGCCGTGAGTCTGCAAGGGGGCAGAAAAAGACAGTCTGGAAACTTTCCAAAGTGCACAAGATTAAAGAAGCCCTGCCAAAACAGCTCCCAGGAGACAGCAGTCACAGAGCAAAGGACCAGCTCCCAGGGAGAGCCAGACCCACACCCAGGTACATCTGCATGAAGGCTCCCATCAGAGGGGCAAGGGAAGGCTGCATTTGAACCATAAGCTCCAAAGCAGGGGAAGATTTGGGTCGACAAGAACATTGATTGGGACAGAAAAGACCAGGGCAGGGGGAGCAGCTGGATGGATATTGCAATTATTGGATCATAATGCTTCATGCTCTTTGCCTTCATGCCCTTTTCCCAAAGCCCAGGGGCAGCCATACAGACTTCCCTCTCCCAGTATCAAATCTGGCACTTCAGTATGTTTTAGGGCTTTACTAGTAGCTGTAACTTCTGTTAAATCCCAGTTCCAAAGGCTTAAGTGGGAAAAACATGACCCCAAAGCACTCACCAAAAGTTTCTGACAGCAAAGTACACCAGCACAGTAACAGCATGTCTCAGGCCAACTTCCTCAGATATACAACTCTTGCCATTGCAGGAATATCTGACCAGACCCAGAGTCTCTTCAGGATGTCTCTACAAAGTGATAGGACTAGTTTCCTTACTAGAGCTTAGCCTCCTCCTCCTCCACCCACACCTCTTCTGCTTGCCATCTTTTTGCTGCTGCTAAAGAGGAGAGCAAAGGGTGATAACAATTAACCAGCTGAAAGGGAAAATAAGTAACAGCCATGGAGGGCTTCAAAGTTAAGCAAGGAAGTAATCAGTGGAACAGCTGAAAGAGGAAGGCATCAAGAAAAGGCAAAATGGTAAAAGAGTTAGATGAAAGTAGGGAGAGATAATGAACAGCCCATTAGCAGCTTCAAGGCTGGTCTTGGATGTTATCCTCCAGTTATTTTTTTCCACCCTGTCCCTGGAGGAGTGCCTTTCCTTCAGACCTGTTTAACTTCTGAAGTCTGTGCTGCTCCCTGTCCACAGTCAGGGTGCAGATCTCACTGTTGCTTTCCCTCTTCTGGCTCTGGAGGCCATCGAAAGTCTCAGCACTCGCCTTCCCCGGACAAAGCACCTGGATTTCAGCTGTGCAACCCAGTCTGAGTCAGGCAGGGAGCGTTCTCTCAACAGCGCTGCTCACAGCCCTGCCCTGCAGAGTCAAAGGACTCAGATGACTGTGCTGAAGAAGGGCACAGCCAGACCTTTGGAGCAGGGGAACAACCTGACATGAAATCCTGCCGGAGCACTGCAGAGGGAGGCTTGGTTGGTGTCAGTTCAGAACATGAGACTGTAATAATATTTGCCCTCGGTTCAACTTCATATGCTACATACAAAAGCCTCTGTTTGAATAAAGGAATGGCCAGGGAAACATGAACTGAGAAGAGCCAAGAAACTCAAAGCAAAGTCCCAATTCTTTTTGTCTGGAAATCGAACTGTTTTGGAAAGAAACAAAAACGCAGTGAAGGTAGACAAGGAAAGCTCAAGACACATTTCTTGCTGATTTTTCTCAGTTTTCCTTGGTGATATTTAAGAAGGAGAGAGCAAGTGCATGTGTGTTCCACAGAAGGGGGTCAAAAATATGCCCTTTTTTTTTCACTCATTCAGGGAACCAGTCTGGCTGTCAGAGCAGCCTTAGTCTCCTGGATAAATAAAATCATAGTGTTTTTTCATAGCCTGCAGGGTGGGAAGAAAAAAAACAGCAGTCAGGCAATCTAGACCTCACCCTGCCCCAATTTTGACCTAAGACAAGCCACTGGCTCACATGGCTCAGGAACAGCCACAAGGGGACACGTGCCACTGCTTTTGCAGCCATCTAAACCACAATGCCTTCACCATCTCCCTGACCTACCTTTTTCTTATACATTTTATGGGGTGCTGTGCAGCACATTGAATGTCAGGGCCTTTAATGGCATTGGATCCTGGCACTCCAGAAAAAAAATACAAGCTGATTGTCAAGAGAAGGGCAAACCTGGTCCAAGGCCAGAGAGATGTCAGGATATAGTAAAGTATTTCTCCATCCCTCACCTAGACCATGCTACTTTCAGCACAGCATTCAGATAATAGCCTTGGCAGTTGTTTCTGTCACTGATAAGTGAGACTGGTCCCCTGAGAGATGTTTGAGCCTGTACACACCATTAAATATTTTGGTTTGGTCATATGAATGCTAGTAACCAAAGCTTTCTGGGCAACAAAGACCAGTGCAGCAGTGCTGAAGCACCAATATTTAGGATTTTCCGGTTGACTGCGTTTTTCCAAATATGTTTGAGAAGGTCCAGGCAGGCTTACCTGCTCCAGACACTACCTCTTTCTCCTTGAGGTGTATTTACCCAGATGGCAGGTGTTTTATATTTCAGAAAACATTTGAGTAGGAAAACATTTGCACAGGCAGGTTCACCTCAGAGGGCTAATTTTCTTTCTCCCTCTTTTTGCGGGGATAAAGAGCCTTGCACCAGACCCTGGAGCTACTCACTAGCTAACCCTGTGTGCACGTGAGGCCAGGCAGAGCCAAGGCACGGGTGGGGGACATCTGTGCTGCCAGCTCCAGAGAGGCAGCATGCCGGGGCATTTGGCACTGCTAGGCTGAGGCAGGAGGGTGGGATTATGGATACCTTGTCTAACAATCCAGATGTGACTTAGATATGCACACAAGAAGCAGCTCCACGCAGCTGTAGCTGCTTGTAGGATTTAATCTTATTTATTTTTTTAATGCCAAAGAAAAGGTCCTCAGGCTTCTGGCCTCTGGATGGGCTGGGGCCGGCAGGTAACCTGAGTCAGCTGCAGCAGCCTAACAAACTCAGTAATGTGTCACCAACCACGAAGCACCAGCTCTGCCAGCCTTCTCCAGACACCTTCTGCTCCCCTCAGATAAAGGGAACAAAGGGCCAGTCTTGAAACAGGCAGAGCCTGAAGTAGATCTGGCCAGGAAAGCCAGTAAAGCCTGAGAGTGCTGTGACCCGAAAGGCTACAATTATTGTCAGCAGTTCCTTTGCTAACTGGGCATCTTCTGCGTGAGGGTTTGTCAGGGAGCATCGAAAGCCTGCCGCGCCTTTCAGGAGAGCGAGCCAAACACCAAGCAGAGTAACACGGCCAGCAGTGCCAGGCCTGTGCCAACCAGCCCCAGCCACACCATTCTGAGAGCAGTGAGCAGAGCAGTGGAGGCAGCAGCCAACTTCAGCTGAGTCCACAGCACAGGCTGGGAATTCACATCAGGGTCAGGCACAGTCTGATCATCACCAAGCAAGTTCAAGGAACATCCAAGTCAGGACCAGAACAGTCAACAATTCAGGGAGCACATCAGCAAAGTCCATAGGCAACCACTGGCATGGCTTGTTGGAGGCAGGAGCAGACATCCCTAGAGCACAGCTCAGAGAAAGATAAGGACCTCAGGTCTGAGCTTAACTGGATTCAAGAGCCCACTCCCTAGGCAGAGAGTGTGGGTGGAGGCCCCAGGTGAGGCAGGTGAGGGCCATTAAGGACTAATGATGCCCTCAGGGCCAACGACCAGCTCAGGTGTGGCTGGTCAGAGCGGGGACAGCAGCGTACAAGAGGGAAAATACGTACACAAGCACAGGTTTCAGTTCTTGGGATGGCAGTTTATGCTATAAGCGACCAAAGAGGGGTTTCTTTATGTAAGGACCTATGGAAAAGATTTTTTTATGTGAAGGATTATTTTCTGACATGAATTAATCCCGCTCTCCGCCAAAGTCCGCTGCAAAAGAGCAGGATGTCCTCTGGAAAAGAGCAGGATGTCCTCTGGAAAAATGAAGCACAGAGAGGCTCCCATGACCCAGCTAGTCCAGCCACCTGAGGGATCCCAGTCTAGTGCTCTGCTACATCATGTTGCCTTTAATTTTATTTACACATTGCTCCCCATTCTCATAAGCCAAGATGTAGAATCTAAAATTGTCTCCTATGTTTGCTGAAGTTTGGAAACTGGAAGCAAGCCCTGTCACTGCAGCCTATGTCTAAAGAGCCAGCTCATTTGTCTTGTCAGTAGCTTCTTTCTTTTGATCTCCAGAGCTATTCACAGTTCAGTTGCTTTCCACAGACGACTTGTTGCAGTTTGCTTTGGTTTGAACCAGGCTTTGGAACCAGTGACCAGAATGCACAACACTTCTGCGCAAGATCTTGAGGAAACAGCAGGGTAATTTATGGGACAAACTACTAGTCTTCAAAGGATAACATCTTTTCAGCAGAAGTCCCTTTCCTTCAAAGGAAAAAAAAATGCCTTTTGCTTTGTGAACTTGCATTTTTGTATATGCACATACAACAAACATTTATTTTACAGCCACCATGTCTGTGGCATGACGTGCGTGTGTAGAAAGGTCAAACGAAAGCAACTGCCCTCAGAGTGTTGGAAGAGATGTTGTCTGGAGGTGGCTGCTCCCAACCTCTCTGCAGTTTGAAGAGGGATTGTAACATGCCCTGTGGAAGCAGCCAGCAAGGGCTGGCCTCCCACTGGGCAGTGCTGGAGCAGGAGCAGACAGCACGCCAGCATCTGACACAGCAGTGGAACCTGTGGGAATGATCTGGCAGCAAGGGGTCTGCAGGGGAAACAGGCTCAGGCAGATAATTGGAAAGACACGAACGGCCTGGAATGGCCTGGATATCCACTGTAATGATCCCAGTCCCATCTTTCCCTCCACACGTTCCTTGGAACAACTCCCTCGTATCCTACGGAAAGCTGCATCTTTACACAAAGTGCCTTCTTCTGTGTGCTAGGACAATGAAAATGGATCACAGGTCTTGCTGGAATTAGTCCTAAGGTGGGAACTCAGCCATTCTGGAGCACAGATGGGGTCAGGGCAGGTTTTTCCCTACAAACAGGAGAAGCCATGTGGTTTTCGTATAATTTGGAACGTTTTCTTACAGAATGAAGATTGATTAGATGCCTGGAGTTCCCCAGAAACAATGTTGATAGTGTTAGCAGCCTGCACACCACAAGAACCCATTCATAAAAAAAAAATCCTCACTTTTAAATTTATTTTTTTTAAACTTTATGTTCTTGGAAAAAGAAGCTTATTGAGTAACTATCAGAGTTCCTCTTTCATCACCTTGTCATAAATCCCACAGGCTCTGAATTCCTTTAACAATCTCTCAGTTAAATTGTGACCTGCCTATTCTAATAAATAAACCTTTTTTTTCTCCCCCCCCAAAAATCTGGAAACATCCAAGGAGTTGCTCCCCCTTGCCCTTACCCTGAGTTCTACTAATTGAGACATCAAAGCAGATGGAAAATCAAGGTTGTGCCTGTACAATCCCTGGGCATTAACCTTTCTCTTTAGACCATTTTCAAACAGGGCGATTAACTTTTGCCAACAGAGATCCCCCTCTGAAGTTTCAGCCATACATTCTTCTATCACTGTTTATGTGAAGGATGAAACAGCTGCTGCCTTTCACCCTGAGGTGGCTGTTCCTCGGGGGCAGGTGAAGAGTTCCTGGGCGTATTTTGTGCAAATTGACATCCCATCCCAACCCAGTTCCAAACCAAACCCATGCTGCCCCTATAAGGTGTGGAGGCTTTTTTATCATCTTCACAAACACACTGACAGGTAAATTTGATACTGCAAACTGTCAAGGCTGGAGATGATATTGCTGTAAAAGGTAAATTAATGAAAAAACTGCCTAAAATTCATAGACCATGAGAGTGCACTTAAAAATGATCCCTGGGCAGATAGGAAGCAGTGTCACCTTAATTCCACTGGACCAGGGCTTTGCTCCCTTCTGGAGCCCTGAAGATAATTTAAACATTTCAAAGAAACACAGGAACATCTGCATGAGGGCTGTTCTGTGCTCTGCATTTGCCCCATCCTAAACTAAATCAGAAAGCTCCACTATGCAGCAATGTCTAATTCACACCGTACCCCACGGATGTAAACATTTCACTGACATCCTGAGGAAAGATAATGCCAGGCCTCCCAAGGGCCCCCAAGGATCCGCGGCGTTTTTGTGGCTGGTTGGACAGGGTAACATCTGTGTACCCACGTTATATGGAGCAAACAGGATGCATAAATGAATGCTGCCCTTGGGCAAGAACAAATCAGGTGGTGCTTGTTTTCTCCCTAATTTGCTGGCATCGCTGTTCTGCTGGTGAGCAACCCCAGCAAAGCCCCCTGGCACATTTTCACTCATATTTAGCTCAGGCCTCTGAACACTGAACATTCAGGAAGAGAGATTGAAATGGGACCAGGCTTCAATGAAAAGTTGGCCCCTAACACACACACACACACACACACACACACACACACACACATTTAAGTGCTCTATGCAGTGAACACATGATTGTGCTTAGGACAATATGCTGCTCCCAAAAAGGGTTTGCAGGTTTCCTTGTAGAGGGGGTGGTGGCAAAGTGCCAGCAACAGACAGGGCTCATAAGCCCCATTTCTCCAGAGTTTCTGCCTCTCCCTGTCAGACAGCACAGTCCCATTAAGCCCCATGCAAGATACAGCCTTAGAATAACTGAGTGTAATGTGTCCCTGGGTGTCCCAGAGGACCTGGATTGAACACTGTCTTTTCAGGGAGTATCAGTGGCACAGGGCAGAAATATGCATCTTCCCCTCCTGAGGTGCCGAATTACACATCCTTGGGCAATGCAGAGTGGAGGTGTGACATGCTGCCAGCCCAGAACGTGTCCCTGATGTCCTTCAGGCAGGGGTAATCCACAGTAAGCCACAGGACATCCAAGCACATCCTGATTCAGCCAAGCATTTTTGGTGTGTGCTTCAGTTCTTCAGTGACAGGGAGCCAGTGTGTGATGCTCTCTGCAACGTGTGACCACACAAGCATCTGGAAGCTGGCTCCTGCTTTTAGAATTAGCCTGTTTCAGAATTAGCCTGTTTGGCCAGTGGACAATTAGAAGTGACCCCCATTTCTGGCAGAAGTCCTCCAAAAACATGCTCTGTCAGGACCCCAGTTCTTCACCACCCCATGTGCTGGTAGGTTGGCCCACATTCAACCTCCAGTGACCCCCACCCGCTGCTGAGACCCAGCAAATTTTGCTGGGTATCCAAGTCCTGGAGAAAGAGCCTGGCCATCATACTCAGCTTGGGAGGCACAGATGAACACCAGAGCTTCTCTCCAAAGCTTCCTGGCAGGCTCTGACTTGGAGGAGACAGAGGGAAAGAAGAAATTTGAAAACACCCTTTCCCCTTTCAGAGCAGTGAGCTGGAAATCAGTCTGCCTGCCAGCTCTTGCGGTGTAGTTGCCAGGCAGTAGTACTGCTCTGCAGGCCAGGATCAACAAACTACACATTTGTATTCTCACCAGGGCCAGCATTATTACTGCCACAACTTAACACCCTTAAACAGGGACTGCTGCAGCTGTGAGAGCTGTCTTGGGAATCAGGAGAATCACAGCAAGCAGTTGATGAAGGACCCACAGAAAAGAGTGGTGGCTATAAACCCCATGGAGAGGGCAAACTCCTTCCTGTTGTGGATAGAAAACAAAGTATCTGGTGCCCAGATGGATCGGAAAAGATATGTCAGAAGGAAACAGACCAACTAGTTGAAGATGGAGCCCTTTGGACAGACTTCCTGATGGGTTCACCACAGCCACCAACATTGCTCCAGCAGGATGCTGTCACTAGCACTGTGGGAGTTAGGACTGACATCCATCACAGTCTGTTGGCACAAGTGAGCCCTGCCACCTGCCCTAGAGCCTCTAACTTTCTCCATCTCTCTCTCTCTCTCATGTGGCCACTTATACAGCCTCAGCAAGTGACCAGTTACTTGTCTTCAGCCAAGGGTTCGTCAGCCAGCAAGCAGTACCGGACACAAGGAAACTCTTGTGGCAGTAGAAATAAAGTTGAGATGCTGGAAACACTTTGCTTTTTCCACACACAGATCTGACTCAGGTCATCGTAGAGAGCGGAGTGAACTCCAGGTGAAAGGGTTTAGACACGGTAATGACAGCGTGAGATTCCCTGTCAGTTTCAGAGCGATCCCTTCGTGGTGCACAGCAATGGGCACGGTGAACGGGAGGACAGGGATTCATGGTTACTGCGGGTTTTCTTCTCACCCTGGATTCCTGTGAACGTCTCAGATCATGGGCAGGAGACAAACAAGAAAAAGTGTAAATTCTGTGCTTTGACCAGTTTTTCTTCCCTTCTAGCACAGCCCCTTTTGCTGGCCCCCAAAACTACTGCTGCAGACAAACTGCATCATGGAGGGACCTCTCCATTTCCTAGGACTGAGGATGACATTCTTACATATTCCAGGAGCTATTACTGCTGAAGAGAAAACCAGATCAGCCCTTGAGACAACACCTTCCATCTGAACCTTCCACGGTTGATGCTTCACAGGAAAATTCTTCATCAAGAGGTCTTAACAATGGGTTTGTGGAACACCATCTTCCCCCTTGTTTATTTCAACAAACAGCTAAAGGTTCTCTGGCCAGAGAGAAGAGCAGATCACCTCATCACTTCTCTGACAAGCTCATACCAACGTACCATCATGGTGACTGAAAAGCTGTGGATGGCTCCAAATCAGGATTTATTTTTAGGTTTCCAGACTGTGCATGCTCTTGCCAAAAGAGCTTGGTCCAAAGTTTATTCAAGTCCACGATAAAAATGTCTAATGGCGTGAATGACCTTTGGATCAGCTCCAAACACTGTGCACTGATATAAGCACTGGGGCTGGCTGGGGATTCCCTTTGGGAAGGCTGCCCAGTAAAGAGGCAGTTTTCACAAAATTGAAATTTTCAGGGAGAAAAACATTCTGATTTTGAACCTTCTTTCCTTTCACAATAAAGAAATAAAAATACCCTTTTTTTTTTTTTCAATTAAGAGAAGTCAAGAAGAAGTATTTTCTTCAAGGCCAGCTGGAACAAAATCAGAAACTGTGTTTTGGTTTGAATGTGTTCAATAAACCATTAAAACCTCATTTTCCTATAAGTACACAGTCTCACTGGGCTGTGGTTTAGATGTCTCATCTTTCCTGCAGGCTGTTTCCTCGAGGACTCCATCTGCCATGGTGCAGAGACTCCTAAGGTCTGTGAGACATGACAGCAGCTACACATTGTTCCCTGAAAAATACAGGTATTAAGTTACTCTATGAGAGCTGCTAGAAGGAAGTACAATTCCAGACTGACATTCAGTGTTGAATGGAGTTAAAGCAAAGCTTTTAGGGTTAATTGAACGAACTAAAGTGAAACACATCAATTTGGAGCATACCAAAGCTTTTGATCAAAAAATGTCGGAGCAAAGCTTACTTCCCTCTGCAAAGCAAGATGTTTTGAAATTTAATTCCATGAAAAATTTGGAAACATTGGTGTTTCTTGACAGCCAGAGAGAAAACCAGTGGTTTCAAGGGAGCAAGCCTCCCTTTCACAGCACTGCTGTTATTAAGCAAGAAGGAAAAGTGAGGAAGGAAGGAAGGTGTGAGAAGCGTTCTGCTCTGTAGCTGAAAAGTCCCGCAGAAATGAGCACCGAACATCCATGCTCTCTCAGCAACTGTATGCTTTCGTATCTCCAGGATCCTTTCACAGGATGACATGCAATGCACCAGGGAGGAGAGATTAAAGAATCCCCAGATGATGAGAGAGAGTTTTGAGTAACCATTTCCCTGGACGCCTCAGCTCACCATGGCAAGAACACATCTCTAGGGCTTTGTAGGCTCTCTCAGATCTAATTTCACCTTCACTGCATCGTTGTCTTGCCTGGAGTTGTTCATGGTTCAAGGGAGGCCAGAATTCATTTCTGTCTCACTTGCCACCCAGCTGACAAGTGGTGTGAAAGTGAAGTGGCATGTGGAGCAAGCACAGGGAAAATCACCTTTTGATCTCACTGAAGGTGGTCCTCAAACCAGGTCATGCTTGAGAGAACTGGCAGGGAGAATAAGGAGAGGCTGGGCTGCAGCTGGGGCAGTTTCCAGTTCAGAAGAATATTTGCCTTTCTCTCACTGCCAGTTTTAGAGCCTTTATAAATACCACACCTAAATAAAATGGAATAAAATAAATGATCCTCTTCAAGCACCCCACGCCCTTTAATCACCCTCCCTAAGAACATCCAAAGGCTGCAGGGATGCATGAGGGCAGGAATTATTGTTAAAAATAACCAGTCTAGGGAGGAAAGCAATTTATGCTGGGTCTGGAGCAAGGATGAGGTTCCTTTTCCTTCTGAGAATTGAGTGAACAGTGGCAACCCAGAGCCTGCTGCGCAGTCATCAGTGACTTCCACAGCACAACTCGCAACCTGCAGCAGCACACACGGAGTCAGGACAGCCAGCCCATTCCCCGTCACCTGTCCAGTGACAATATTTCACAAGCATCCCATCCTCACTGATAAATCTGTCCCTTGATGTGCATGGTTTTGTTTTGCCACGAAGCACAAAGGCTAATTTTCTGATTATCTGGCAAGATGCCTTTGTCCTGTGAATGCTCCTGGGCCCAGCACAGATCGAGGGCTATTCCCTGGGGTCTTATGCTTACAGACAGATATTTGCCAATTCCCAACAGGTCCAGATATTTAGCCACCTTTTCTGAACAAGGTGCTTGACCAGAGATGAGATACAAGACAGATGAGGCACTAATTAGCTCTGAACCACGCGTGGTTCAAAACACAGCTCTTAGAGAAGATAATGCTGCTCACCTTAGAACTGGACCATGCGATCTGTAAATGTCAGGTCTGGAATACACACTGCAGTGTGGTATTTATAGTGCCTTTTTACTATTGCTATTATTATTGTTATTATTTTCCTTTTTACCTGGGGACTGAATGTTTGGGGACTGTGGCAGGAGAGGTCTGTACATCTGGAAAGCGTCAGGTTTAACGCCCGAAGTCATCAGCCCAGGTCAGCTAAAAGTACATGTTTGCTTCCAGCAGCAGCTGTGCAAACTCCTGTTGCCTTGGTTCTGCAGGGCTTATGTAAAGATTCCTCAAAGACAGTGCCCTCTTTGTGAGCCCTTAGCTCTGCTGATCCCTGGCAATTCCAACCCCAGTTTCAAAAAGAAACGGGCCTAAAATGGCACTCCCACCGCAAACAGATGTATTTCAGCCTCTGTCTAAGGCAGCATTCATTTCATCACGAAAAGGAAAACACCATAATTTAGGGTCACACGTCTCCTGCCTGTCAGTCAGGCACTGCCAGCTATTTTTACAGCATCCCAGGGTGTTGTGGCAGTCTAGAGAACAAGTGACACACCTTTCTAAAGGCAGTTCAGAATGATACCGTTCAGCGAGAAACTCTGAGCTCCAGGCTTTGGGTTTGCCCCTGATTTTTTTTTTTTCCCTTGAACAGGCTTGAAATAAAATCTCTCTGTGTGTATTGCACATTTTTTCTGTTGTACACTGATTTTCTTTGCTTCCCATTGCTTCATGGACTGGCCCTGCACACTGCAAAATCCACAGCGCAGGTTCAGCGTTAGAACTTTTTCCATGGTGCTGCGGCGTGTGGGTGGAGCAGATGTACCATGAGAACAAACTCTCTCGCACCAGTGGCCAGCAGCTGAACAAAACTATACCTACTGTAAGAGAAGCCAAATTTCACCCACTGACTTCAGGAGCTGTCGGTTGCTTCTGTTCTACATTGAGATTGAAACTGGCCATTTTTTTTTAACCTAATAAACAAAACTATAATTAACAACAATCCAGTAAAACTACCGGGCATCTGGAAGATGCACAGAGAGCATAGAGAAAACAGTTCCAAGCATCTCTGCCTTGTAGTTAAATATTATACCTGCAATGCAAACAGAACACCTCTATATTTACAGTTTGGTGGGAGTTTTGATCTGCTTTAGGGTTCAGACCACTGCTAATTAAAATCACCAAAAGTCTTTGCATTGACTTTAATGAGCTCTGAGACAAGACTGGAACATAGAGCATTCTACCAAGAATTCAAAGTGGAAAAAAACCCAACTCTGGTAAAACTCTTACTCTGGTATTTCTGAAAGTTGAATGCCTGAAGGGACTACGCTGCTCTGGCTGTGCAGTTTCAGCCTCCATGGATAAAAAGCCCTGCTGAGCCCCTCCTGACAGTGCCAGAGCTCCTCACGCAGAAAAGTCTGCTGGCAGGTTTCATTACGGTAATTGTGTGACAGTTAATAGTATACTGTGGAGAAAGTGGGCAAGGAAACACAAGGGAGCAAAATCCAGATGATCAATCATCCTTTTCCCTGACACTGTCCTTACGTGGGTTGTTTTCACCAGGAATATACACCTAATAATTGCCCTGGTTCCTTGTTTTTTCAACATAATTTCAACGGCAAATGCCATTAGTTACTGTACTGTGGTGATTTAAAGCTGAAAACGTACTGTGACCTGAATCAAAAGAGAGATTAACTTATCTGCTTTAACAAGGAGTTGCTTGAAGTCTTATAGGAAACACTGCATGAACTTACATTTCATAAAGCCAGTAATTGCTTTTCCTGTTACTTTTCTATGAGAGAAATACAAAAGGAAATGGGAGCTGGGTGCATAATGGCAACTGGGTTGCAGAGCTTTTAAGTCTGCAGGTCATCAATTCAAGGTAATTTAGCTGATGACTCCAGTGGTCTCAGCCCAGCTGTCAGGGGACAGGTGACCACACTCGGCCATCCACCAGTGCTGAAACCTTGATGGCAATTCAGTGAATGCAGAGAGCTTTGACTGCCCAGCCTGCCCACGCCTGAATCCCGTGCTGGGGGGTTTGGCTCAGCCCCATCTGCTGAGCAGCTGGATACAGCATGGGCAGGCACTGATGAGAGGTACCCAGGTCAGTCCCTCTGAGCACCGTACAGAGGTCAGGCTCTCTCTGCCTGTGATTATGGAAATCAGAAAAGGCTGAGTGGATTCTAGGCTTACCCCTAGACAGCCCCAGAGGAGGGCTGTGTGTGAGGGATCTGCTAAGAGCCTGCTGATGAGGATAAACAAGGAGGAAACTTTTCAGCAAATGACCTCCAACAACAAATTTACTGAGTTACAGCATCTATGGACCCATATCCTTCAGGAAGGCTCCATTCTCCGTTCCCACTCTTTCACGAGGAGAGATGCTCAGGTTGGTGTTCAGTGGGGTATTAGCTCAGACATGGGAACCAAAGACTTTTAACTTGAAAAGTTAGGACAGTGAGTTCTGAATTTTTTCCCCCCATTTGTGGACTCTCAGCAGCAATGCAGCTCCTCTACAGTGAATTTAAACTGACTAGAATTGCTTTTCTTGGTTTCCTTCCACAAGTGACAGGTTGACAGCTACTGCTCTTGGAAGGAGACGGCCTTCCAATCCTCAGGTCACCATATGGTGCCAAATAATTTCTTTCATGTCACACCTGATTTAGAGCAGGAGGAAATAGAGCTAAGAGACCATCTCCCCCATTGTCCATCACGTGTCACTGCGTCATACCCTGTTTTCAACGTGCCCCATCCCAACAGGCAATTTGAGAGCTGTGGTTGTCCTTCCAAGTTTTATAAGTGTGCTAAATGGGGTGGATAGCTGGAGAAGAAATGTGCCGTTGACTGTCAGACATTACAGGAGGGAATAATGTGTCATAAATCAAAGAGACACAACATTATCACAACAGGCTAGCCAAGAATATGAACTGTAAGAGTTCTTATAATGACACCTATTTGTTGAGTCAAGAATTTAATCTCTAAGCTGTTCAGTGAGGCTTTACATCTCTGCTCTGGTCCTGTTTTCTAAACGATCACGTACAAGAAAAACCTGAAAAAAATATGTGTTTTATTTTCTTGGGGAGAGTTATTCTCAGTTACCCATGCTTCTTCCATTTTTTAAGAAATTCCAGAAACTCTTAAGCTGTGAAATATTTGCTTTTTCAAAGAGTTTTTAGTTCTTCAGAGTACCTTTTGGTGTGCTCTTGTTCTTATTTAACCATGTTTAGAACAGAAGCATTCTTCCCACTGTGATATTTTCCCTTGCTTGTCACAAGAGCAAGCAGGCTAGAAAAGCAGAAGTAGGAAGCACAGTGTATGTCTAGAAATCAGGGAGAGTGAACAAACCAGCAGAGAGTCACCTTGTTCCCACTCTAAATGGAAGACCATCTGAAGGAAGCACATTAGATGACTTACCAGACTGTATTCCTCCACTTGGTGTTTCTTCCCCTGCTTCCCTTGCATCTTCTTCAGGCTTTCACTGCAGGTCAATGTCCACAGCAGGGAAGGCAAGAACTACACAGTCTCCCTCCTTTCTTCCTAGCATAGCACTTGCTCCAAATGAACAGAGCAAGACAAGACTCCATTTGGATCAGAAAGAAATCACCTGCCCTCCAGGTGGGGTGTTAATCCAGCCCTGCATTCCCTTTTTGGCAACGGACTTCACAATACCCTCACGGCTTTAAACACCATGAGGTGCAAGTGCAGTTAATCTCCAAATACTTTACTCGCACCATGAAACAAGGCACCAGTCTTACTCCCATTCTGCAGTTGGACCCAGAGGCATGATGGACTTGAGCCAAGAGGGGTCTGGAACATCCCGCCACTGCCTCCCAAACAGGCAGCCCGTTTGGCCTCCGCTAGCAGTGGGCAAAGCCTTAGTCCTTCATTTCTGATGCCTCATTCCAATCCCACTGCTGTCCCTGCGCGCGCCAGTTTGGTGCGAGAACAGGCCCGTTGGGCTTGCAGAGCACTCCCTGCAAGTGGGCAGAAGGGCCGTGTAAAAATCAAATCCACATGACTGTAGTTACAGGCAACCAAAGAGAGGGTTGCTCTTCCAAGAAAAACTTTTCCATGTAAAAGAATTCTTAATCTCCCCTTTGACTGTCATTGTTGAAATGATGGCTTCACAGGCTTGAAATTTAAGACCCTATCGGCGTCTTTTCTGTTTGCTGTGATTTATGAATGGTTTCGCTGTTGATTATCCTCCAAGATTACAGCACAGCAGCCCTGACAGACAAGCAGAGGAAATTTCACAGGATAACGGGCAGCTCCTTCTCCGAGGCAGTAAGGCAGGGAGGTGTGTTTTGATTCAAGTATGTAACAATATCAGCGAATGCTGACTGGACACCACAGGCAGCTGAATACTCATCATGTGGCACCCTACTCAAAGGCAAGCAGGGTCAGCAGAAGCTTTGATAATTTTTCTGTGCTTCAGAGCCTTTGCTCATTCTGTAATACAGCATTCAGTTGGGGTTTTTTGTCTGGATTGTGACACAAATCTACGCATTGCAGTCAAATATGAAAAGGCAACATTTTCATACAACCCTGTGCATGTTCTTCAAAGATCATCCTTCTTTCCTGCAGTCACAAAGTCTACTGCCTTGTCTGGGAGATGTGCCGTCTTTGTTCAAGGCCAGGCTATTCAAAGGAAATTTGCTTCCTTTGATTTATTGCCAAGAACAGGCACTCCTGACCCCAGAAAAGGAGATTTTTGTGCTTTTCATTCCCATTTCCTGCCAGACAGTTTGTTCCAAGTCACTGCTAGGAGGGCTGTTTGTCTGGTGAGGGTAGCAGGGCCAGAGCAGGTGCAGCCATCACTTGAGGGGGCTGTGGCCTTCACTGGAGCAGACAGCCAAGACTTGGGAGTCGAGGTTGAAAAAATTTCTGATGTAGGGGCTGCCTAAATATAAACGAGCGGACCTCTCAGGAGGTGATTTTATCTCTGGATAAATGGCCTCTGCTTTTCAGGCAGAAAGGTTCCTTTGATTTGAACTCTGCCATACTGCCCTGCAAAATTAATCATTATTGGCATGCAGTTCCCAGGTCCAGCACTATGGATGTGCTTCCTGCTCTTTGTATCACATCTGGACCTGTGCAGCGAGCAGCGGTTTGCCGCCCTCGTGCTCTGAATCATTTTGGGCTGAGGTGAACAACTCTGCAGCGTGCCAGGCAAGGGTGGTCTGGGCCTGACGTACCCGGGTCCCGCTCTGTGGGCACATTCCCTTCAGCGATGCTGCTGCTTTGGTGCCTTTCAACACCACTGTCAGGAACACATGGCAGAGAGGGAAGGCTGCTCTCTTTTGGAGGGAACCGGAGAGCACAGTTACATCCAGCCGTGGCCCGAGCCATTCTTACTGGGACTGTAGTTACACTGTGGGTGTTCTCAAGGATCGGGTTCGACAGTGAACCAGAATGGACATTCCTAGCATTCTTCCCGTTTTGCCACCCAGCCTGCTTCAGAAAAAGTCCTGATGTAGGTGTTTGTATCCTGTCTCTTTCTTCCCTCACTGTATTTGTCTTTCAAGCCTGGCAGCAGTGGAAGGAAACTTAGCACGTGATGCTGACACTCTGCCATGTCTGTGGGACGGCAGATTCCTAAAGAACTCAAATCTAGCTAAGAGAATAGCTAGGAAAACAGAAGGCAGAGGACTCATAAAAGCATGGAGAGGCTTGAATCCCAGTGGATTTGAGGAAGGGATTAATCAGAATCCAGAAGCAGGGCTGCTCACATCAGGAAGGCTGTCTGGGTTCCTGCCCCCACTGTCCACACAGTCCCTCTCTTATGACCTCCCACCTGTTTCAGGACTGGGCCTGAGATTTTGTGCTTTATAACAAATAGGTCGATGGAAAAAAAAAAAAAAGTTGGAGAAGCTCTGAGAAATGTGTGCTTCAAAAGGCCTCTAATTCGTGCTGTTAGGATTGCACCTCTGCCTGAGAGTGACTCTTGAAAGATACAGTCCTGCTGGAATATTCCCCAGTTTTCTGCTACTTGACTCCCTACTCCTTATTTACAGTTGTTTTACACTCAAATTCACAGCTAGGCAGGGTTTTTCCTTTGGAGTTAGTGATGGTAGTGGAGGCCACTGTCCCTCGGGCTGTGCCTTCACACACTGCTGCCCTTGTACCACTGTGCTTGCACCTGTTTGTCTCAATCCAGCTGCTTCAGAAAACTCCCCTCCAGACTTTTCCTTCCTCCTTGTTCCACCATACACACAAGGGCCCAGTTTCCCTTTTCCCAAGCCAAGACACAGGAATGTACCAGTCCCTAGTGATTCCTTCCAGCAAATTAAAAAGTGCTGAACTGAGGAGGGTTTCAGTAAAGCAACATGGCCTCAACTGAAAAATGTGTTGGTTTTCTCCTTTGATAGGGCACTGTGCAATATTTACATCCTGTTTCACCAGGCCTAATTCTACCACACCATATATACACCTGTGTCTGCACACTGTATCCTTCACTGAGTGTCCATTCAGGCTGATTTTCACTGGCCAAGAGCAGGATACTGTGACTCCAGGAGGATTCTGACCAAAGTCTGAGTCATTTCCATCACAACCATCAGGACAGGAGCATTTCTTACTACCTGCCTGCCCTGTGCTTTACACAGGAGAGCTCCAGCTTGGGTGAGCAACACACTACTAACTTTAAACAAATTACTAATCATAACCATAACAACAATAATATCCCCACAGCACACACATGGGCTGCAGAACAATAGCAACTATAATAACAATACCAACATTAGATGTGTGCACACATGCCCTGCAGAACCAGCAGCAGTTCTGCCAGTCATAAGTGAACAACCCTACCAGTGCTGGGGGATGCTCAGCAGTGCTCAGTGTCTTCAGCTGTTTCGAGCTCAGCAGCTCCTAAACCACAACAACCACTTCTGAGCTGAACACATGTTGCACTGAAATCCACCTTTAGAAACCTACATTACTTAGATGCAGGAAAGACTGAATTGCAGTTTTCTCAAAACAAGAATCAGAAAAACCAGTCTCCCCTAGACTGCTCCCCAAGCTAAAACAGGGCTTTCTAGGACGAAAGGCAAGTGCACTCACCCCTGCCCAGTGTCTCTTTGTCCTGCTCCTTTTTTCTCTGAGGAGGAAAGCAGCTCTGAAGACACTCCTTCCCCTTGCACGCATGGTCTTGAGCCAGTTCAGGAGAGGGGCAGGGGAACTGGGCTGCAGGGGAACTGCTGGGCTGAATGCCTGACTTCACAGTGTTAACTGGCCAGAGAATCCTATTACGTGATAGGTAGCAAGCCAGGGACTAATTTATGGAAATTTTGACCTTCAGTCCCCTTTGACATTTTCAGATCAGCCGTAGCCTGTGTGAGACATGAGAGCCCTTACAGTAAGGGGCTCTAAATCAGCCTGTGCAGCTGCTGGAGCCGGCGAGCGGGTCAGAGGTAAGAATTCACTGAGGTTCGTGTGTGGGCTGCTCGGTGCCTGTTTGACATTTACAAATCAGTGACATTCCTCTGCACAGCTCAGTGCATACAAATCGCTTCAGTCACTCTGAGGAGGGCCCCTCATTTCAGTCAAAGGTGGATTTGGGCATCCTTGGCCTTTCCTTTTGATTCCAGCAAGAACACATCTAAACAAGTCCAGCTTTACCACCCTACAGTGGGACCTGCTCCCTCAGGAGGATGCAGTGGGGGCACTTTTAGGTTCAACCCAACCTCCAAGGACTTTGCGCCATCTCTGTGGTTTGGGTGTGAACCTTTTATCACTAGGTACAGTATCAGACCCCTCACATTTTCATTAGTTGCCACAACAAACATCGTGTTTGTCCATTTTGTAGCACAAACAGACACAGTCTCATTCCACTGGGTGCTGGGCCAATAACTTGGACCAAGAGAAGGCCAGTTGGATTTCAACAGTTTCCCATGGAAACCTATTTGCCATGAATAAAGCTCCACTGGGCTGAGCCACATGAGTGGGCTTGCCCCAGATTTCTCACAGTCTAGACTCTATGTAGAGAGAACACATGATGAGAAAAACACAACCAGGACTGTGGACAAGGTAACATTAGCCTCAGCCAGTTATTGTGCAACAAATGACCATATTGGCTTCAGCCAGCCTGACCTGTTTAACCGCTGCTGCTTCCGCGAACCCTGAGGGTTAATATGGACTCTCTGTTCCCCTCCACGCTGGCAGTGCCTCTGGCGCGTGCTGCTTCTCCTGGCTGGAGGCTGTGCTGCGATTTGGGATGCCTTTCCATGGTGTTTGTGGTGGCCGTGACTACACGATGGATGGGATAGGGACGCCGACTCCTTGGTTGCGGACCAGAAGCTGTGGAGCCAAAGAAAGAGGTGTGAGGGAGCAGGAGGCGTGAGGGCTGCCGTGAGGGGATATGGTGGGTTTGTGCACCTCGGGAGCCAAGACTGCCACGGCGACCTGCGGCCTTGGGGAAGCCGCCCCTTGCCACCTCAAAGTGAAGATGGCTGATGGCTCTCGAAAGAGTCTCTTCTGTCACGACCACAAGACTGAGGGGAAAGGCTACTTTGGGGATGTGGAGCTGAAAGAAGGATGAAAATCAGAACTGAGGGGGAAATAAGCGATGAGTGAGGGAAAACTTGGGACAGCAGTGAGGGAATGAGCGGAGGGGAGCTGTGGCGCTGTGATGGCGTGGTGTACGGGGCAAGGCCCCTTTCCCTGCCTTGGAGTGTGCAGAGATCGAAGAGGGACAAAAATCAGAACGGAGGCGAAAATGGGACATAACTGAGAGAAAACTCGGACAGCAGTGAGGGAACGAGCAGAGGGCAGCCGCAGCCCATGAGTAGGTGTGTGGGGAGACCCCTCTCCCACCGGCCGTGCGCGGGAGCTGCCCCGTCCCCTCAGGAGGGAGAGGGCGGGCGGGCGGCGCCGAACGCGCTCTGTGCCTGGGAAGCGCCCGAGAACGTGCGGCCGGGACAGAGCTGGGGGGCCGGGGGAAGGGGAGGGCGCTCCCCGGCTCCCTCCCACCCTCTCCGGATAAATGAGCCGCCGGGAGGCGGCGGGCGGCGCAGCCTGTGGACGAGCGCGGCGCATCCCTGTCCCGTCCCCATCCCGTCCCCCGTCGCGCCCAGCGCTCCCTGCCGGCGGGGCCGCCCCGGCCGCCGCCGCGCGTACTCGGCCGCGTCCCCGCGGGGCTGGGCGGGGGGATCGGGCTTCGCTTCCCTTCCCCGGGAACGCCTGAGGGCGGAGGCGGCCGAGCGGGCAGGGCCAGGGCCGGTGGAGGGGAGGCGGCCGGGACACCCCGGTGTGGCTGATGCTGGCGCTGCCCCGCGCAGCACGGGGCTCCGGCAGGCTGGTAGCGGCGGTCGGGACTCAGGAGGGCCCCCCCGGGCTCCCTTCCCCTTCCCTCCCTCCGCGGCGGGCGGCGCTGGAGGATTTTCTCCCGCCGCAGCCCCCTCGCTGTCCCCCAGACATGGTAGGTCACCTCCAGCTGCAAGGGATGGACGAGAGCCTGAAGGAGAAGAGCCGGGAAGGCTTGCTGGACAGCCCGGACTCGGGGCTGCCCCCCAGCCCCAGCCCCCCCTTCTACTCCCTGTCGCCCGGTGAGGGCCGAGCAGGGGGCAGCGGCGGTGCGGACCCCCCGGCCCCGGGCCACCGGCGAGAGGCCAAGGACGGCAAAGTGGTAAGAGCCAAACCCGGGCACCGGGCTCTGTCCCCTCCGGGCCCCGCGGGGGAAAGGCTGGCCGAGCCCCGGAGCGGGGGGCAGGCAGGAGGGCGCCTGTGACCACTGCCCGGGCACCCCTGGGCTGAGCTCCCCCCGCCGTGCCCCTCCGCCGGCCGAGGGCACTGCGGGCTGCCTGCGGCTGCGGTCCGGTGTTGGCAGCGCCGCTGCTGTGCCAGGCAGCGCTTGGCCCAGTGCCGGGAAGGGGTTTTGGATACACGCACAGAGTGTTGGCAGTTTGGCTGGGTGAGCTCCAGTAGCGGTGTGGGAGTGAAACCCACGCCTGAACCAGGCTCCCCTGCCCACCTTCGGAACAGAAAAGTGTAATTGCTTCTCAGTGACACTGCCCTGCCTGGTAGGTACAGGTTGGAGCTGCATCCATCCGGACCGGGGCAGGGGCGCCTGGCTCCCAGCCGTCAGCACGCCCTGGCATTCCACATCTGGCTTGTGAGGAGCGTGGAGCCAAGTTTGCTGGAGCCCTGGCTGAAAGAAAGAGCAAAGTGCCCGTTAGCTGGGGCAGGGTGGGGATGTGTGTCCGGGGAGCTGGTGCGGGACAGGGTCTGGGAAAGGCTGTACGCCGCTGCCCTTTGCTGGAGCGGGGCTTTGTGGCATGAAAGATTTGTCCGCTGACGGCTGAGCGGAGCCAGGGGTAGTGGTTTGTAAGCTCAGACAGCTGGCAGAGCACTGCGGCTTTTGGTCAGCCTGATGCAGTGCCAATGAAGCGGTTGAATGTGGAGTAGGATTGGGGTAGATTTATTATGACTATTTTTCTGCTTTATTTGTTTATTTCTATCCCTGAGCTATAAAACCTGTTTTTAAAACACAACGTTCAGAGCATAAGCGGTGGTGGTGGTGGAGGTTTTTAAAGGATGATGAAAGTTCTTCCCCAGGGCTCTTGAAAAAATTTTTAAACATGTATAAAAGATGTTTGTAGGTGTATTCAACGCGGTTAATTGGCTTCTATATGGAGTGAAAACTGCAGCACAAATTTTTCCATGAGAAAAATTTATCTACCTATGGTTTAGTGACAATTCAAAGACTTCTTTCCCATAGAAAAATTTTGCAATGACTCCTCACACCCTCGTGCACTTTCTCAAGTTCTAAGGCTGTCTGAGCATAGTACTGAAAATTACCTTTTACTCCTGCACATGCCAAAACCTTCCCCATGAACAATGACTCCTCACAGTGGAGAGGGTGTGAGGTGTTATTATGAAAGTCAGATCTCAAACCTGCTAACGCCGTGGTTCCTAACACGGAGCCTTACCTGCAGATGCCTGGGCGTGTGTGCCATCTCGGTGGGAGTGCTCATGTACAAAGTTACCCACACGCCTCTGATTTGGCAGGATCCGGCTGTTGCTGTGTGTCTGTAAAATAAAATGGGGGAGGAAGGTGAGTGAAGGCTGCTGGACCAAAAAACAGCAGGGGTGGAGGTGTCTGCAAAACTCTGTAATGGGGATATGACAGTCTCCATTCCAGTAATATGACAGCTGGCCACCACTCCACCCAATAAAACCCTTAGATATTGAAGAAGAAAGGACATGAGAAAATTTATTTCAGTTCATGGGCTGTTAGGATTGAGAGTTTTAGTGATCTGTATTCCTGTGATCTGTATAAGGTAAAATTAAGTTTTCCAATTATTTTCATCATTCATGAACATTTCAGACACTTCAGAAAAGCTCACACTGTAGATGTTTCCAAATTTTGTATCACATTGCAAGGGTCGCCCTGGGCTCCTGCTTAGAGTGTGGGTTCCATACACGGGGGGTATTTCCATGCTCTTAGCAGGTACAGAAGGTTGCAGGGGTCCAAGTGCTGAAACCAGTTGGACTGTATTATCTGGAGTGGTGCTGGGCTCTGCTCTTTAACTCTGTTTGGTCCTCTGCAAAATAATGAAGTAAATAGGAATTTTCACTCTATTTGACTACAGAGAGTTTCACTTCCTCTCATTTCCACTCTGCAAATACTGTACTTGCAGCTGTTATTAAAGCAGGAGAAATATGGAGAGCATTGCTTGCTTCATACTTCAAAATTGCAGTGTCTAATTAGCTTTAATTTTGCCGTTTAACAAGGGCTTGCAGATCTATGAGCAGTTATGCAACCCATGAATGTGCTTCTGTTTAAGTCTACTCCTCTGCTGTTCATCAGAGCATGCAGAATTGGCAAATCAATAATTGCAGCTATTTGCACACCGAGAAATGCTTTTTTTAATCGCCTGTTATATTAGTGTTTGTTTTGCTTATAAACGTGACAGAGCCAGGAACACAGCCTGCACTCTTTGTGTTGGAATACTATAAAACCATATATAAGCTCAGTCACCAACAGCCAAAGTTCTAGTATGTACAGTTACAATAAATTGCTGTCAGGTGAAGGAAACAACATTCCAGATCTGAGTGAAGTATTTCATAGTGCTCTTTGCTGCAGAACTATCAAACCACCAAGTCTGAACCCAGTTGCGTTCTTCTGCAGTCAGCTATTTTGCTCCAACCTCACAAATATGTTACAGAATTTTTCTGCTTTAGGGACAGCCCTTCTCATGCAGACTAAAAGGAGGTTGCATGCCCTTATCGAAGACTTTCTTGTGTGTAAAATCTGTGCTCTCTCTGCTCTGTGTTATTAACTGTGACTCTGAAAAAGTAAACTCTGTGCTTTTTAATAAGCACAACTTTGTTTCAAAGACAATGCACCATTTATTCACATTTAACCAGCCAATTTGGGAACAGCTTTGGGATCCAAGAAAATATGAAAGGCAATTTAGGGCCAGAGTCATAAATACCACAAGTTCAACACCATTTAGGGACTTTTTTTTCCCCCCCCGCATTTTACTTGTAGTGCAGGAGAAATTGGCTTTTATTTCTTCAAATAAAGTCCATGTAGGGAATTTGTCAAGTGTTTTGTGCTTAAGTGCAAATATCCTAAGGAAAATAGAAGGTGACTTTTACCTAGTTCTGCCTTTTAAATCTGAAACATTATTAAATTGATTCTTATGACTTGGGTTACTGAATTCTCTAGGCTATGCCTGTAAAGCTGGGCCAAAAGGAACAGAAGTACAACAAAATAAATCCCTAATAATATGCACAAAGAAGCAGTTGCTGAAAGCATAGGGAATGAAATGACATCAAAGTACCCATATCTGCTTAGAGTTTTCCCTGTTGTTCTTGCCCTGGGATATAGATTTAGGCTAGAAGAACTGCTTTTGGACTGTGCTAAAATAAGTGCTTTGCATTCATCGCACAACTCCTAATGGATATCAGGGGACATCAGGATCACATTCATCTGCAGAGCTATCAATCCTACCTTCTTGAAGCAGCAGATTTTATGTTCCTTCCCAACAGTGAAAGGAACTTTTGCCACTGCAGCGAGTTCCTTTTTCTTTGCAAGACTTAAGTATTTGTGCACTCAGCCTGCCTCAGTGGGCCCTGACTTCTATGGGACTATATCCCAGTGAATCAGCCGTAGGGATGTAGGGAATTTCTACTTACATTCAGGAGCAAGAATGGTTCAGAATCACTCTTGTGTGGTGGGAGGAGATTCCAGTTTCATTTCAAGTATGGAGAAAAGAGACCTTGCCCCTTGGAACAGCCTTCACAGACAACAAGTGTGTGCCAACCCTGTTAGATTAGTGGCTCATAATAAAAAAACCCAAAAAACCCAGAACATCTCTTCCTGACATACGGCATTTTGAAGACCCCTTCCGTCACAGAGCCAGTGTCTCCTCCTACACTGGAAGTGCTCCAGGAATGGGACAATGTCTTGTAGGGACTGGGTGGGGAACATGGCCATCGAAGGCTTTCCATATGTAACTTCCAGACCTGCCAGCACCTACAGTGAAAGCACACGTGAGAGGGAGGCCCAGCACCCCGAACTGAGCCAGCCTGCAGCCCGCACACGAGGCAGGGGATATGACTCTCCAAGGCCGTGTGGGTCCCGGCAGCTCTGGAAAAGCCCCAGGCTGGTGCGGGGAGCGAGGCACCCATCTGGCACCACAGCAGGGTTTGCCTCAGGGCTTGTTGGCAGCCTGGCATCCTGACCCACTTCTGAGCCGCTCCCACGGGGCTGGATCCTGCAGGAATTCCCCCGGCAGGGGTTGGTGGTGGCTTCAGTTCCACCCTGTGTCCTCTCCTGGCAGAGGCTAATCCCACCTGGCTGTTCCCTGTCCCTCAGCCCCATCCAGTTCTGGATATGCACTCTCTCCTCCTCCTCCTTGATGAAGAACAGGGAATGGCTCTGGGCCCCACTTGATCTGCCTCACCTGCTCTGACAGATGTCCCTGCTGGCAGATCAGGGAAACGGGCGTCAGGATCTCATCATCTGCTCTGAAGAGTGTGGCTCTGATGAAAGACATTGAGAGTGATGTCTCCTAGCTGTTGAATTTCCATTGCGTCCCTGCATAACCCTGTGGACAATAAGCAAAGCAGCACACATTTCCCACTTGAAATAAAAGAGGGAGATAAGCAGGAAGGATGTAATTCTTTGAAATAATAAAGCCCTGCTTTCTACCTGAGGTTTGCATTTACTGTTATCACCTCACAATATAATCTCATCCGGCTCTAGTATAAATTACTCGTAATGTGCAATACGTGCAGATATTGGGAAAATAAATGGTCTGTTAAACAAATATTGCTTATCTTCTAGAGCGGAGAATGTAGATGTGTGTCAAATAACTCAGCCAGATCTTTCATTATAGCTGTAAATAACAGCTGAGTAAAGTGACATTTTCATGGACCTGACATGTTACCATAGTGGGAAAACGTGGTGAGAGATTTGCTTATGCCCTGACTAAGTTGGAGCTGGGAATTTGGGAAGCTATATCCTGTTTGTAGCCCTGACACTTGGAAAGCTGTTTCCCCTTACAGTCCCTAGAGATCTAATGCCACATCTCAGTGCCTTCCATATAATGACCGTAGCAGAAGGAGTCGGTCAGTTCTGGTTCTTTGTGCTCTCTGGGGAAAGGTTTTGGGGGTTTATTTATTTCAAGTCACGTTAATTTCCTTTCCTTTTTCTTGCTTTGCTGCCTGGAATTTGGCAGCTAAAGAACAGTCAATGCTGTCGTTGAGCTGTAGATTGAATTCCGTTCAGCAACCAATTTTATCTGTGTTTATCTATCTGCTACTTGCAAAAAGCAGAGTTTAGCTGCCCAGGCCGTTACATGCCTGAAAGGCATCAGAGTTAAGGCAGAGGGAAAAATGCAGCCAAACAAGAAAGCTCTTCAACTTTTTAATAATAATGTAACTCTTTGCTGGTTGAAACAAATTATGTACTGGAAAAGAAATAAAAATAGTAACACATTTACTGCTTAATAGTCACCTTGGATCTATTTTGTAAACATGGGAGTCACTTTTTTGATCTCTCCAGTATCTTTCATTTTGTCTTCTCAACCTTCCTTGCCTACCTTCTGTCCTTGCATAAAGATGACAAGGTTGTGGTGGCTTTTGCAGAGCTGCATCTGGTGAGCAGCAGCACAGCTCCAGTTACTGGGGACAGATGAATCAGGTCCCCACTGCAGCGTTCCAGCACAGTGACCCTTGGGTAGACAGACCTCGACTATGGATCACTTGTAGACAGCCTGGTCTGAAGTGATGTGGGTTTCTCCTCCTCACCATCAGTGACCCCCAGGAGTGTGCAGCAAGCTCTGCTCCCTGCCAGCCTATCCATAGTGCAGGATAATACAGAAACCTACCTTATTTGTGGAGTGTCAGGAGATCACCGAGTGATTCCTGGAAATGAGCCAGGGATCATGATTTTCTCAAGGGAGCTCAGCAGTCCAGTGCTCCTCTTCTTTCAGCCATTCCTGTGCGGAAGGAAAAAGAATTGAGTCAGTATTTTTCTGACAGGCAGAACATTTTTGGTTTGTTTTTTTCCTTAAAGCAGATTGGAAGGAGTTGGTGTCAAACTCTTGCCAAAAAGCCAGCTTTTGACATGTGCCAAGCATATAACATTTCAGCCCCAAAGACAGATCTTTTGGAAAGCTCACATCCCCTGTTCCTTGCTTCCCAGCTCCAGGTGACTTGCAGGAGCCGACATTTCAGAACATCATTGGAGGGAAAACAAAATGTCACTTGGAGTGCCTTTCAGTGGCTGCCGTGTGAAACCTGTGGTTGCTGTGTAGTGACCCCTTCACGCCGTGCAAGCAAATCAGTTGCTGTTTGGTGAGCAGCCTGCAGGGTGTTACAGATCTCTATTTTTAGGCCACGCTTCATGAGTTATTTACATCTTCCATGTGCAGACTTCCAGGTTCCTTCAAGGTTTCTGACCTGCAGCAGCTCACAGTACTACTCGAAGAGAGGTCTGAGTCTGTAATGGTCTCGACAGGCAGTAGAAATCCTGGCTTTGGCCTGCCAACGTCCACAGTTGTTCCAGCTTTCTAAACTAAGCCAAGCCTGCAGGTCTGAAGTTGGTGCTCATCTACAGCGTATGAAATGCCTTTTGCCACCCTTCCCTGCCCAGAGCAAAGTTAACTGTAACCCCAATGGAAATAGTCTCATCACCGCCCCATCCAGAACTAACCTGGAGAACACTTAATCCTGTTCTCACCAAGTTCAGCAGCAACTCTTTGACTCTGGTTGATGTCAGCCACGCGTGCCAGCGCCTCCGAGCACACTGATGTTGTTTCTGCAGCGTGCTCTCGTTTCCTGTTCCCTGCTGTGGGATTTGTGCTTTCCGCAGGCGGCGATTGCCGCCGTGCCCACGCTCTGACCGAGCGGCACCCCCGGCGCGCAGCGGGCTGGGAAGGCTGTTCCCATGCACACGCTGAGGGCCAGATGCCCCAGCAGTGTTCCTGCTGAGCCACGGGAAGGGCTTCGTCTCCCGCATCCTGGGGATGTTCAGAGCACACTTAGTGTCAGCATTTGTTAGCAAGGAGTGTGAAGGCTTGTTTGCCTGGAAGCACTTCTTTGAAACTGCTTCTTTAAAGGAGGGACATGTATCCCCAGCCTTATTTCCTTCACCAGTTCAAGCAGCCTGCATCCCTGTGCAGGTGAACCCCCAAAGGGCAGCCTGCCTGCTGTTCGCAAAGCTCATGAGCATGTGCAAATGCTGTTTGACTCCTGCATCCAATTGAACCTCTTATTTTGTACAAAATGTCTTTAGAAAGAGCTCTGGCCGTGTGCAGACTGTTACAAGCTGGATATCTGCACCCCTGTGAACCGAGGCTTGTCTGATGTAAACAATTCACATTTCAGAAGCAAAGAGCTTTATTTACGACCAGAAGGGCTGCCCTTGCCCTCCCCTGTCAAGAGTGTTGAAAGCAATCCAGGAATGAACTTTGCCTTTTGGTCAGTGTTTGGTAGGGAGGGTGAACATGTATATATTTTTTTTTCTTTTTTCCCCCCATACCTATGCAAATACTGTTCTGTTTTGACGATGGAACAGAAACATTCAATCAAAAAGAGGGGTTGGCCATTTTACTGTATGGTACAACTTTACACAGTAGTAAAGTGCAGGGATATTTCAGTATGAAAAGAAGAAACAGCTTTGTGGCTTTGGGACACAGAATTGAAGGGCTTGGCAAATTCAGATGGAGCGGTGGCATTTTTTGCCTTAGCCTGAGGCAGAAAGCCTGAACCAGTAGAGGAAAGCAGACCTCAGCCAGCCATCTACAGACGCTGCACAGGGGCTGCCAACCATCTCCTTTAAAGAGATCCCGTGTCCCTGTGTGTCATAAATATCTGCTGACAGAAAAGTAGTGGCAGAGACTGAAACCTGCAGTGACATTTTTCCAGGAGGGCAGGATTAGGCTTAATTAGCTGCTGGGTTTGGTCCAGGCACCAGACACAGGATCCCCACATGTGGGAACTGGTGTTTAGGAGCGCTCCAGTACAGAGAAGTGGGATTACTCATTTCTGTGGTGGGCAGAGGAGCCTAGGCTGGTCTGTGACAATTTGTCAGAGTATTTGTTCATGGTGCAATTAGAGTCTTAAAAATCCAGTTTTCGGTGTCATGAATTGGAGCTGCTCCATTCATTATGAAGTCCTGGCTTGCAACTGGCTTCCTGCATTGCAGAGGCCACAAGGTGCCCCAGTGTCTCACCCCACCCTCAGTTTTATGGTTCACAAGAATGTCCTTTGGAGCACAAGAGCCATTTTTGGCACAGAGGCTTCAGGAGCAGCAAGTCTATCGCTTCCTCTGCTGGATTGTTGCAAGGGATACATGATTTTATGTACATACTTGTACGTATATCTATAAAAATACATACTCATGTCTCCTTAAGTAGGCCTACATCCTTTAGGTCAGCAGCTTTAGGCCCTATCTCTGTATTAGGTCAGACGTGGAGCACTTCTCCATGCTGACACATTTTGAGTGTTTCTAAGACTTGTTAATTCCTAGCCGGTAAAGGCAATATCAGGGCTAAAGAAAACTCAAAAACAATTGCAATTCCTATGAGAAACAAGAAAGGAAGAAGGAAAGGCAAGGCTAAATTTCAGCAAACAGGTACTGCAGCATGCAGTGGCAGAGATGTGGGCACAGTCACATACCTGGGAGGTGAGCTGGGGCAGAGGGAGGTGTTGCTGGGTGAGGACAGTCCAGGTGTTGTGTTAGGCTGCTCAGCTGCCAGCCACAGCATGTTATGAGCTATGCCAGCCCCATCTGTTGTGTCCCAACACTTGCTGTGCTCTCCTTCCTGCAGATGCCTTACCTGCTCCTGAACCCGTCCATGCCAGAGATAAGGCCTCGAATGTACCCTGTGTTTTTTGGAGAAAGCATTGAGGTCAACCCTGAGCCCGTGCAGGAAATCAGGTACAGATGGGACTGGGTGGGTAGATGGGGATTTCTGTCTTTCCTCTGGTGCTTCTGCCAAAAATTAAAATGTGTTTGCGATTGGGAGTCGCGGTTATTTTGATGGAAAGGGAAGGACAGGTGGGAGGGTAGTTCTGAATTAAAGACACTGACAACAGTAGAGGCAGAGGGGAGGAGGCAAGAACTGGAGGGAGGTTTTGACAGAAGGCAGCTTTCCTTCCCAGGCCAGCTCAAATCCAAGGCTATGAGAGAAAACCATTACCATCTGTGGGCTTGATGGCCTCCGCTAAGTAACCTGGTGGTCTTCATGCTGTTCCCAGATGACTCGTATCTTCAGAAGAAGCAACACCCTTCTAATTGGCACCTGGTTTTGTTCGCTCTTGCCACAGAGAAACCAACATTAGACAGCCCACAGAGACTGAACAAGCTCCTCCTCGTGAGGAGATGGTCCCTCAAGCCAGTGATGGAGATGTTCTGCCCTCCTGTGGGGCTGGCGCTGTGGCCGATGGATAAATGTTGGGTCTTTGCTCTTCTTTTACTCTTTTGCTGGTGTGGAATGTACCCTGCAAACAGCATGGAGCAGTTACACACAGCTTGGGGCAGGGACAGTGGGAGGACTGCAAACCCCCTCAACCTATGCAAACGTCTCTCTCTGGAAATGCACCCCAGTAAATCTCTGCTGGCTGAGGAACTGCCAGCGGGCATGTTTTTATGGTGATTACATCGGAGTCTTGTTTTATGTGTGCTGAATGACTTGCTTACACCCTAGCTGTGCAAAATACATTACAGCAGCTCAGATTACACGCGGTGCACAATCAGTCAGCCCCCCTCTGGGTGGAGGTAATGACAAGCACACACCCAGCTTTTAATCTTTTTTACGTGGAGCTGCACATTCCTTGGCTGCTGATTGCTGGAGGAACGTTTGGGAGCGGGGAAAACCAGTGGAAGTCCTGCTGTTCCCCATGGCTAGGGATTTTAGGAAAAGCCCTTTTTGTGGCCTGGTGTCCGCACATCCTTTCTGGATGAGTGCAGAAAAAAGGCAGGGCAGTCACATCCTACCTTTTGTGGTTCTTCGTCTGCTGGCAGTTCAGGTGGCCAGTTCCTCTGAGACCAGTGGCTTGGGTGTTGGGCAGCCATAGCCCACAATATCCCTTTGCTTTACCTGCTCTTTCAGCATTGCTTGGGTTTTCTCCAACAGGCTGCACCAAGCAACCTCACCCCTCATCTCCCAGCACTCAGATTTTAGCTGGTTTGGGCATTTCTGTGCAATGATGGGCAGGTGGTATAAAGAAAAAAGACAAACAGCCTTGACAGCTCAACAAGTCCATTACAGGGTGTTTGTCTGCCTCCAGTGTAGCTCTCAGGGCTAAGCTGAGGCCCCAGTGGGACCCATGGAGAACACCAGAGGAAGAAGAGCTTTGCTTGGAGCCTGTGCAACAAGGTGTTTTCTGCCCTGGTATGATCGCATTGCAGAAATGCTGAGATGGATTCACAGCAAGGTGGGGTTCCGATGAGATTCCCCAGCAGGACAGAGTCCTCTTGCCTTTGGGTTGTAGAGTTGGCGTCTGCCCCAGTGTCTGTGCAGTAAGAGGTGGTAAATGCTGCCAGCTTCGAAGAGTTAGAGAAAAATCCTGCCTGTCTTAGCTCCTTTGCTGCCTGGGCTGTGCTCCTGATAACTTGCTGTCCTCTGTAGGTGCAATTCCGAGGTGAAGTACGACTCGGAGAAGCACTATCGGGATGACATCTTCTACGGCCCCATCCCCACCGTCACCACCTACAGCGAGACCATCATCGCCGCTCCCAACTGCACCTGGCGGAACTACAAGTCCCAGCTGATCTTCGAGCCCCGCCAGAAGCCGGTGAGGTTTCAGAGCACGACCATCATTTTTCCCAAGCGTGCCAAGAACATTTACCGGACCACCCTCAACTACAGCTTGGGTTGTGCCAAGCGCTGGTTTGCTTCCAGCGTGCAGCTGGAACTCTGCGAGGAAACCAACCCGTGCGTCGCGTACGGCGAGACCCTCTGATCCGCCCCGCCGCTGGCAACCGCGCGACCCCCGGGAGGCCGCGGCCTTCGCCGGGGCCCCGGCTGGGCCGTGCTTGATGGCGACTGAATATTCATGGCTGGAGAGCGCCCTTGTTTCGGGCGAGGCTGAACTGGCTGGGCGGAGGCTTGCAGGGCACAGGATGGTTTTGATCAGTGAGAGGCTGGCTTGTATTTTGCGACGTTCCTGACATTTGTGATCTGGATTTTATTTTGGGGTTGTTTTTTTTTTCTTTCCCCCCGAGCATATCTATTTTTGGCTTGTGTTTAGATGAAATCAAGATGACAAAGGACCCTGTTACCCGTAGCAGAGTGATGCCTTACGAGCTCTGTAGGTCTCGTCTAGCACATAGGTGAGAATCGCTGCAAGCTTCAGAGCTATTTTGGTCTCTGCAAAGGGAAGACCAACTGCAGAGTCAGCATCTGGTCGGCCCAGCACACACCAGGCCAGATCTCTTTTAGAGCTGAAATGCAGAGGAGGTGGTTATTTGTATCAGTACATCACAGCTTGCTCCAACAGCTCATCTGAGTGAGAGCTGCTGTATTACAGCACCGCAGTCACCCCGCTTCTGAGAGGAGTGGAGACTGTCACCCCAAGAAAAAGAGGATTAAACAGGTTCCCCAGCTCTTGCTAGCAGCTGGATGTTTGTATACCACAGCAAGGCACAGCACAACCAGGAGACGGGAGAAAGGCCTGCCCTGATGCACAGACACATCTTCTGTGAGCCCAGCCAGGAGTAAGCAGGGAGATTGAGGAAAATGAACAGCTGAAGTTTCTAAAAGTGACCGAGTGATTTAGGAGCCCAGTGCCCTTTTATCCAAAGTATTGTCAGACCAAGTGTGCCATGCTGTTCACTGCCTCTGTCACCTAATTTAAGGGATCTGTATGCACTTGCAGCCCTTCTGAGTTTCAGGGTGTGGCTGTATTGCAGAGAGGAGCCAGGGCAGGGTTAACTCACCCTCTCAATAGTTTCCATATTTGTGGCATGGGCAGCTCTGCTGCCTGTAGAGGAGCAGCCAAACTTCCTCAGTGTAGAGCCTGAAGGATTGAAGAGCCCAAATCCATCCAGGTTTTCCTTAATCAGCCAGGCTGTAGCACTGAAAGCAGGTACTTCGCAAACAGCTGAGCTGTCTCTGCAAAAGGACCAAGAAACAGTGAGCAGGAGTCAGTGCAGCCATCCTAAGGTAAACCATTCCCCCCTCATGCATCCCATCTCCTGCTATATCTTCACTTTGGTATCTTGCTGAAAGCCTGCAACAGCCTGGATTCCCACAAACATATAACTTTTGAAAATAGCACGGAATTGTCTCCAAAAATCTTACCAAGAATTCTTGCACGCTGCTCAGGCTTAGAAATAACCACACAGCTCCGGAAATTAATTTCCAGCTTTCTCTCTTCTAAACTTTCCATTTTGTTCCTGACTTGCTGTGAGTCTGATGGAGTTATTTCAGAACACAGCTGAGCAGCCAAGTCAGAAAGCCCATTAACAATGTCAACAAGACGTAGCTGATTGCCCAGAACAGTTGACGCACAAACCCACAGAGATTAAAAAAAAAAAAAAAAAACAACTCTGAAAAACTTGAAAAAATAATAAAATTAGTGACATGTAGAGATACTTTTTCCATCAGTTTCAAAAATCTGTTGGTAAATGTGACCAGAACTGTGACCTTTATGAAACAGAGTTCTCTTGTTTAAAATGTAGCACATTTTTTCCACCAGAGGTAAATATAAAGTCTTTAAATACAAACTTAAATCCTGACAGCTGAAGCATCATTAGTGCTGAAAGATGTGTGTTATGGCAGTGCTGAACTCTGCCTCTCTACTGGGAGTTAGGACTTGGTAGGGAGAAACCTCTCAAAGGATTTCCAAGGCTTCCACCTACTGTTGAATTCTTTACAGCAACACAAACAAGGATTATATTTGTTATTGGTCAGATTCTGCTGTCACTGTCTGTCAGCATCAAAGCCTGGAAAAAGCAGCATCTGCCTCCAAAGGGATTATTATGCCTGAAGCAACCCTTCTCCCCAGGGCTCCAGCAAACAGGAGTGCTCTGGGGCTGGCTTAGGCAGCAGGGAGTTGGCGCTTGGATGAACGCGGTCCCAGTGCAGGGAGCTTGGTGATGCACTTACTTGCTAGTTCATCTTGAGGTCTGTCCTGCTGGCCACGTGCTGCTGAGCGAGCCTTGGGAGCAGGGGAAACACCCCTCTGCCTTCCTGGGGACACGTGAAGGCTCCGGAAGGCTCATTCCACACACCCCTGAGAGTCTGTGCAAAGGGGCAGGTTTCCAAGCTGACAGCAGGGTAATCCAGCTCCAAAAGCAAGGCCAGCACTCACACCCAGGAGATCCCCGCACGGTGACAGATTGGACTGCAGGCACCTCCAAGCAAGCACGGAGACAGGCTGTCCTTAGAGCCGAGGGGATGCCAGACTTCCCCTGTTGTGACCACACATCAGGCTTTGCTCCTTTTAACAGCTGGGTTATTCCCCTGCTTCGAGCACAGAGCTGCAGTTCTTGATCACTCTGGTCTTTGAGCGGGACAGGTTTTCTCCAGAAAAATCCCTCTCGTCGTGATTGGCTGCAGGTTTCTGCCCACTCTTAGTTCTGTTTCCTAAATATCAGCTGCAACAGTAAAAAAGAACTCAAGGCAGGCCAAACAAACCTAGTGTGCAAATACAAATCCAGCAGAGAGACTGAACCTCAACCTGGACTTTCACCACACAGGGACAGGGGCTGCTGAGGCAAAGTCTCACAGGTGGACGTGATCCCCGGGAGGGTGCAGTGGAGGGCTGCATCCTTGGCACTGGAGGGTCCCCCACGCCCAGCCCAGGCCTCTTTGAAGCTTCATGCTTTGTTTTCTCTGCAAATACACTAGAAGTGACCTAACATGCTCCTGCTCCTTTGAGTTTAAGCAGCTTTCCTGGTCTTGCCATGTTAGGGGAAAAAAAAAGAGAGGAAGCAGCTTGGGTTTCTAGGCCGCTGAACACTTTTTGAGCCGTGTAGCCACAGTGGCTATGGTGGGACTATCACCCTGGACCACATCCAAACTGGGACATTGCCAAGTGCCTCAGATCTGGAGAAATTTTTGAAAAATCCCTTCTTACGTGGTGTCTCCCATGGGCCCATCACAAGCTGCTTTTCTTCTCAGCAAAAGCTGGCGTTGGAAAGGGACTTTGTTTTTCCTGAGGTGAAGGAAACCACAGAGGGTCAAGTCTTCACCCTTGCCTGGGCACAGATCCCAACCTACCTGCCCACCCTCTGTCCCTGCTGCTCCCATCCCTGTGGCTGGGTTAGGCAGTGGTAGAAAAGCCAAAGTTCATCTTACTCACGACTGGGAAAAGTGATGACTTTTTTGTTTTGCTTAAACACCAGAAACTGAATTGTGCTTTTGTGTTGCCAATGAAGAATCACTCTGGGCAGCCAAGAAGTGCCTTGTGCCATACCTGTAGTGTGTTTGTACATCTAAAAGTCCCACTAGGGAGCTGCTTTTCTTTTAAATGGAGCGTTATTAATCTCAACCAACAGCTCTTTGTTCCTGTATGTTTTCTCAAAGACACAAATGATGAATTTAGGCCTTGGAAAGGTGAGTTTCCTTGAACAGCTGGGACTGTGGCTACACTATTTCTCCCCAGGATCCCGATGTGCGTGTTGCCCACAGCCCTGCAAGCCTGATGGGTGAAGTCAGACACTGCCTTTATCTTTTTTGATGAGGGGAAGATTGTTTTTTTTCAATGTGGAAAGTCACTGTCTCAAAGGTGGGGGGGGTCTCTCTCCCCTTCATCCCTATGATTCTTTTGCCCCAGAATGCAACAGAGCATGCTTGTGTCTGGTCTGCCTGCATTGCTGTCATTGCATTTGGGGCCAAAAAGATGAAACCCTAACCAAATACTGAACTTTCAGAAGCTGTGGAATACGTTGCACAAACCACAGAGAAACTTTGACCAAAAGTTTACTGCTTGTCTTTATTTTTTGCCTTTTTCTTTTTTTTTTTCCTTCCTAAGCCAGCTCTACTTTTCTCAATGTGAAATACAGACAGATTTGCACCCTGGGTGCACACCTTCTGGGACTGATGAAACGGTGTTTGGGTGTTGATAGCAGTGTTTGAGTGAGCTGCTGGTCAGAGAAGTGAATGCTATTTACTATTTATGTTGAGTGTGTCTTTAAAAAAAATGGGAAAGGTCACCAGAAGGCTAATGAGCAAAAGACTTTGTAGAGCAAACTGAAGACTAAAGACTGCGTGAATCTGATCTAGAGGTGAATGGTTCTGTGTGTGAACACTGTGAGCTAGGATATTTAGCCACTGTAGTTTTAACCTGCCTCTTTTCCTGAAGGAAAAGGCATCTTTGCCTTTTCTAGAGCGGAAACAAAACCAGATCCATCCTCTGTCACAGTCGTTCAGTCCCGCTGAGGTCTGTGAGCATCAGCGTTCCCCAGGCTCACGAGGTGCTTCCTGTGTGCATCAGTCCAACGTGCACGGAGCTGTGCCTCTGTGGAGATGGGGGAATATTTCATAGGGGATGATGGACCTTCTTGTGGGGTATTCAGATTTCTATTGTCAGATAAAGTCTGCTCCCTGAGGATCACCTGATCACTCACAAATTGATCTGTTCTGAACATCTCCCCTAAAGCTCCATAACCATTGGATTTTGTAAGTCTTGGGAGGCACTAATTCTTTTCCAGATACTGTAATGGCCATCAAAATGAGCAAAGTATCCTACTATGTGAATTGTGACCTGAGGGTGGGGTTGAAAAGTGTCTGAAGGTTAGAGAAGGAAGAAGAGAACTTACAAGTGGTGGAAATGCATAAGGATGTGTCATATTTTTATTTTTGTAAGTCTGATTCTCTAAGTGCTTGTAAAGTACTTTACTGTTGTATATGTGGTGATGCAGTAGCTCACAATATCCTTTTATTTTTGTATATTCCTTCCTCCACCATAATCCCTTTCTGTTCAACTCATAGAGAGTAATTTAAGAAAACAAAATTTATATATCGTAATAAAATGCTCAAACCCTCGTGCTGATGTATGCAGAGTTTCCTTCCTCTTCCTTATCCCTTTACTTGGTGCCTAATGCCCCTTTCCCATCCAGGGGGAACATCTCTGGTGTGTCCATCCCTTTCTGTGGATTTCAGCCCAGCTCCCTGTGGATGGGTGGCTGTGGCACAGTCAGTCAGTGCCGTGATGTGCAAACCCTGCTCTGCCACGTGCGCCAGGGAAAGCTGAGAAGCTGAGGAGGAACCCTCAGAGGCAGCTTTACCTTTCAGGATTTCCCTGGTTGGCAGTTTGACCATTTCTTCACTCTCAGTTTCCCTCTTGTGCTTCATCTTGTTCTGCTCAGCTATGAGGCCTTGGTGTTGGAGCTGACAATCCTCTCCCAGCTTCTCCACAGCCCTCAAGGGCAGGAAGAACCAACACAATGCTTATTTCGTATCCAGGTATCCACATCCTAGTGCAGTGCTGGAATCCCTCCCGTGTCCCAGCTTCCCGAACCGTGACGGTGGATGAGCTGCACCGGGGCTGAAACCCTGCCTGGCCATGAAGTGCATTTTAAAGGCATTGCTGTGAGTGCCTCAGGCTCACCAGCCAGCCATTAGTAGAGCACTCCTTTGTCTTCCAAGACCCAAGATGTCTGCAGGGAGAATCTGACACTAATCCTTATGGAAAAATCATTGAATTTATAGGGATGAAGTCAATAGGCTTGGATGAAAACGGCTGTAAAACTCTAAGGAATGGAAAGGAGAAGCAAAGCCATGTTATGCAAGAAGCTTGCTTCAACTGCAGGGTAAGTGCCCGTGTCCTCATCCCAAGCTTTTTGACACAAATCATGGCTGAACTGCTCCTAGGATGAAGGATGGGAGACAAGCTCATGGCTAAGAACCTGAGGAAACACAGCAACATGGAGAAGGCAGGGGTTGTGCAGGCTGGGTGAGTTCACTGGCTGACACCCAAATGCCAGATGAGGGACATGTGCATCCACTCCTGCTATTTAAATAAAACCATAAAATGTGAGTGCTGTCCAATGAAGATTCCTGAGGTGGCAGCTAAATCCTCAGCAGCAAAAGCAGTATTAGATGCAGGATATGTGTTTTGGCAAGTGTGCTCAGATGAGCTAACCCCTAAGCTAGTGGCTTTTACTGTGCTAGTTGGATGTTGTAAATTTAAGCAGATGATGCTTGGTATTAGTTTTGCTCCTGGGATATTTCAGAGAGTAATTGCACATATCTCTGAGGGATTACAAGGTGCTGAAGTTATAATGGATGGACTTTGAATTTAAACTAGATGCCTTTAGGAACAGAAGGAAAGGTTTAGGCTGGTTTTACAGACAGCAAGAATGCTGAGTATAAAATGCCAAAAGCCTCACCTAAAAGAATTTGCTGATTATGGGCAGCAACAAATTAAATAATAATAAAACTCCACATGCTGGGATCCCTATTCCACTCAACAAAGCAGAGCTGTAAGGAAACAATAGATGCCTTCATCAAATTTCATCCCACAGCTACTAAGAGTCAACAAACAATGGAAGGATTTGCCAGACAAAGAACCTTACCTGATCCTGGAGCAGTAAAAATGTCCCCCTGCTGCCAAACCATCGGTTCGAACTACCATGTGCAAGATCTTGGGCTGGGTGTTTTCTCTCCATCAGCAGATGGCAACGTCACAGCCTGGACCTGCAGAAGTGTCCTCGGAAGTTCTAGGCAATGACAAGCAGCTGGAGGTTATAGTGTCCTCAAAAATATCATGAATCTGTTGCAATGAGAAGGAATCACCAGAAGCATGCCTGGAGTGACGGCCACCTACAGGAACTGTGTCTCCTCTGGCACAGGACACTGAACTGTCACTTAATCCATCTCTGTGGGAAGACTGGAATGGGAGACTGTCACAGCAGATACTGTCAGATGTTTCTGTCCCCTGAGCTGACCCTGTGGCTTCACAGCTGCCTCCCCCAGGAGCCATTCCAGGCTGACTGAACCCACCTGGGATGCTTTAGATGCAGCTCTGCGACCTCCTCGTGTCCTGTGTCGCAGGTTCAGTGCCTCAGGGGGCACCTTGGCTTCAGCATTTGAGCCCCCAGGGTGGCTGCATGGGGCCTCCGGGTGCTTGGCGTGGTGGCAGGATGGTGACTTCCCAGGCTGGCACTGCCAGCTGCCCTCAGCAGTGTCTGCCCAGCCACGGGATGTGGATCCAGTGCTGGTTTCCATCCCATTGCTCGGGGGAGCAATCCCCGCCGCGGATGCAGCCCCTGCAAATACTCCACGGCCTGGCAGGAACATGGCTTGGCCACGCGGGTTTGCCACCACACTGCCCATCCCCAGCTCTGTTTCTAAATCCCCTGGTCTGGTGGCACTGGAGAGGAGCAAGGACCTGCCCCAGGGCTGTGCATCTTCTGCCAGAGCACCGAGTCTCCTTCTCCTAGCAACAAGCCCAGCCACAGCAGGGAAATTAATGCAGGAATGGCTTGTTCTCGAGCGGGATAAAGGGTCCTGGAATTGCTTTTTTGGGGTGTAAGGAGGGAGTTTTATGAGCTCTATTTTCTGCTTCTAATAATGATACTGGATCTAAACCGTTCCACGCCTTGGAGTCCAAGACAGATGGGGAGTTCACATCTACGAGGATGAAAATGCTCATCCTGCCAAGCCTTTGATTCTCATCGTATCCTTCCTACCCTACAAACAGGCGGACAGCACATTTCTAGCATAAAAATATCCTCCTCTCCAGCTAACCACCTCCAGATTCCCTTCCTGAGCCTGTTCTGAGCCTGGTGATTAGACATTTCTATATACATAAACATTCAGATCATCTCCCCGAGGTTCTTCCTGTCTCACAAGCAAATCCTGAGACCAGCGGCTGTTTGCAGCTCCTTGAAATACAAATGGGATCAGGGCTCCTTCCAGGCTGACTGCTGTGGTTGGGGCTCTCCGTGCAGCTCCTGGCTGCACGCTCCCTTCACGGGGCACCGAGATGCCCATCACCTCCTTCTCCGGAGACCAAACCGCTCCAAACACCCTGTGCGTGGCTGCTGGCGATGGTGCCGAGGGGCTGCGTAGACTGGGAAACATTTCGGACTGGGATGCAGCATGGGAGTGCCTGGGCACAGGCGCACTGGCAGAGGGAGGGTGCAAAACCGCGCCAAAACCCACACAAAGCAGCGGAGGAACGAACAACAGACGCACACGCGCGTGCAAACTGCATTCTCTTTGATGGAGGATTGTAGAAACATTACCTTCCCCTGGGGCTTTGCAGTGAAATAACCTGATTATTCATGAACCAGCCAGAATCATCAATCCCTCGTTTATCATTTTCAACATAAATAATAAGGGCAAGAGAGGAACACACCAGCAATAAACTAGTTATAGATGTAGTGTTGAAATCTGCCTGTATCCTTTAAATACGCCCCACTTGCTGATAACAAACAGGGATCCAGCCGACTCCTCGCCTGATTCCTGAGCATTGGATTACAAAGGACACAAGCCAACACTCAGCTTTATGCAAGTGAAAGTCCATTTGGCGCTTGCGTGGGCGGCCAGCTAGGAAATGGCAGCAAATTTTAAAAAAACACATTTGTCTTGCTGACAAATGCCTCCAGGAAATAAAAGCCTTTGTATTCTTCTTTGACCTCTTCCACTCACAGATGGGTTTTGCTGTGCTTCCGACAGCGATTTTTTTTTAGCGCCTGCACTTCCAGGATATTCATTTTATCTGCTGACGAGCACGGCTCGGAGAGGCCACGTCACATGATGGGCCTGTTGTGGCCAAGTAGCACGGCCTTGGAGGGGCAGAGCTGGGGTTTTAGCTTCAAGTCCAGCTTCTAATGAGGCATTTTGGGATGGCAGCATCTCTTGGAGCATCCTTGGCTGGTTGAGCACCAACTTTACCCTGAGATATACATTGACCCAGAGGAGAGAGCGCCCAGAGCCACGCAAATCCCTTACCAGTGTCTGGGAGAGGAGCTGAGCATCCTTCCGGCTCTAGTCTGAGCCTGTTTTCCAAGGGGAGTGAAGGCGGAGTGGAGCAGGGAATGGCGGAGCAGCCGCTGAGGCTCGGGGTGCTTTGCTGAGCACGGCTCTGCTCTGCCTCCAGGTCTGCCCTGAACTCTGCAGACGGGGCCCTTTCCGAGTCCTCCGGGACTTGTTCTGGCAGCGCCGGCCCCGCGTGTGAGCCCAGCCCTGGCTGAGGCACGCTCTTAATGAGCCACATGTTCTGAAGGCCTCCAGGCTTGGCACTGGCTGGCACCGGGACCCTTTGGAGCCCGGCTCTGTTAAGGGGAAGCCCAGCTCAGCACTTTCTGGGAAAGCTTCCTTTGCCCTCCCCCTGCCACTCACTTCACTCCTCCAAGGGTCTCTCCTCTCTGTGCGCTCTGAAAGAAGTGGGGAGGGAAATCACAGGGTGTTTAAACACTGCCTCATGGTGAAAAATAACATCTGGAGAACAGCCTTGCCCTTCACAGAGAGTCCTCCACCTCCACATCTCCCAGCAGGGAACAGTTCCAGAAGGAACCCATCAGCTCAGCACTGGGGCCAGCTCTCCCTGCGGGTGCCACTGGCTTGGGAACAGCAGCCACTGACCAGCGGACAGCAGGTTCCCAAGAGCCCTGGAGAAGTGGGTGGCTGGCTAAAGCCACGCTCACTGCTGGGAGATTTTAGAGAGTAAGGGAAGAGGCTGCTCAGCAGCCTCAGCTCAGCAAGGGGTGACTCCTTGCCCATGCCGGTGCCTCCCATGCTGGCCCATCTCCCCCATTCCCCCAGGAAACGGGCACAGGAGAAACCTGCTTCATTCGAGTCTGTTTCCACAGAGGTTCTCCCAGCCAACATTAACACACTCTGCTTTACTTCCCAGCATGGCCCTGGGCAGAAAGCAACATCTGAACCCAATAAAAAGGCTGCCCTCCCCCTCAAAGAGACCCAAGAGCAACCTCTGCTATTTGGTTTCCAACCTCTGCTATTTGGTTTCTCCTTCACCAGTGCATGGAGGAGGCAGCTCCAGCTCAGAGGTTCTGGCTGGCCTGAAGGGAAGCAGGATGTTCTGGCAGCCCATGGAGACTGGTAGCTTAAAAAATGAGTCCAGTGGGGTGGAGTTGGATGGGTTTCAGTGCTAAGGAGCCAGTTGTGACTTCTCACTGGTGAATAGAGTTGGGGTATAAGGACTTGCTCTTCCCTTGAACAGAATGGTGCTCTTTTTCAATTCCAAAAACATGAAGGGTGGAGATGACTCTAAGCCAAGGCCCAGGATTAACGTCCCCATGGGGGAAGGCTTTGCTTTGGTCCAGCTGGAATGCAGATCCAGACCTGGCACCCATCTTCAGGCACACACCGAGTGGGTTCCTCGTGTCTGACCTCTGGCAGCTGCTTCGCTTTCTGGAAAGGGCTCAGGACGAAACAGCAGCAGAAAATACTCCTGGGTCTTGGGCAGAGCTGGATCAGGATTTCACAGCTGAAGTCTGGACTTTTGCAAACAAACACCCGAGTCAGTGGAGCCCAAACCTTCAGAATCCCTGTCTCACTGGAGCTGGTTTGGGGCCCATCAGGCCGCACCTGCTGACAGCTGCGCTGAGCAGCTCGAGGAACGTGTTGAATTAGGATGGAGTGTCTTCGACAGCAACCTCCTGGATGGTGCTGCTCAGCTTTTTGGTCTTCATGAAACCTTCCCTTCCTCCCGTGCCATTGCAGGTAGGAGAGGAACCCCCAGAAGCTCCTGGCGCTGCCCCTCTCCCACAGGCACGACGTTTTCCACAAATACTGACCTGCAGCCTTATGGAACAGCTGCCCGTGGGTCAGACCTCAGAACAACCTCCCCAGGACTCCTGCTGGCTCCATGGGTTTCCTCAGCATCTGCTCGGGAGCACTGGGGCTGCCATGGCAATTAATAATGACTAATCTAGATGCACCATCATTAGCACGGCCAGTGTGGTCAGCGTCTCCTATGCCCTGACTTACCTCAGCAAATACTGCAACAGTTTTCTCCGAGCTGAACATGCATCTAGTCATCAAAGAGGTTGCAAGTGACTAATAAATATGAAAAGAAGTCGGGGAACAGCAAAAATTTCTGGACCGAGATCAATCTTTACTGACAACTGCTGCTTTTCCTAAGCAAAAGTACCCTGCAGAGTTTAAAACAGCATCCGACTTCAAAGCAGACAGCTCTCCAGATGGAGCTTACCACCCCTGCAACACCCTGTGCTTCGTCAGGTTCCCTGCATTTACAGAGGGACAGTCGGATTGTTTCCAAAAAGGGAAACACGGCGGCCTCTTCAAACCCAGGGACCCGAGCGATGTGTGAGCGATGCACTCCCCACGATGCTGGTGGTGAAACTGATCTCTGGGCCGGCCTCCCGAGCACCACGGGCAGTCCTTTCTGCCTGGTCTCCTTTTACAAGGGCCAACAAGAGGAAAGCCTCACCTGTCAGCTGTGTCTGCAGCTGAGATGAATGCGGTCCCTCCTCGGTGGGATCTGGACACCCTCCCGTACTGGAAAGCAGGATCCGGAAAGTGCTGTGTTTGCAGCACAAGGATTTCACCTTTCAACCCTGTTTCTGCACATTTCCAGTCCGGGGCATGCAGGCAGATGCTGTGCATTTCACAGGGCTGGCTCTGGTCACCCCGGTGCCACCACGGGAAGGGACCTGCAGCCCTGCAGGGTCCAGCAATGTCCCACGTGCTGGTGGCTGCCAAGGCTTCACCTCCCCAAGCCCCCCTGCATCCCCGTTAGGGGATTTCTCCACAGCTGGAGAACTGCGCGTCCACGGATTTCATTTCAGGAACATTTCTGCAAAGCTGGCTGGTTTGTTTGCTGGTTTGTTTGCTTGTGCTGCAGGCCCCCAGCCCCTCTGAGCACTTGCCCTTCAGTAACGCCAGCACCAATCTCGGATCACTCCAGATACAACTGCTCCAACCTCCCGTCGGTGGCCAGTGATTTATTACCCCTCTGCTGCCTGGAGTCCTGACAAATACTTTTTGGTAATTGCAGGAGGCCAAAAACTGAGAGGATAAATAAACCTGACAGTTAATTCAGCTGTTACTCACACACGCACGCAGTGACACTCATTCCCAAGTCTCTTACGAACCCAATTCTTCCCAGATGGCACAGAAGCCAGGCAGAGCTCAGCCAGCCTGGACACCTCTGCCTCTGCCCAACACCCTTCAGGGTCCCAGTGCTGATAAGAGCCAGGCATCCCACCAAAAGCTGCTCTATTTTCCTTCCAAGTTACTCGCCAGCCTGCCCCGTCTCATCTCCTGCCAAGATCAGCTCTTTAGCCCTCTGCATCATTATCACAGAGCATATATAATTTCACGGCAAATCACAAGACCTGATGAATGGCTATTTGGATTGCAGTTGTCAGGAGAGTACAAAACACTTCCTGCCATACAGAGCCCCGGAACAGTTATCAGCTCTCCTGGCCAAAGGCTCCTCTGGGGAGCCCCTGCTCTGCTGGGGCTGGTGCGTGAGGGCTGGGGGCCACCATCACGGGAGGACACAGGGCTGGGTGCTACCAGTGCAGGGGTGTGGGATTCTGGTGTGATTTGTACCCTTTTTTAAAAAAAAATCTTGCCCTGCTCATCACTGGGCACCCCAGCTGCACCCCACTCCCCTTCATCGCCCACAGGGCACCTGCAGCCTCAGGAGGGTGCTGGTACCCAGAGCAGTGTCCTGGGGTGCACAACAAGGACAGCCTCCACCTCGGGCCCTTTCCTCCCTGCTCTTCTCACTTAACCCAACCTAGCTTAAAAAAAAAAAAACCAAAAACAAAAAAACCTTCTTGTTTTAATTCTCTCTAAAAGAAAAAAAAATTCTCTAATCCTGACTGAACACTGATTTGTCACCAGAAGGTCACAATGCTCCTGCACCTTCCCACGGGCCCAAAGGCATAAGGGACATCTTTTATCTTCCCTTTCCCCTCAGAAACTCCTGTCTGCCACCCAAAATACGAGCGAGTGTGGATTACTGACATCTTTTTATTGCTGGTTTTCAAAGCCATCTGCTTTTGTCCCGTTTCATTTTCATCTCTTTATGTAAGAGCTTTGCGAGTAGACCTAAAGTTTTCCATCATTAAATTCTAAGTGTTGGCCTTGAATTCAGAGTTTCCCCACCTTCTGTTTCTTCAGCATCAGTGTGAATTATTGACCAGGGAGACGGCTGTCAGCCCTTGTCAGCATTTAAACCCTGATGTGAGAGGTTGAACAGCCCAGCTCCTGTTTATTATTATTGGTTATTAACTTACTCTAATTGCCGTCAGAGTGGCAAAAGCCTTTCCATGAAGGTTTTTCAACAAAATCACTGGTCTCGAGAGATCTTTAGGCTGATTTTTAAGAGCCAGCAGTATCTGCCTAGTGCATCGCCATGGCAGCTGGTTGCTGGAGGGGCGCACGGAGACGGGAAGAGGCAGATTTGGTCAGTGTGGGTGCCTACCTGGAGAGATTTCAGAGGCTGTCTCAGAAACCCAGATGATCTAGGGTGAATCTCAGCAGCATGGAGAAAGAAACCTTCTGGATGTCCCCTGGGCAGACAAACCAGTCAGGCGGTGCTGGCAGAAGGCAGGGGTGCACCCTGGCTGAAATGCTGATTGCTGTGCTCAGGAAAACATCATCTGTGTAAAATCCATTTCTGAGCCCCAGGAAAGGCAGCAGAAGGCCCCCAAACCACCTATTAGCCCGTCAATGGACTAAATTCCATACAGCCATCAATTAGTCCTCATGCACAGCCATCCCCCTCAGCTCAGTGAGGCCCCACTCATCGCTCCCCACCTCACACTCACCCCCCAGCAGCAGGAAAAGCTCCCCAGCCTATGGCATCACTGTGGGAGGGGGACTTGGGGACTCCCAGCTGAAGTCAACCACACCCCATGGGACAGGTGTTGGAGGTAAAGCAACTTAGACCCACAAATAGATACCAGGGCTTCTTAATTAGGTTTCACTTCTTAATTAGGTAGTGGCTCATTAGCCTCCCCCAAAATTTCCTGCAGCCCTGAGTCAATGAGACAAGGGTCTAGGGGTGCTCACTGTGCCCCCGCACATGGAAAAACACCTGCTGCCACCACCCCTTGGTCCCCTCAGCCCATTTTACCCCGGACACCCCATCAGTGCCAGCACAGGGGTCCCTTAGCCCCCCCCGCCCCCTCGCCTGCAGCCGCCTCAGCTGCCCCGTGAGCAGCTTGTCCTGCCCGGGCTCACGCACCCCTCCACAGGCAGGAGCTGCTTTCTGCTGCCAAATAAGTTTTGGGTTGGGTTGGTTTGTTTGCTTTTTTATTATTTAACCAGCACGGCAGTGGTCACCCACTGTCCCCCACCGCTCGCTGGTGGGCACGCCGAGCACAGTAACAGTGAACAAACCCGCCACCTTTAGCAGAAGAACCCCCTCCCCTCTGGAGCAAGCTGTGGAATTATTTACACCTGGTGGTCTCTGCACAGCCCCGGCTGTCGTACAAGTCCCTCCACAGCAGCTGAGCACAGGCTGGGTACACACAGAGAGATTCCCCCCGTACAGTTCGAGCGAGAAATTGTCCAGTGGTTGGTTTGCGTTTGTACAAGTTACAAAGTTGGTGAACATCGGGGTTTGGAATAGTTTAATGCGAGTTTCTCCTGGATTGCACAACCGCAGCCAACAACACGAGGAGGTGCTGTCGGACCCTGCTGTGAGATTTTGGGGTGCTTGGGGATGCCTCGGTGGGGAGAACGAGGGCCAGAGGGGGAAGCACCACAACCTGCAGGAGCAGCAGCTCCTCCTTCCCAAAACCACACTCCCCTGAGTCCACATCTGAGCAGGTAAAGCTCTGCATCCCTCTGCAGCCTCCCAGGGTTGGGCTGCTTCCCCACCAAGCCGCTGTGGGCCTCCTGCCCACACACTGCCAGCTCGTTGATTTGACACAAATTAATTAAGCCGCAGCAGGAGGATGCTCTGCTCCTGCACCACAGCAAGGGGGCTCAGAGCTCCCCAGTGGAAGCTGCTGCTGCTCTTACGTGCTCCCTTCAGAGTCCCTCCCTCCCTGTCCCTGCTGCTGCCAGGGGGGCCTGGGTGGGAATGGGGTGTGGTGGGGAGACCCAAGAGACACCCCAAGACAGAGAGTGCCAAAACCAAGCAGTGCTGTGGCCAAGTGTGGGGCTGAGCTCTCAACAAGGGGGCTCCCCAAGAATAGGATCCCACTGGAGCAAAACCCACCTGTCCTGGCCTCAGCTGGTCTCCTGCATCCCTGGGCTGCTCCCCCAGCCAGGGGCAGGCAGGATGGGGATACAGGGCCCAGGCAGGGCCTGAGCTCCTGCACACAGCTGGGACATCAGCAATGTTGACACCTTCCCCCCGTTCAGGAACAATCCCAAAGGATCCCACTGAGCTGGGGGTGAGGCTGCTGGAGCCCTGCAGCATCTTGGTGTCACCAGTGTCTCTCCAGCACCTTCACGTCCTCCCAGCCCACGGCACCGTCCCCTCCTGCACACGCTGCCCTGCCCAGCCGTCCATCCAGCAGCACTGAGCCACAAACCCCGTTAAGGGCTGAAACAACCTCACCGATACCTCAGAACTCTTCTGCCGCGCTCATGGCACAGCCTCGGGTGCTGCTGTGCTTTGGGCTCCCGGCCAGCCCCAGCCCCTCACCTTGCACACACAGAAAACAGTGGAAGTGAGAGGACAAGAGAACCACGGCTCCGGGGTTGGCACGGAAGGGTGGGACAGGCTCTTCTCTCTCCACCCCACAGCTCTGGGTGCTGGCCGTGCTGCTGGTGAACGCTGCCCACGGCTAACGGGGAGTGCAACCCAACCCTGCCCCAGCTGGGCAGAGAGGAGGTGGCTCTGCAGCTCCTGGCTGGAGCCCGTGGCCCTTCCTGACGTGCCAACACCCGGCTGCAGGGTTGGCACGGGATGCCCACACGCAGAGGGACCTGCATGCCACCCCAGTACCTGCATCCCTGGCGCGCTGCAGTACCACTGGTGAGAGCAGCTGCGGCAAAGCCCCAAAGGCAGCAGCTCCATCACCCTTCTCTCGCCCCTCTGGCCACGTCTCAGCCCTCGCTGGGTCACTGGCAGCGTCTGTGATGCCGCTCTGCCAGCTCTGCAGCCACCTTCCACCGGCACCCGGCGCCTTCCTGGACATCTGGAGACACCAAGCAGCACACAGTATTGCTACTGTGCCAAGTGGGAACTTTATTCTTCTTGTGGTTGGGGTTTTTTTTTTTTGCTATTTTTTCCCAATCAGCTAAGGAGGCGGCTTTGAAGATGGGTCAGATTTGGATAATTCTTTTTTTTCCCAGCAAAATCTGCAACATTTTAATAGTGTTTTGCCCAGACATCAGCTCTGTGAGTTTGTACAGCTCAGAGCCACGGAGACACCAGCAGCAATAACCTGGGAACGGAAAGACTTTCCACATCGCTTGTGCATTGTCTCGGATTTTTTTTTCTTTAAAAAAAAAAAAAGCACAAAAGAAAAGACACAAAAATTAATAAAAATTTAAAAACCCGCACATNTCTTTTTTTTCCCAGCAAAATCTGCAACATTTTAATAGTGTTTTGCCCAGACATCAGCTCTGTGAGTTTGTACAGCTCAGAGCCACGGAGACACCAGCAGCAATAACCTGGGAACGGAAAGACTTTCCACATCGCTTGTGCATTGTCTCGGATTTTTTTTTCTTTAAAAAAAAAAAAAGCACAACAGAAAAGACACAAACATTGATGAACATTTAAAAACCTGTACATTGTAAAAAAAACAAAACGAAAAATAAAACCCAACAGGAAAACAAAAAAAACAAAAAAAAAACCAAACCCCAAACAAACAACAAACACCCATCATTCTCTTGCTTTGAAATCAGAATCAACCTGGGAACGCTGCAGGGGGAAAAAAGAAAGATCCGTGGGGAAGGTGACGGCGCTGGCCGCGCCGCTGAGCCCGCGGGGCTGCCCGAGGCTGCGGGGCTGGGCCGGGCTGGGGCTCCTCTAGCGTATAGAATGCAAAGCATTTAATACTTTTTTTTTTTTTTTTCTTTTGCCATTTGTTTTCCCCCCAGAGCGAGAAAGCAGAAGTGAATGAAAAAAAGTCTAATATTTTTGTTCTTTAACCATGTAACTGCAGATATGAGCCAACATCATGGAATGAAAAAAATAATGTAAAGTAGAGCATTCGTGTGTATCACAAAAATACAATAAAAACTTTTTTTTAACTTTTTTTCCTTTTTTTTTTTTTTTTTTTTTTAAAGTTTCCTGTGAACTCCCTGCCACGCTGGCCTCCTGCCCACTCTGCCCCTGCCCTGGCCAGCTCGGAGGGCTCTGGAGAATCAACGTCTACAACCAGCAAAGGTGTGTGTAACGGGGGGCCCTGCAACCATGGCAAGATTTTTGTTTGGTTTTTTTTTTAAACTAAGTACATACATTCTCCTGACTCCCAGATAACTTTGATGGATCATTGTTACCTTTTTTTTTTTTTTAAACCCTTCCATACAATGGACAAATGCATCAAAGCCTGCATGTAAGAACAGAACCTCTTTTACAGCATGTAATACTGTGTTTTGTTTAAGTCCTTCCTTGCGTAAAATATTGACATAATTCACTGAAGGTATCAAAAATATACCCTGTAGACCAATACAATTTACAATTGCCTTTTCTCACCATTCAGAAAACAATGCACTTAAAGCAAGCGGGCCCCTCGGTGGGCAGCGCGTGAGCCAGCCCGGGGACGTCCCTGCCCGCTCCGAGTGACCCGGGATTGCTTCCATCGAAGGGACCAGGATTTTTTGTGGTTTTTTAAGAAACAGGTCTTCGCTCCCTCCCCTGCCCGCTCTTCCCAGCCACGTTCGAAGCGTGTCGTCGCGGGGCTGATACGTCTTGTGACATGAGAATGCCGGGCAAGCAGCCCTCGGATCAGCCGGGGAACCGACCCCGGGGCGTTCCGTCCCGTTTCACTTCTCAACCGTTTTTGTTTTTGTTTTTTTTTTTTTTGTTTTTTAATCTTTTCTTTAACCCGCTCAAGGTTTTGCAATTCTGAGGCACATCCCCATGGCCGGGCACGGGGGAGCATCCCACCGCCCGCTGCCGACTCCGCAGGAGCATCCCGCAGCCCGTCGCTCGCCGCCGCGGGGAGGGGCCGGCGGAGCGCCCGGGCGCGGGGCCCCCGGACGGGCACACGGCCGCTCGCTGTCCCTCTCCAGCGCGGGGTCACCGCCCAGCACGGCTGCCAAGATCGAAGATGGGTTCCTTGGGTTTTTTTTCTCGTTAAGGCTTTTTTTTTTCTTTTCTTTTATCAGACCGAAGAGGATGCAGAAATTTCCAGATGTTAAGAAAAAAAAAAAAAAAAAAAAAAAA
>VXAZ01001058.1:2065134-2168701 GCA_013399875.1 Gymnorhina tibicen | reverse complement strand
CCCGCTGGGGAGCCGCATGGTGAGCGGGTTGTAGGGGAACGGCGTCGAACCTGCGCGGGAGGAGGAAGCCGAGAGTCAGCACCAGGGCCGGCCGCTCCCCGCGTTCCCCCGCGGCCTCCCCGCGCCTCTGCGAGCGCGGCACGGCCACGCCGCGGACCCGGCCCCTCCAGCCCTACCTGCGGACGACGGCCTGTCCTCCCAGACGCGGTTGGTGAGCGGAGTCCTGCGGTTGCAGTCCCCCTCCGAGTGCACCGAGGAGACGGAGGGCGGCCGCTCGCCCGAGGACAGACCCGGCGCCGGGGACTTGGCCTTGCGGCTGTTGGGTCTGGCAGCGATCTTTGGCTTCCCCCCTCCTCCTGCGAAGAGAAGCACCCGCGCTCGTCAGCCGGCTCGTTGTGACGGGGTTCAGCGGGTCGGGGAGGGGGGGTGCGGGTTTCCCGGCGCCTTCCCTTTCAGGAGCTTTGCAAAAAATGGCTCGTGGCAGGAGGAAAGCTCACCCCGGGGCCGACGGCGGCACGGCGGGGAATGGCGATGGGGCAGGTGGGTGCAGCGGCTGGAGGAGGGTTCTGCCCCCTCCCGGGCTGCTCCACTCTGTGGGTTGATGCCACCACCTGTCCCGTGGAGGGACCTGGGGCAGGAGCAGCCACGCGGCTTTGGCCGCTTCCCTGCAGGATCTGCTCCGCAGACGTGGCTCGTGAATGGAGCTCCGTGTGCCGCCCCACAGGCACGGTGGGCAGTGACCCCCCTGGAGCTGCGTGGGTGCTGGAGCCCTGAGCACATTCCCCATTCCCATGGTCTACATGGCCAGGATGCTCTTTCATCCCTCCTTACAGCAGAATCCCTGGGGATGTTTAGCCAATTTTTAAAAAGGTTTGAAGCCAGAGGGGTCTCTGTCGGGCAGGTGAGCCCAGATAAATGAGGGGAACTCCCCAAGGGGGAGGAGGGATAGATGGGCTCTGCATCCCCCCCTGCCTGCCCAGCAGCAGGCAGCCTCCACCAGGCGTCGGGAGGCACGGCTGGAAGAAGCTGCTGGTTTCATGCAGGAGCCAGAAAAGCTTTTCTGCAAAAAGCTTTAGAGTGCCTGGTGTTAGCTGACCCAGAGCAGGGTGTGAGCTGACCTGGAGGAAGGTGCACATGTGCACCCAGGATCTACTCCTGAGCCAGGGGCTCTGTGCCTGGATTCCCGAGGGTGATCCCTGGCAGTGGTGTCATGCTCTGGGCAGGGCACTCACATGAGGCATTCTGCCCTTGGCAGGTGTGCGGGGGACAAATGCTCCCCCCATCCATCCCTGGGCCCCCTCCTCCTTCCCTTTCTTAACTGGGGATCTGCACAGCCACCCTCTCGTCTCTGCCCAAGTCTCCCCAAAGCTGAGCAGACCCTGCCATGGGACCCTGCCATGGAGCAGCTCACCCCCAGCTCTCCTCTCTTCTCATCCCCCATATATCACTTTTAGCTCCCTTACAATCTCCCTCTTGCTCCAGGCGCTCCCAGATCCCATCCCCCCATCCCAGGTCGGATTCTGCCCCGACACCCCCAGAGACTGGAGTGGGGAGGGAAATGCCACCCTGCCCTGTGTCCTCCACACCAGCCCTTCTCAGCACCTTCCCCTGTTTTGGGAGCAGCGATCCCACTGGGGGTTTACAGACAGTTGGGGCTGGCTATTTAAGTTTATGCCTTTGATTTTTTGGGTGGGAGGGTTTTCCACCCCCATAAACCTTTCCATTGTGTAAAAAAAAATATAGGAAAAGGAGATATTAAAAACCAACAAACAGGGAAAGGAGCAAGTCAGTGGTTTAGAGAAAGCAACAGCACCTTTGGAGACTATTAAATTAACATCAAACAGGATTAATCAGCGGATCCACAAAGCTCAAAGCTGGGGGAGGGAGGGGAGAAAAGAAAACCAAAATGAACAAAAACGGGGAGGGGAGGCATAAATCCCCCCGTAAATGGGGAGATAAAAAGGCTGAGAATTAATAACACAGAGAGAGTGAAGGTGGAGAGGGCTGCAGACCTGGCAAGGAGCGCACGTCCTCGTTTCGTCCATCAGCAGGAGTTATGGGCATAGCAGCGGGCAGGCTTGCACTGGCATTCAGAGAGTTAAAAGCATTGGCACTGAGAGGTGAGCGCTCTTCCCACTGCTCGTCATATTTACCCATTAGGGCTTTCCTAATTATTGCCTCCAACCCCATGTTGGTACTGGAATTCTCTTGGACCGACTGGCTCCTACAACTGATTAGCCCTGGGAGATACGGGAGAGGGAGGAGAGAGGGGACGGGAGATGGGGGGGAGCCAAATGAGAAGAAAGATGGGGGGGACGGGGAAAGGGGGAGAAAGGAGACAAGGGAGAAGGGAAGAAACAAACAGTCAGCACATTCTCGCAAAGCAACAAACTTTGTCATCTTGTTCTTTAAAGCGCTGCAGTGCACCCGTCCTCCTCCTCCTCCCGCTCCATCCCGCCCCGGGGCTCGGCGGGGGCTGGCGGTGGGACGGATGGGGCTCACACTGGGGTCTGGGTTTTGGGAGAGTTCCCCGGGGCCAGGGGCTGGGGACAAGGGTTTGTCACTGAGCCCCAGGGAGCAGGGGCTGCGCTTCCAACCCAGCCAGGGATTGGCATGGGGGCAGGAAGAGAGTCGCTGGATGTGGGGTCATTGGGGTCCATATGCACACAGAGCAACAGTGAGTGTGCCAGGAATTTGGAGACTGGGGCGGTTTCCTATAAAGGAAGTCAGGGAAGGAAGAAGGAGTACCCCACAAAAACACCTGATGAGAAAGAAGTGCCTGGAATTGGCTCTGGGGTGAGAGGGTGCAAGCAGCCCCCAGAGCTGCCTGCGTGGGTTGGGCCACACGGGGAGAGGGGAGCGTCCTGCTGTCCCTCCTCGCGCTCTCTGCAAGCCCCCTGCCCGCTGCCCCAGCCCCCCTTTCCCCCAGGCCGGGTTCCCAGGGGACCAGGGCCCCCCGGGCTGAGTGGGACAGGATGCAGAGGCGAAGTGCCCGCGTGGTTGTGAGTCTCAAGCCATGCAGTTATGGAGCAGCACCGCACAGGGACCAGAGGCTCAGCCACGCCACCGTCATTCCCGGGGTGGCAGTTACAGGGAACAAGCAAGGGCAAAATACAGACACAAAACTGCCAGGCCCCCCCGCCAACCCCATCCTGGGATGTTTGTTCCGGGATCGCTGCCCCTCTGCTTGGCAAGGGACAGACCCCAGGTTCCTGTAAACCTGGTTTGAACATTTGTCTTGCTGTAAACAGGCAGGGTCTTCCCCGGCCCCCTCTAGCCAAAACTGACCCTCAAATCTCAGGTCCCACCTGGCTGCACCTGCTCACCCCAGCAGCTGATGCCAGCTCACTCCTCCCAAATTCATTTCCACTGGCGAGCAGTCCACTGGCCACACCACTGGCCCTCCCACTGCACCAAGCCCCTGCCCGCAGCACCTCCTGCCCTTGGCTGTGGGAAAACAGCTGTTCTCCTACGTAAAACTAACAACCCGAAGGCATTCCTGCTGTAGGAGAGCATTGATCCCTAATTAATTCAGTACCAATTAGTATTCCTCAGTGGGGATTTGCTCCATTCGTTTGTGAGCCCACCCGGACACGTTGCAGGTGGCAACGGTGTGACAGCTTCCCGCTGCCCGTTCCCCCTCGGGCTGGTCGTGGGCCTGAGCACTCCTCCAGCTCCCAGGAACCACCTCCTCCTGCCCCAGCACCCTCATGTCCCTTCTGGTCCTCAGCATCACCACTTTGCCCAACACAGGGTGCTGCTCCTGCCCCAGTTTGCTTTTGCAGCTGGCTCCTGCATCCTGCCCCGCCCGCAGTGACACAGACCCCAGTGCCCACCCTCAGGCTCCCTGTGCCACTGCCCTCCCACCCACCCACAGGTGACCACAAGGTCCCAGCAAGAGCAGGGTGCTCTCTCCAGGTGTGAGGTCCACCTTGCTAAGATGGTTTAACCCTCTGATGGTAACAGATGGCCAACCCTTGCTTGACCTTTAACCTCTCCTCAAACTCTGCCAGGCTTTCCAAGGAATTACACTGCTCTGTCTCCAACCCAACAGCAGGGAGTTACGGTGTGTCCTGAGGCCTCTGCCTCCTAGCAACTGCTACGCTTGGTCTTAAGGGAAAACAAAACCAGGAGATGCTTAAATCTACCAAGCCTCCTGCTCTCCATAGCTGTCAGCCCTGTGGGGAACGAGGTACAGGTATGTGGGGAGTTACCTGCTCCGGTAATCGCTGGCATGTTGAAAATCTCTGTCCCAGGCTGCCCCACATCTGGAGAAAAACAAAGAAGCTCTTCAGTATGGAGAGAGCACGTGCAGGTTAGCGGCAGGGAGGACCTGCCATGGCAGCCGTGACAAGGTTCCCATCTCTCTGTCATGGCACTCCCAACAGCAGCCCAGCTCCCCCCAGGCACAGGGGTGGGTCTGCGGGTGCTGGCTGGGACCAGGAACAACTCCCAGTGCCTTTGGGAGATCCGCAGTGGGCACCTTCACCAGGTGGGAAAGGGCAAAAAAGCAGAGCCCAGAAAGCCAGAGCAACGTCTTTGTGCTCAGCGCTGGCCTCCCTCCCTTCCTCCCTCCTGCCCTCGGGATTACTCCATGAAGCCAAACCCTCTCTCCTGCCTATGAGATTTTCAAAGACTCAATGCCCCCTATGCATGGAGCAGGTCTGGGCAGTGGAGAGGGCGAGGAGGAGGAGAAGAAATGTTAAATCAATATTTTCCCTCTTAGCTGAGCTGTTTGACTTGGATATTGCTTTCCTTAGAATAACAGAAATTCTCATCAAATAAGAGGTGTATCCAATTTCTATATATTTTTTCTTGATAAGGGAAAGTGTGGAAGGTCAGGGGGTTCAGCCACATGTCCCCAAAGGGGCATAACAATACTGTTGGCTCATGGTAACATCATCCAGGAGACGAGACAGCTCGGTCCCTCTTATCCGATGCAGCTGTTGTAAGATGGATTCAAATTGAATTAGTATTGACTGTATAATGCTGGGCTAAATTAAATTATGATCCTATCTACTCTATTAGCGGTTAATGAATGAACGGGCTGAATTTCTAATCTGAGCCAGCCTGGTTAGTTTTACAGAGCTGCACCAATATTGATGTAGGGCTTAAAGTAAGGTTGGGGGGAGATGCATCTCAAGGAGGAAGGATTCAGCTTGGCTGGCCAGTCATTAAAATATCAATTGCTCTTAAGTCTCCTCCATGCTCAGCTCATTATTTCCTCCCCACTGAGGTTATCTGGTGGGGGTGGGATTGACAGCCTCAGAGCACAGAGACCGGGGTGGGAAGTCTCCCACTGCCTCCCCAGATGCACACAGTCACTGCTGGCACCAGTACAGAGCATTCTAGGAGACATTTGGACCTTGTACTTTGTAGAGTCACAGAATATGCTGAGTTAGAAGGGACCCACAAGGACCATAGAGTCTGGCTTCAGTGCAGACAGAGCTGGCTGGGAGCTCCCAGCCCTTTAACACAGCAGCACCCATTCCCAAATCTCCTTTGCTTCGTGCGTCCTCGAGGCTTTTCCTCCCCTGGTGCCCTGCATTCGCCTCCCCACAGGTTCTTACTGTACTCTGTCTCGTTTTTGTTGGTCGTGCTGAGCTTCTTGATGATCTCCTGTTTCTTGGACTTCACCATGGCAGAGTTGCTCTCAGTCAGCTTGCTGAAGAAAGCTGGACGCTGAGTGTTGTTTCCTGGGGACTTGGACCCCATCCTGCAGAGCAGAACGGAAACCTCTGAAATTTCACTGTACAAAGTCCTGCCTAAAGAGCCTCTTCCCTCAGTGTAACTGCTCAGATCAGGCTGGGAGCTCCTGGGATACTCAGCATCTCCAACCTGTCTCCCTATCCCCATGACAAAAGTGCCCCACGGTACTGAAAAGCTGCTACACATACAGCACCCTGGGATGGGACTTTGGGCAGCAAGGAAAGCAGCCTGGGCCAGGCCTGGATGGCACATCCCCATCCCCATCCCCAGCTGCCCCCTGCTCCCAGGCCGTACCTCTGGTCCATGGGCTCTCCCTCGCGGAACAGGACGGGGTACGGGGCGCTCTTGGCGTGCTCTGCTTCTCCCACGCCGTCTGGTGGAGACACCGGCTCGATACAGCTGTCCGGCCCCCCGGCCGCCGCCTTGCCCTGCTCCGGGGACCTGGGCAGCAACGGGGAGATGCCATCGGTTCACTGTGACAGCCCCGGCCCCGTGCAGCAGCTCGGGGTTGCGAGGGGAGGAGGACTGCCGGTGCTTTTCAGCACGGGCTGGAGGGAGAGCGTGGTTTGGGCAGGCAGAGCTGGGCCTGATCCCCTGACGGTGGGGACAGCTGAGCCACCCCAAACACAGCAGCCCAGGAGGGACCTGCTGGTGGCAGGGACACATGGATCCCTGTGGAGAGCTGTGGCATTAACCTTTTGGGGATGCTGCTTTTGGTTCTCAGCATTTGTAAACGCAGCGGAGGCAGTGCCCGCCACCGCCCATCCTCCTTGTCAGGGCCACACAGGAGCTGGGTGGCTGCAGGAGGGGGCCTGGAGCTGGGGCAGCTTGGAGAGGATCAATACTGGCCCCTGACGCCTGCCCGTGGCCAGAGCCGGGGAGACAGCCAGGCTCGAGTCTGTGAGGAATTCCTCGTGGCGAGTTCTGGGAATTTACGTCTTTGTTCTTTCTGTGGTTTCTCTTTTTTCCCTAGTTTTTTTCATCACTGGGTGGTCAGGGCTGGGCTCTTTTCCTTCATGTTATAAAGCCAACTCTAGGACCAGGCAGAGCTGGGAAGAATAATCCCATTTACTGACAAGGCACCACTCATTCCTGGATACATCTGGGTGGGTGTTTGGGTGGGAAGACAGACACATTTTTTAATTCCATACAACAGTAATCAGACCTGCCTTGCAGCAGCACAGGGATTTGAAAGTGACTTGAAAACAAATACAGGTGGTGCCTGAAATGAACAATTGCAGTTGTCAGGGCACCTGTGTCTAATAAACTACTTATTCACTGAGAAAGATGTAGATAAAATTAGCTTTGAACCAACGGAAAACATGTTGCTTCAGGTTTTTTGGAATCATCCATGGTCAGGGACTGAGAACAGTGACAGGACAAGAGGCAACACGCACAAACAAAACACACGAAGTTCCATCCCGACACAAAAAGACCCATTTTTCCTGTGAGAGTACTGAAATGCTGGGACAGACTGGCCAGAAAGGTGGTGTCTCCATCAGTGGAGATACTCTGAACCCAACTGGCCATGACCCAGGACAACCTGCTCAAGAGGTCACTGCTGGGCTGGATGATCTCGAGAGATCCCTTCCCACCTAAACTATCCTGGGACATCGGCCAGACTGGGAAGGGAATTATGCGTGGACTCTAAGAGGGTCTAAAGAGCATCTCTAGGACAACAGGGATGGCAAGAGGCACCACCCCAGGGGAAACATGCCCAGATCAGAAAGGAGTTGGGCCGTGTAAGCGGGGAATACGCCCAGCACCAAGCTGGGCAGAGCAATGCCAAACTCCAGCCTGCCCCATGCGCCCCCTCACCACGGTGCCAGGTAGCCGAGGGCACCCGCCCGACTTCCCCTGAGCCACCTGGGTCCATCTGAGCTCACACTGTGCCAGCCTGGGCTGGCCTCTGAGCTCACCTTTTGCCCCCTTCGTTCTGCGGGGAGATGTGCGAGGCCGCCGCGTGCTCCTGCTGCTGCAGGTACGCCTCGCTGGGGGTGCGGCGCAGGTCCAGCACCGGGCACGCGGCCCCGGGGAACGAATACACCGGGGCCTGGATGTGGGAGTTGAGCTGCTGCGGGTGGTGGCGCGTGTAGTCCTGCGTGATGACCTCCTGGGGAAGAAACCCGGGTCAGAAACGGAGCTGGTTTCGACCTTTGCCCTGCTGGGCCCAACTATTAAGAGGGTGAGCAGGAGGGAAATAGGCCGGTTTGAACCTGCAGATGGAACTTCTGCCTCCTCTCTGCTCTTGTGATGGGTTTCTAGGGTGCACAAATGGCCGGGCTGAAGACCCCTGATGCCCCCTGCTCTCCAGCCCCTAGCTAGAGGAGTTGGAGTCTCCAGCATCACTCCCAGCCCATCCCCACCAGACATGTTCCGCTGAGCTTTTCCCTCCCTGCTGCAGCCCCAGCAGGAGGGTGAGGGGGGTGAATGAGGTTAGTTAGTTACACTGATGTGCTGGGCCAGCGTGACCACCCGCTGGTTCATGCCCTTGATGCTCTGGCTGGGCTGCAGGGGCTGGCACTGGGGGCCGTCGGGCTGCCGCAGGTGCTGCAGGTGGGCGGCTTCGGGAGCTGAGGCCTTCAGCGAGCCTGAGGGGCACCAAGAAGAGAGCAGGAATGAGATGACATCCGGGTCCCCTTCCCTGAATGCCATCCCAGCACTGGAGCACGGTCAGCTCGGGCTCTCCCGTGCCAGCCCCTGTTCTCACCTTGCTGCTTCTGCCTCAGGTCGTGCTCCCCATGCCCCTTCTCTGTGTCCTGCAGCAGCTTGGCCCCTTTCTCATGGGACAGGCTGGGTGAGCTCACGGGACTCACTGCTTCCATCCGCTCGGGGCTGTAGCCTCCGTGATAGCCTGAGGAAATGGAAGAGAGTTAAAAGAAGAGCTCACTTCGCTTTTCCCTAGCACTGCTGCACCATCGCTCGTGGGTAGAGTCACGTGTTCAGCAAAGTGGGGGAAAAAAGAGATGAAGAAAGACCTGGCAGGTCACACTGCAGGGCCACCTCCGACGTCCAGCTGTGGTGATGGCTGCTGTGAAGAGGTGATGTCTCACTCCTGCAGAGCTGGACACTCAGCAGCTCTTGGTGACAGCGTGAGAGCCAGGGACCAAGTCCAACCTCTGCAGGTTCACAACTTGCTCCCCCATTTTCTCCACCCACTGAAAACCCCACTATGGAAGGACAGCGATGCCCAGAGAGAGTGGAGGTGGCTGCACAGGAGGTCTCCAAGTGCATTACAAAGCAAAGGCCCAAGGCCCAGCACGGCCAGGACCAGGGACTGAAAAACTGGATGCGAGGCCCTGGAGAGCCCAGATGCCGCTCCAGGACAGCGGGCTCACAAACTGCAGGGGCAAAACTTGACCATTCTCTGCATTTTAATGCCTTTCATAGACTCACAGAACCATTTAGGCTGGAAAGACCTCTAAGCTCATTGAGTTCAACCACAAACCTACCACTGACAAGTCCACCAAGTCCTCTCCATCCTTGGGTTATGGGAAGGGCAGTGGGGCAGAAACTTGCAGTGCTGATGGCCAAGGCAGATGCTGCAACTTGAAGCTGGGGTCCCACCAAATCCCCACAGGTTGCTTGTTGCTTCTGCATGCTGGTGGGAGCCTGGATGAATGCTCTGGGTGAATGCTCTGGGTGAAGGTTGGTCCCATCAAGAATGACCCAGACCTTGAAATCCATCCCCCTCCCTGCACTTTCAATTGGAATAACTAATCCCAGTGCTTTTGTGTCTTACACAAGATTCCTGTTAGGTGGTTCTTGTGGTCTGCTCTGGAAACAGCTGCTGAGCACAGCTGGGCTGAGTGATCCCAGGACAGCCATGTCCATGGTACCCACCCTGGGCAGCAACCAGCACTGGGACCCTGAGTGAGGTCACCCCGAGCACAGGGACTCCATCCAAGCTGAGACCCACAAAGCCCTCTGAGAGCCTGCAGCTCGTGAGCAGGGGGGTGTTTGTCTGATGGCCAGAAGCCTTGTCACGCTCACAATCCCAGGTCTCCGCCTTGCTCCTTCGATTTATTACCCACAACTGCTCCTTACAGACTGCCTGGGAATTTCTAAGGATGGGGAAATCGGAATTTAGCAAATGGCTATTGTCTGTAAAAAGCAATACCAGCAACTGGACAACATTTGCAAAACAGGACTTGGCAACGGGAAAAACTAAAAGAGGGCGGGAGAAGGGAAGATCCTTAAAACACACAAAAGTAAGAAAGTCTGGAATAACACAACAACCAGGAAGCAGAGGGACAAGCACGCCCGGGGAGCTGATGGAGCCAATATCCAAAACGTGCAACTAAAAATGAAAAATAATGAAATAAAATGGGTGTCAGGCCACAGCTCTCTCACCTCTGCCCTCCAATTTCTGACCATCACTAGTGGAGTCGTTACTCAGCGAGCGTCTCTCTCGCTGCCCCTTATCGCAAGACATTTGGCGCATGACAATCACATCTACGGAGTTGGCCGCTGTCGTGGTGGTCTTACCGAGTGCTCGGAGCTCCTGTTCCTGCATGGAAAAGCGTTTACTTTGATTCTTTTCTCTACTGTGCTGCTCGGAGCCCGAGGCTGCGTGCTGCTGGTCCAGAGGGTGGTGGTGCTGCTGGCTTTTCCCCTGTCCTCTGCCATAGTGATGAGAAGAACCAGGTCCGGAGGCGGGCAAAGGTCTCGACTCCATGGCTTTGATGGGCGAAGGCGACTGTTCGAGGTTGGCCCCGCTGGGCAGCTTTGAGGTGTAGACGTTGTTGTCAGTCTGGGCTCGTTCTGTCTTGGCTTCCCGCACCCTCGAGGCCTCTTTCTGCAGCACGGCCGGGTCCAGCGGGGCCGCGTAGCCGTCGGCCGCGCCGAGGGAGGAGCGCAGGGTGGAGGCCGAGGGGAAGGCGGCAGAGCGGATCGGTGACGTGGTAGTGGTGGAGGAGGATCTGGAAGGAAATGAAGACAAGGCCAAGATGAGAGAAGCAATGGGAGAAAGGGAATGCTGTTACCAGAGCCTCAGCGTTCGGCCTTGCCTGGCCGAGCTCTTTCCAGGCCTCCTGTGCGTATGGTTGGCCCACGCAGGGCCAGTGAGGAGGGCTTGGATGGAGCCTCCACCACGGTAACTGGCCACAGGGTGTTGGGCCTGAATGCATGGAATGAAGAACATAAAACCTATGGACAGGTCCCAGAGACCTTGATAACTCCACCACCAGGCAATCTTCAGCAAGAGGAGCAATACCTGTACTTGGGCACAGGCACACTCCTCTACTTTTTTTCCTGGTAGCAGGAAAAGCCACTAGGAAAAGCAAAAGAATTGGGGCACCAAAATGTGCCTCTCCCCATCACAACTTCCCTTGAAATCCCAATCCTGTTCCCACTGAGAATGAAGGGAAAACAACTCTCACTCTTTCCTCACAGAGGTGCTCATTAATTAAGTGCTGGTGCAGGCATCCAGGCAAGCACTGGGAACCATGGTGGGGGGAACATACCGTAGGACGGAAGGGGTGGGGGTCTCCGTGGAGATGATCTTCATGCTCGTGTTGTGGAGCACGCTGGGGCGCTGCTGGATGGTCTCGTGGGTGCGGGGTGAGACGGGAGAGTGCTGGTGGCTGTGGGAGTGGGAGGACGAACGGCTGCTGGACTGCTCTGTACCTGGGGAGAGCACAAGGAAGGGCTTCTTTAGCTCTTTGTCCAATAGCCCTAACCCTACCTCCACCCAGCACTGGCCCCAGAGCATGGTGCTGGACTCCTCCCCAGCCTACCTGGTCTCCAGATGGGCGCGTGCTCCACCGTGGTGGAGGCTAGGATGGATTTTTCACGCTCCCTCTCTCGTTCCCGCTCCCGCTCCCGTTCCCGTTCGGACACCGATGATCCTGACTGTTTGGTCATGTGCGTGGGCCCTCCTGAAACCCAGTGAGAAAGGCAGTGAGAGGGCTGCAGACACAGCAATTCCCCCCGGGAATGCTGCCTGCTCTTCACATTGCTGTGTCTGCAGAGCAGATAAGGAATGACTCCATCCAAGGTCACCCGGAGCAGGACAGACGAGGGCAACCAGTGCGACAGAACCCAGACAAATCATGGAATAGCTGTCCTGGCGCCGTCTCCAGGGTATGACCTTCCACAGAGCTGTTTGCTTTGGGGAAGAAGGGGGAAAGGCAAGGAAGCCCTCAACAAGCAGGAAGAGAGGGAGTCAGTGGACTGGTCCCTGAGTGAGAATTAATTTGGGGTCTCCCCATCTGCCCCGGCATGCTGAGCCCATGGCCTTGGATTGGTTACGAGCGTCCCGCTCAACCATTTTCCCATTGGAAAAGCGACCTGCAGCACTACCTGGGGACAGAGGGGAGCTGCTGTGCCGGCTGCCGAAGGTCTGGGGGGGTCCAGGGATGTAGGTGATGCGGTCCATGGTGGTGGCAGAGGTGCCAGGGGTAGGGGGCACGAGGACGGGCAGGTGTGGCACTTGGGACAGGTCGATGATGCCTGGAGAGAGAAGCGAGAGGACTGTCAGGACAACGCCGAGCTGCGCTGGAGCTGGCAGTGCCAGTCTGACCCAGCCTCCTTCTCCCACACTGCTCCCAAACCCCCGGGCAGCGCCGTGCTGGGAGGACCTGCTGCATAGTTGAGGGCGAGGGAGGGCTCCCGGGGCGACAGCCCGCGCAGCATGTCCGCCCGCTGCGCCATGGCCGTGGCTGCGGCGTTGTGGTGCATCTGCTGCGACGTGATGTAGTCGTTGATGATGGTCTGGCGGTTCTCCATGGCCGCCGTGTCCGGGTAGCCCCGGATGAGGTACGGGGGGTACAGGTGTGGGTACGTGGGGCTCGGAGCCAGATGCCTTGGCAGGTAGTAAGCAGCAGCTGGGAGAGAAAAGGATGCAGATGTGAAGCCCCAGCAGCCTCAGGCTTTTGGAGCATAACAAGGAAAATAACAGACTGTGCCCCCAACCGAGGTACCTGCTTCCAGTTGGATTCCCCTCGGGATGGCGGCGGGGTCGAAAGGCAGCGGGATGTGTCCTCGGTACAGATCCACCCCGCTGACGCCGCGGAGCAGGTGCTCGTACGGGGAGATGGGGTGGTGGTGGTCGGGCACGGGGGCGTGCGGAGACTTGGAGTTGGTGAGCTCCCTCGATGTGGGGGTGATCTTTCGGTCCTGGGACACCGGCTTCCCAGCAGTGATGCTCCCTGCAGAGAGCAGAAGGAAATGAGTCACAGACTGAGAGCTGCAGCCAAGCCGTGTCCCTGAGGGATGCGTGTGGCCAAGCATGTCCCACAGGGACAACTGTAGCCACCCTGAACTTGAGGGACCTTTCCCTCCTCCCTGCACTGCCATGCCCTGTTACACCACCAAGGTTGAGGTGGGCCAAGTCCCGGTTGCCCCTTGGGACAGAGGCCTTTCCCAAATCACCCCTCCACCCCATCCATGCCGGGCAATCTGCACATTCACCCCGGCCTGCACAAGCAGCCGGTGGTGCAGCCTTGCTGCCACACTCTTCAGCACAACGAGGTCACTGCTGGTGTTAGTGAGAAGTGTGAACATCTCCCACCCGGTGTCCCAAGCACTGCTTTCCTGCCCACCTACGGAAAAAAGAGTGCTGTGGGCCACTGCTGGGACAGGGAAGACACTTTTGAAACACCAATGGCTTCACCAGCCACGGCCCTAGTCTCCCTTTGGTTACCCTGGTGCAGGTGAAGTGCCCTCACCTCAACAGCGTGAGCACCCCCAGGAAAGGCGCTGAGCCCCAGCTGTCCCTGGCAGCCACCCCAGTGCCGTGAGTCAGCCGTGGGCGTGGGGTGCTGGCAAGAATGGGTTCAACAGGCACCTGCTGGGAAGCGCTCGGGCAGGCGGGGTCAGCAGCCGCCTCCCGCGCGCCGCACCTGCTCGGCTGTTGGAAATCTTACATCGAATAAAAGGTTTGCCAAGTACCTTCGTGCTGCCGCGGGGTGGACTCCCGTGTGGAGACCGGAGACCCTCTGTGCAAGTGGCTGCTGAAGGCCGTGCTGTGCCCTGCCTGGTGGTCCTCATAGCCGAGGGCGCTTTGGTGGGGCTTGCCCGGCTCGGGTACAATCACAGGAGCCCCTCTGGCAATGGAGCCACCCGAGTTTGTCACAGGGCTTGGCCTGTTTTTCAGGCTCTCTTCGTAAGCTCTTTCCAGATTCCTCGGGTCTTGGATGACATCCAGAGAATGCACAGAGTGAAAAGTCCTGCCGGGACTGCCGATGATGGATCGCACATCGTGCTTTTTGGTACTCGAGGAGGAAGAGCCGCTGTCATACTTCAGTGGGGTACCCTGGGGACAGGAGGCAGAGGGGGCATCAAAGGGGCGTAGAACAGAAGGAACCCAGTGACTGCATCCCACTGAGTTCCAACAGGACTCGGGATGCCTCATTCCGTGGGTCAACACACAAAGTTTCCTCGGTCAAACAGCCAACAGCCATCGGCAAAGCAGGGATAACCACTCGGCACGGGGCAGGGTGGAGGGCCCCATCCTGCGTGTCTTGTTGTGCTCCAACAAGATGATGGTGAGTCACTGCTGAAGGCTGGCTGTGCCCATCACGCCTCTCTCCTACACGCACTGCGAAATGGGATAGGACTACAAGGTGCCATGGGAACCCTGCAAATATTTGGAGACCAACAGGAGACAGCATGCCACGTTTCATCCTAACTACTGGCCCTGCTGGGTTGCCACTTGCCCATGAAGGGAGGAGACCAAGTTTATGTGCACCCAGAGTCACAATGCTGAGGGCACCAAGTTGACTCTGTCCTTGAAAAAGAGGGAAATGCATCCTCTTTTGTTTACACATCTGGATGGATCACTGCTTTCTTAACATGCCAGGGGTTCCCTGGGTTTTGTATTTATCTGCTGGGAAGGAGTATAGGATGGTTTGGAATGGGATCCCTTCAAAGGATGGGGCATGACAACCTGTACCCAAGCAGAGCATCAATTCTTCCCAGTGATGCAACCCAAAGCTGTCTCTGCTCTCCTTTTACCTTGGGAATGCCTCCCAGGATCCGTGCAAGGACAGCAGGACTGACCTCATCTGCTGTTCACTCCACACTCACCTGTGTGATGGAACCTTCCTTCAGAGGTCTCGTCAGAGAGATGTCTGGTGTGCGCCTCAGCTCCTCCCGGGGAATCTCATGGATTGATCTTCCTGCTTCTTTCACTGTGGCTACCAGGTCTTCATGGGCTGATTTCATTTTCAGAGGAGTAAGGCCCTCGTGAGATCTGACCTTGTAGGCATCAGATAAGTCCCTTGGTGGAGTGTTTTCCCTCTTGAGCTGTTTGGCTTCTCTTCTGAGGTAGTCCTCATGGGCCTCCACATAGGACCGAGGTATTCCTGCAACCCCCAAGCAGATGATGGATGCAGAGGGCGATTCCCCAGGCAGACACTGGACTCCCAGTCCCCGTGCAGATGCTCACTTCAAGGGGGTCTCTAGTTAACACGTGTAACTCAGGGACTGGTACCCAACTGAGCCCACAGAGCAGCTACACTCCTAATGCAGCTGGTCCACCTCACATCTACCAGCACTTTCTGGACCCACTTCACACTAATTTCAACCTGCTTCATGAGAATCACTGACAATTTTGCCCCTGACTTTGGCAGAATTTAGGTTGGTAGAAGCTGAGCAAGACTGAAAATCTCTCTGAGCACAAAGCAGGGGCTGCAAGGACCTGCAGCTGGACCTTGACCTGTCCATCCTTGCTTCCTCCTGTCCTACCCCGACAATGAGAACAAGGGGCCACACGTGTGAGATGCTTCCCCTGTCCGTGCCCATCTTGTGCTTGCAGGCTTTACCTTGTGTAATCGAGCCCCGCATGTGATGCTGCTCCTTTAGGTTATGGGGACTGTGTCGGTCTGGAGGGATCGCTCGACCCATGAGACCTAGAACAGATCCAAGAGGGAAAGCTGGGCTGTGACACGGGAGTTCATTTACAATGAATACATGACAGTGTTACCAAGGATGCCTGGGACAAAAACACCGATTTCTAAATTATTTATTTTCCCTTTTTTTAAAAAATGTGCTTCTTTTTTTGTATTCCTGAAGCTGGTCTGTCAGGACAGACACTCAAGGCAAACGGGCCACTCTACATCCCTTGTTTTCCCATGCTGGTCAGAGGCTGTCCTGTTGGGATACCAGCTAACCACTGCCAGAACACCGGCACAGGAAGATGCATCATGCAGACAGGAGACAAGCCAAGGTCTCCACAGGTCACTAACATAACACAGGTGTAAGGTTTCATCCAGACCCACCTTCAATGCTGGTAGATAAGGTATCACGGGCTGATAAGCCCCGGCTGATCCTCCCCTCCATCATATCATAGGTCCGCTTAGTTCCTGTGGTCTCATGGGAAGCTCCCGAGCTCCTGCTGTCTTCTTTGGGACACTGAGAAGCAGCAACTCCACCTGGGGGAGGGAACACCAAGAAGCACCACCATGAGCATGGAAAGTCAGCATGGGCCAAGAGAGGGTGTTTACTGCTGTTTGTGTGCGTTGCTGAGGGGTCAGATCCCATCCCAGCATCAGCCACCACTATGCAGTGCCAGAAACATCGCACGGGATTGGCTTCCAGGAAGTTCAGCTGGTGTTTTCTCCCCTCCCTGCCTGCCTCAGACTCCAGATCTGTGCCTCCCGCTTGGGCAGGAGCACCCACCCTGTCGTGTCCCATTCCCTCCCTCCCTGGTGGGGCCATCCTGTAGGCAGCAGAACAGACTGGAGCCAGTGGGAGCAGCTGTGGTTCCACTGAACTTGGCTCTTTGGGTCTGGGGAGTTTTGGTTTTTTTCCCTGTTTGTTTTGATTTTTGCTAGACACCTACTGTTTGGGATCTTGGCCAGCCTTAACATTTGCCGAGACACTCCCTGGGTGAGAAAATCCGGGAAAACGGAGGAGAAGCAAAGCTGAGAATGATTCCCTTGAGACAGCGCTGAGCACACATAGGAACTGGGAGAGATGGTGCAAAGTCCCATGCAGGAGTGAAGGAGCGAGCGCTAGAGCGAGGAGAGAGCACCGACTGCCCCTGATCCGAACCTGGAGCAGGTTCCCTGCAAACAAGCAGTGCTTCTGTCCTGAGCTACAGCCCCACCACCAGCACAGCCCTGCCCGTGCCAGGCAGCATCACGCCCACCCCTGGCAATGGGCACCCATCATATGCAGCGAGCTGTGAATTCAGCAGCTTCTGATCCAGCTGAATGCCTCGGGTTTATGCCACGAGCTCCACGCAGGATGTCAGCTAGGAGAGACAAACGCCTCTGCCCATCATCCCTGTCCACGCTGCCCTTGCCAAGGATCACCAGTGCCCTGATCCTCCTCTTTGCGGGCAGAGAAGGTGGTTGTACAATTAGAGAAAGCAGGGAAGTTAAAAACATTCATTCTGTTGTGGACAATCAGGAACAAAACTCCTCCTCGGCAAAACCAGTAATTAATAAAATGGGATTATTACAACTTCACACCCACTGTTGGTTTCCGCAATCAGCACCCACTCAATCCACAAAGTGTTTGGGGCTGTGTGTGGGGAAACAAGAGGGGGTCCGTGCCTGAGCCTTTGCTTCAGCTCCGTTTGACAGGAGAAATCCGGGGGTGACATTCAGAATCAGCCAAGCACCGTGCGGGCGATGTGCCTGCACCCTGTCATCAAGGCACATCTGTTGCCACCAGCCCTTCTGCAGGAGGGGACGTGCTCCCAGGCACCCTTTGTACCACCGGGAAGCAGGGGGAGGGCGCGAGGGAGAAGAGAGACTAAACAGAAAGAAAACCATTCCAAACCCACGTCCCTCGCCTTGCAGAAGCCATCAGCAATCATATGCAGGATGAGAATAACCAATCTAGCACAATTCAGCTCACACATGCTACAGGATCTCGTCTCATTACAGCTCTTTTATTTTAAGCACCCTCATGACACTAAAGAATTTGCAATTTTTTTTCTGCTTGCCAAAATTCATAATCACCAACAGTTTCAGTTTTCTTATTTAATTTTTTTTTTTTTTTTTAACTCTTCTGTTCCTGGGCTGCTCAGCCTCGCCAGGCTGTACAGGGGGAAGGAGAGAGGCAGGGCTGGCAAGGCTGCAGCAGCTTGCGGGATCACTTGGGATGTGATAAACGCTATCAAGCATGTAAAAGTCTGCTGGGGAGAGGAAGGAATTAATTCCTCATCTGTGTCCATGGGGGCTAGCATGAGAGGTGACGGACACAGGCTGCAGCCAAGGAGACTCGGGCTGACACAAACAACAGGGAAGAGTTCAGTCTGCAGCTCTCCCTCATTGCCCGGAGCGGGATCCCGGCACTGGGCACGAGCAACACGCACCGCCAGGAGCCCTCCCCATCTCTCCCTGATGGTGCCGTTTCTGAGATCAACCTCGTTCGACCCCCAGCCCGGGCAGAGGTGATTAAAATAGCTTCTTGCACAAACAAGTCCTGAAACACTTCCTGCGTCCTCCCTGGTCCAAGCCTTGCCAACTGTCCCAAAGGGCATCCAGACACAAGCCTTCCACGGTGACATTTCTATCTGGGCTAGAGTTGACAGTGGACCCAGGGGGACATGCTGTGAGCCAGTTTCCATGAGGCAGGCGAGAGGCACAGCACAGAGCCCTGTCCTGAAAGGTCCCTGCGGTCCCAGGACACACACAAAGGTGACATCAGCTGGAGCCTGAGTTGTCCCCATGGCCTGACCTGAACCCTCTGCCTCCGGCCCTGGATAAAATAACCCAGCCCGTGATGAAACGAGCTGCCTGCACTTGTGGGCAAGAGGAAAGGGACTTCTGTGGGGTACACTCCGCCTGCAGGACTGACCACAGGGCCCAGGCTGCCAGGGATACTGTGCCCCAGGGAGGGAGGCAGAGGGCTCAGGCAGCACAGCAGCTTGCCAGAGACACATACTGAGGTAGCTGAGGTTGGGATCTGCTCCTTAGTCATCCCCAAACTCAACTGAGAAGGGAGGTGACACATGAGGACGGCCATCCCTGTGCACACCAAAGCACATGCCAGTGCTTTACTCCGAGAGGATGCAGAGCTCCCCAAGTGCTGGCCAGGAGGAGTCCAGCCCCGCAACAGAGATGCCTGACCCAGCACATGGTGAAAGGTAAGAACGGAGTTGTTTCCAGCCTCACTGGAAGGGAACATCTGTTTATCTCCAACGGGAGGCACCGGGACATGCAGAGCAGCTTTGATGGCCAGTGCTGTGATGGGCTGAGCAGGCGCAGAGCAGGCAGGAGCAGCTGGTGACCACCTGCTGGCACCACTAACGCAGCGAGGCACCGCCGGCATTTACCGAGGAGAGGCGTTCCCGTGCTGCGGGGGTGCGGCAGCAGCCAACACATCCCCAGACAGGCTCCTTGTGGGATGCAGGAATGGCTTCACCACCTCCAATCACTCTAGCAAAGCTCACCAGATACTGAGGCTGGGTCCAGGAGGATTCCTGCAGGGCAGCCCCGTGCTGGAAAAGCCTCACAGTGCCCAAGCCAACGCAGGTGAGAATCTGACATCCAAATAAACCTTTATGCCACACTGCCTGACTTGCCTTCATCTTGCAGCTCTTTGAGTCCACCTTGGCCCAAGAGTTTGGGGGTGCTCTCGCAATGTTTTCAATCAGTCCCCCTCCAGCACAGGGTGCTACGGATGAAGGTAACACCTTCCTATCTGGTCTTCTCCTCTTCCCTGTTTCCCAAAGCCAGCCAAAATCATCGCAACCCTGCCTGCCATCTCTAAGACAAGACAACCACACAGGACAGACAGACACAGGGCACCAGGGTGGGAAGGGAGAGAAATTCGCTGGAAGCAAAGACATGAAGCTGGCCCATTGTACTTTGTCAGCCTTTCCTCAAATAGCTCCCAAGTCCCAGCCACAGTGGCACAAACCCCTGGCACCTGCCCTAAAAAGGCAGAGAGGATTAGGACTTACCCTCGTAGGACAGCACGTGGCCTTTCTTCCCCTCGTAGATGACATGTCCTTTGGGCACGGCATCCTCCCTCGCCTTCTCTGCTCTGCTGGGGCTGTCTTCTCCGATTATCCTGGTAATGGTTCCTTTGTACAGCACTTCTGCCGGGGTGCCCTTGGAAAGCCACCAAGATCCATATTTAACAGTGTCACAACCAATTAAGCAAGCGCCGCGCGGGGACAGGCTGTTCCTCGCGGGAAGCTGAGCACAGGGAGCACACCCGGCCTCCGCTTCCTGGCGCAGCCAACAGCGAGGGACTTGCAGCTTAATTATTGATGAGAATGATAACGAGGAGCGGTAAAAAGGGACGTGATCTGTGTGAGGCTGCTGGGAAGAGGCAGGGGATGGGGACAGCACAGACCTCCAAAACAGCACCTCTCGCCCTGCACGTTTTGGAGTAAGCTACCCAGGCCTGCTCCCTCTCCCCAGGTTTGGGGGACAGGGCTGGTGCTCCCCAGGGGACACCTTAGTGACAGCAGGCACCGCTCCAGCGTTAGCTTCTTCTCTGCAGCCTATTTCCCCAGCTTGGCACAGGAGCCACAGCGATGTCCTGCCCACCCAGGCACATCTGCTGGCAGCGGCGTGACCTTCAGCGAGCTGCCTGCGTGCGGGAGCTGGCGGCTGGCAGCGCGCCCGGGCGAGACGGCAGGCGACAGCGAAACCGGTCCCGGAGCAGGTCGGGGAGCAGAGCCTGCCTTAGCTCTCCAACAGGAGCAGCATTGGGCTCCCCACACAAACTGGTGTGAACTGAAACCTCTCCTTTGCCACAGGCACACACAGACACAGCTCAGCACCTGCCCCCTGAATCCCCTTCAAACACACGGAGCTGGATGTCCCTGAAGAGTTGCTGGTGATTAACACCCTTCTGCCACTGTGACCTGTCAGTGCCAACTGGGAACAGCCACCATGGGGTGCCAGTCCCCCTTTCCCATCTCTGGGAAGGCACAGTGATGCTGTCAGAGGCACTCCTGACTGACACCTGCCTACTGAGCTCATTTAACCCCAGCAAGCCCCGGGACTGATGCCTTGGAGAAGCCTCAGGGACGCGATGCCCCCGCCAGCTTTGCTGGTGCTTCCAGGTTGTGCCACTCAGGCTATTTCCCCACCCCCGCTTGGGGATGCCCCCGCTCTTTACCAAGCCCTCAGAGTAGCAGCAGTCCCCAAAACCCAGGACACGCCAGCACGTGGGTTCAGCGCTCTGGTCATTCACCCTTGCGGGGCACCTGGGCACCCGGCAATGGCTCTCCCAGCCCCAGGTAAGTCACCTCCCTTCTGCGGACGTGCTCCGAGGGGATGTGAAAGCAAGTGATGACAGATGGCTTCAGAGCAGAGAGCATATATTCAAGATCTGCTTCCTGTGAACTGCATGACTAATCTGAGATCAAGTATCAGCTCTGGTACCAGAAGCTGCTGCCAGAACAGGGGGCTCCTTCTCCCCAGCGGGAGCAGAGGGATGCAGGCTGCTGGGCCAGCAAGAGAGCCAGCCAGTGCCCTGGGTCTGGGCTTGGTACCTTAACCCCAAGCCAAACAAAGGAATCTGGATGCATTCATTAGCTGGCTGGATTCATTAACTGGATGCAAAACAGTGTCTCAACAAAATCTGCTGATCTCCTGAACTGGCACATGGTGCTTGAGGTCCTTCACACCCACCCACTGCTGCCCACAGCTGCTGCAGGAGCATCTGAGAGGATGGAGCAAGTGTTTGCTCTGATGGGTTATTTACAGCCCCTGAGCACCCACTCCTGGCAGTTGTTGGACACAGGGCACCAGGCAAGCTAAGCTTTGCTCTGGGCCAGGATTCAGGATCAGGTCCCCCGGGCCAAAGCCAACATGGTCATCCTCCTTGAAGAAGGCAGGCAAAAATTGGGAGCCTGAGTGTCTTTAAATATCTGAATGATGGCCAGATAAAATCCCCATGGCAAACAGTTATTTTTTTTTAATGCTCTCCGCTCTGTTACCAGATGAGCAATAACTCACACTGCAAGAAACTATCGCCCGCTTGCCAGCTGCTCTTCTGAAGATGGATGGTGGAGATTAAGGCCAAAGTATCTTCCTGCTGAAGAGCCTTTGGGCAGAATCCCCAGCACAGCACACTCAGCCCTGGCAGGAGCTCTCGCTACCTCACCTGCCCCTCACAGCCTCCTCCCTCCTCCACCTGGCCCAGGCCCTCCACCCATCTCCTCTGCTCTGTTCCACTTTCTTGCCCTGGCAAGATGATTTTCCCAGAGCCATTTACAGCTGCTTTTGCCTCTGTTCTTGACAGCTACAAAAGGCAAAGCCGGGTTTACAGGTGCTGTAAGGCTGCACTGCTGTTTGTTGGGCTCTGCTCTCCTGCAGCCTCTGCTCACGGGACACGGCTCGTGCCAGCCCGAGTGGGGGCTGTCTGCAGACCTCTCTGAGGGGCTCCATGGGGTGGGAGCATCACAGAGCTGCTGCACAGCCCTGTGCTGCACACCCCGCGTGCCCCACACACCCACAGTGCCCGTGTCCAGCACAAGCTGCAGCTGCCAGCACCCAGGAAGCGACACCCGCGGGAGACAAGGGACCTACGTGTGTGATGGACCCTCGGTAGGTGATGGGCGACTCCGGAGGGGGTCTGGATGTGGGTGTTCCTTTGGTGATGCTTCCTCCCGAGACAGAGCTGAGGGAAGTACCTGTAGGACACGAAGCCTGTGAGCTGGGGGCTGGATTTGCTGTCCAGCACAAAACCCGTGGGGCTGAGACTACCGAGGGCAGGGTTTGACCCGGTCTCTAGCAAGGCACGGTACTGGAGGGGACACCATCCAAGAGCTGTCAGTGTTCAATCCCAAGCCTTGCAGAACCCTGTGCACCCAGTCTCTTGAGAAACCCATCCCTGTGAGTGTGGGGTGGGGAGGAGGTAAAAGATAGGTATTTTGAGGCTATCAGCTCCCTGCTGTCTTTGTGGAGGTGTCGGGCAGATTTATGAGCCTGGGAGAAAGCACAGCCTGGCTCAGCCTCTCCTGATGCGATCACAACAGATCTGTGGCAAGATGCAGCTCAGGGTGGCTTGAGTTCATTCACACAGATCTGTCCTGGGTTGGAGCCAGCCCACCACACTCAGGCTCCTGACTGCCTTACTGGGGAGGTTCACAAACCAGAATTTGCACTAAAAAGCAACACCTTTGCACTTATTTTCTTCTGCCTGACTAATGGGGAAGAAACCCGTCAGGTATTTAACCAAAATGGGGTCCCTGTCCAGCTGCAGCAGCAACAGTGAAAAGCATGAAAATACCAATTAATGTAATTTAAACAGGTCTTGCTTTGTCTTAAGCAACTGATTTTCAGGTGCCCCCTGAACACAAAACCTCCACCACAATCAATACCTGAGGCCTTGATTTGGAGAGGTAGAGAAAAGAGGCAGAGACACCCCTTTGGCTGGGCACAATTCCAGAAATCAAACCTGAGATCACTGGGCAGCTGCAGCCAGTGTGGCATTCACCAGGCCTGGCACCCTCCCTTCCCACAGCTGGGGCACGCGCCGCCCGCTCCGGGTGCTCACCCCGCAGGATGGAGCCCTCCTGGGACGGCTGCAGAACCAGGCTTTCCGGCTGGCTGGCCTGGCTTCTAGGAGAAAGTTGTTCCTGCTTTACTCCAGGAAAAGGCACTGGAAAACATTAACCATGTATCAGCATAGGTGCAGGACACGGGGCCACAGCCCTCGGCCGCTCCAGCTCTGAGGCGGCACCTTCTTGGCACCTCTGCCATTCCCAGATCTCTGGGATGGGCTTCCACAGGGTGGTGAATACACAAATGCCATCGAGCAAAGCCAGATCCTTTGCCCTGGCACTGCCCACAACAGGACTGGAGCTGACACTGAAAAGCCTGTGCTGGTTTACAACACGACCGACACGCAGTGGGAAACAGAGCTCATATCCCTCCTCCCCAGGCTTGATCCCTCACCCATTCCCTCCTGCTGTTAAGAAAAGCTTCCAAATCTGCAGACTAAACACTTTCTTTGTTCACTTCAGGCCATTTACTCTTTATCCTACCAGCCTGGGGAGCAACAATATATTTCCTTCCTTCGATCACAGTATTAGCTGGAGGGTATTTATAGGCTGGGAAGCGTCCCTGATCGAGTTGTTGCTTTCCTATACTGCACGGATTTAGCTCCCTGTGTCTCTGCTCTCCTGATGGACTAATCCTTTCATCCTCTTAGCAGTTCTCTCTGTGCTCCCTTGCTGTGCCCTGTGCTCCTCCTTTCCCCTATGCTGCTGGCAAGCTCGCTCCCTGCTGCTCTCAGAGCACGTGAGAAACAACTTGTCTCCCAATTCCTTACCCAGTTTCTTGGGATCCATGGCTAGTGGCAGGCCCATGGTGATGGAACCGACAGGGACCTTGGCGTGCTCGGGGCTGTAGGGCGTGTGGAGCTGGATGGGCATTCCCTGTGGGGCAAGAGGAGAGGTCAGGAACAACTGCTGGTCCCCGCGAGGCATCTCCACCGCTCGCACCTGTCAATATCCTACCTGGGAAATGGATCCGACGGATCTCTCCAGCACGGAGGGGTGCTTGGTGGAGGAGATGAGGGGAGGAGGGTTGGAGATGCTGGCTAGTCTCTGCAGCCCTGAGCGAGAGCTCTCATGCAGGTTTAGTGGGATGGGGTGTCCTGTGAGGAAAACACAAACGCCTGTGAGACTGAGAGCAGGGAGAGCGGCTGCAGCCATCGGAGAGCAAAGGGGCACGGGGAGGGAGCAGGGCCTGGATGCAGTGACCCGGCTGGCTGTGAGCCTGCACGAGGCTCCAAGTCACACGATCATTTTGGAAAGGACTGGAAGAGTTTAAATTACTGCCTTGTCCCCTCTGCAGCCAGAGGATGAGCTGCGCCCAACCTGTCTGCCCTCCAGCCAGAGAGGACAGCGCAGCGAGGGATAAAACCTGTCTGACTCTGCACCCACACTGCTCGGTGACAAACCACATCCCTAAACCTGCCCCAGCCAGAGCTGGGAGACACCTGACCATCCTGGGACCTTTAAATAGCCCAACCTGTGATACTGGCTGCAAGCACAGCCTCTGTGCCCAGTCCCAGGTCAGGCAGAGGAGGGCACATGCCACGCAGCCAGTGGGTTTTACTTGCCTGGTGGGTTATACTGGAACAAGTGGGGCTCCACCTGGGGAGAAGTTTTGATCACATCCCGGGGGTAGGACAGAACAGGGGGCCAGCACGAGGCAGCCATCGACTCTGCGCTCAGCTTCTGAGCCTCTGCGATGGCTGAGAAATGCACGGACTTTTCTGCAAGGGACACAGAAAGAAACCGCGTGGTCAGCGGCCACCATGGGTGAGGGGTGCCTGTGAGGATGGGCAGGGAAGCCAGAGCCAGCTCTAAGCACAGGAGATGGCCATGAGGTGAGGACTGAACTCCCCAGCCAAGCTAAAAGGAAAGAGCTCAGTGTCCCTGCCTGGATTTGACAGCATTTATGTTACTCAGATGTTTAAAGTGCGGTGGGACGTCTGTGCTGGTGGCTCTGCTGGTGCTCACCGCCAGCAGGAAGCTCCACGGACCTGGTGCCACCCCACCTCACCCAGGAGAGATGGCATTTGGCATGCAGCCGGGTCCAGAGTCCAGCTCCTTGCCAGGGCTTGGCCATTAGTGAATCGCTCCTGGGCAGCTCCTGCCCGTGCCCACAGCTCCACATCATCCCAGCATGGCAGGGCTGGAGGATTAACGATGATGCCGCCAAATCCTTCCCTGAGGTTAAAGCCAAGAAGCAGCAAAGTCGGCATCCCTCTGGTGCATGGGGGACACCCAGAGGGCACCAGCTCGCTGGTGGCCACACTGTCTGTGGTGTGCAGCTGGGCACAGGGTGCCTGCAGAGCCCCAAGCCACTGCCAGGACCACCGCGATGCCGGCACACCAGGGACAGGCTCTTCCCCATGTCACAGGGAGACGTGAAAGCTCAGCCGCTCTTAAAGGACGGCTCCCAGCTACGAACCACCTGTAAGCTGTGGGAAGGGGCCAGAAACAATGGCATCGGCTTCTCGGACAGCAAGGGAATAACACGCTGATGTTCTCTGAACACCTGGGACAAGCACACTGCACAAGACTGTCAAAGGCAAACAAAAATGGAGACGGGCTCTGTGGAACAACCAAATGAGGGAAATGAGGGAGGCTCACTGGTCCTCTGTGAGGTACAGGGGCTGGGGGTAGGAAAGTTTCCTGAAATAACCTGGTTCAGGGCATCCTGGATACCAGGCTGGGTTCATCCTGGCTATAAAAAGGCCGATGGGAGGCCAAGAAGAGCTTAACGATGGAGGAGCTGTGCTGAGGACACCTGAACCCTGCCATGTGCTGAAAGATGCTGAGGAAAAGGGAGGCTTCATCTGCACCAGCTCTATGCCAAGTGCATCCTCACGCTTGGCTAAGCAGACGGATGAGACAGCCTTTTCTGGATGGATTAGAGGCAGGTTTGGTAGGATTTACTTGTAATCAATAAACACTTCATTTTGCACTGCCCTTCCTCCCCAGATCCACCTGTGCAACATTCGCATTGACCAGAAATTAGAAACTGGGCAGTAAACAATAGCAATCACAAATGAACCCAGCCTTTAACCATCAATTTTTGATAAAAATAGATGCCTGAATCCTGCTAAGCCTAATAATAGGCCAAGTAGATTATCAGAGGCCCAATTTAATGAGGCTTTACTACATTATCGTTATTAATGCTCAGTGTACTCAGAAGCTGGGAGATTATTCTTGTTCACTTCAGTGAGGGAAGAAATCCATTCTGGGCACGCAGAGGTGTGCAGGCACTCACACCTCTGCAGCCTGGGGGGGCCAGACCTTGGCTGTGGCCTCTTCCCGCCCCACGTGGGATCCCAGAGAGGATCCTTTCATCCTGGCAACAGAGGGGAATCCAGGCACATCCTCCACACTGACAGAGAGTCCCTGGCGTGTCCACACTCCCTGATCTTCTCCCCTTCAGCTCGGCCCCGTTCAGCTCTGCTCGTTTGGGGGCAAACAGCGCTGGGATGTCCCAGCTGAAGACGCTCCCTGACGCCAAGGCACTGTCAGCCAAGGCTATGTGCACCCTGGATGGCTCTTGGAGAGCCTCGTCCTCCTCCCCTCCCCGTGGGAGCCGTCCCCTCCCCTGCGAGCCTCTCCAGCCTGTGAAATGTGGCCAGTTCCTAATTGCCCCCGCATTAGAGGGTGGCTATAACTCAGCCAGCTTTTGATAAAATAGCACTTACACGGGGAAGAGAGAGTTCCTATTACCGTTTATCAAGTCCCTGGAATGGGAGCGAAGGAGTCAGAGTTTATATGATCCGTCATCCAAATTAATGCTCTTGGCTCCCCATCGCCTACAAAGGCCAAATGAAACACAACTAAATCAACACAAAACACACCGCTGGCGCTCCAACGCCGAGCGATAGCCGAAGATATGCCCGGTGGCAGCTGGGCACTGGGGAAAGGATCCGTCTGCCTGTCGGTGAGATCCAGGCGGGGCTGCCTGCCTCTGCCCAGCCCCGTGATTAGCAGCTCCTCTTAGAAGGCAGGGAAGGGAGGGCAGTGCTCGGGAAGGTATGGCTGCCTGGCCACCCTCCAAGCCGATACAGCCCCAGCCAGCGGCTGCGAGGCAGCCAACGCCTGAGCCAGGATGTGTGCAAGACTTGGCTTTGAAGCGGCTCCAGAGCGGGGCGAAGGATGTTGATCTCCGGAGCGGTTGCAGCAGTTCAAGCTCTCTTATCGAGCGGGGGAGGAACAGGAGTACCTGCTCCGGTGGAGTCAGCCCCTTGCTGAGAGGTGGCACAGGGCTGCTCTCCAGAGGGCTCTGCAGGCTGTGCTGGGCTCTCCCTTTTAACTCCGAGCCATGTGGCAGCACGATGTCTGCAGTCTGGATGTTTGCCACTTCACTGGGACGGCTCAGAGAGCAGGGGAGGGAAGGGATGCACACGGATTTGCCAGGACTATCTGGCTATCTCCCTTCTAACCCCTGACCCACAGCCAGGATGTGTTCCAAGAGGCAGAGACAGCACTGAGACAGTGCCCGAGTCCATACTCGTACTGAAATCAGGGCTTTGGGGGAGTTGCTTTCTCCCCTCGAGGTGACTCATCACAAACCTGATGGTTTTCAAAACGGAGATGCATTCCCATCATAAACAAAAGACACCAGCCTATGTCTCCCTGGGGTCCACAGGCGTTCCAGACCCACTGTGGCACCCAGCACAGATGCAAAGCCACACAGGGCTTGGAGAGCACCCAGCTGGAGCCCAAGACCTGCTGAGACGTTCGCAGGGATATAGGGAGGCATAATTACTTTCATTAACATGAAAGATTCAGAGCTCTAGAGAGGAGAGAATAAAGTCCTTGGTATCATTAGTGCTTCGCAGAGAACAAAGCAACAAAAGATCCACCTGGATAACAGGTCTTTGTATTTGATAATGGTGCCAGCGGGACACAGAGTGGCGTGGTAGACTCCAACCCCTAAACCCTGCCTTGTACCTCATACCCACTAATCTGCCTCATCTCCTCATCCTCCTGTGGCCAGGAGGAAGCTGGAGCTGCAGCACTGGGGCATGGGCGATGCAGAGCTCTGGGCTGGAGCTCTGGCTGTGGCAGCCAGCTCACTGCTGTGCAGCATCAGATCTGCACAGGATTAGGGCACAGGAGATCAAACCTGATTACCTGACACTGGGGGGGGAAGAGCCAGAGGGGAACTGTTCCACCTGGGCAGCAAACGGGAGCACAGCGGGATAAGATCAACTGGAAATGGGACTTCACGGGTGGCAACACCACGACTTAAGGGAAACTCCCTTTCTTGCAAGGTGAGCAGTCACCTTCCTTGCTTATATGCAAAACATTCTGAAGGTGTGACGCACACATGGTGCTATTTATTGTTGGAAAAAATTGTGGCCAAGTGCCAGCAACCGACTCTTCTTGCAAGCACATCCTTCTGTCCAGAGGGACACGACAGCTTGAGGAATAACTACCTGGGCCTGGACACTGCAGAGCAGGCTGCTACAGTCCCGGCTGCCGGAGGGTGAACTAGTGCAGTGATTTTCCAGCAAAGATCACAGCCCAAGGCCAGTGCCTCCTCAGTGCAGTTTTATCACCCTCCTCTTCCATGCACAAGCAGGTGATTTTTGCAGCTGCACCCATTCCCGTGCAGGATCCAGCACTGGTGGACATTGTACCCACCCAAGCCTAACTTCCCTGCTCCTGACTATGCCATTGGTGACAGCCTCTCATCTTCCTTAACTGAAGGGGGGGCAGGGACACAGACTCTGAACTGGAACAGACTCTAACACTCAGATTAAAAACACATTTAGAGGATGGTCTCATCAGGACTTCCCGTCTCTCCTTAACCTTGATCCCCAGGTGCTCAAGCTAATAATGTTTCAGATGCTCTACAGTGGGAACCTCTGAATTGCTCATTAGGCAGCCAAACCACATCAGAGCTATTCCGGGGAGAAAGCACTGGGAATCTTTACAGGAACCTTTGGACTCCGAGTCACAGTATTAGCATTGATTTTAAATGAAATAATGGTCCCCGCTGTGCATTAAAAGCATTCTTTATAGAAAGCCAGCAAGGTAGAAAAGAGCCATTGTACCCAGAGCCTTGGCATGCCTCCAGGCCCCTCTGCTCTCGGGTGAATGGCAGACGCTAATAAAGGCAATCTTCACCTCCTTGGCGCTCCACACTGCCCGGTGTTTGCTGTGGGCTCAATGAGACATGATGTACTGTCTAATGAACACGGGAAATTAGCCATGCCTCTCTCGTCCTGCCTCAAGATGCTATTAAAGAGCTTTCAGGGGTCGGAACAAGCTTTCACCTAGGAGGGGGAAAGCTGCTGGCTGCGTACAGCCGCACACCCCGGGCGCTCCGCGCGGATAAACACGCACACAGCCCTACCTTCCTTGTCACCAACAGCGGGGCTCCGGCTCTTCCCCCTGGGACTGCTGCTGGGCTGCTGCTGCTCCTTCTCAGCCTGCTGCTGCTGGGACTGCGAGAGCTTGCTCGGGGGCATGTCCTCGCGGGCAGACTCGTGGGCTTTTGTGATCTGCTGCTGGTAGAGAGCCAAGGCGTGGGGAGGCACCTGAGGCTTCGCGCTTCCACTCTGCAATATCCCCTCTGAGAAACCTTCGGAAATCTGCAAAGCAGTAAGAATTGGTGGCACTCATCATGTGCTGTTGACATCCATCACAATCTTGAAGACATCAGGACTTACGAGAAGCCCCTGCCCCACGCTATCACAGCAAGTCATAGAAGAGACCAAACAGGGCTTCAAAGCTCACTAGCTGCAGGAGATTGAAAAAGCCCACAACAAAGAGTATCAGCTCTGTGCTGGTGATACTACAGGAAAGAGTCAGACTTGTTCAAAACCTCTAACCTATAGTTACGTGCTTGTAGCTTTTGCCAGAAGTTACATTACAGCAGCCACATCTTCAGCTGCGATATGGGAAACTGGAAGAGCATCAGGAATGGGTCCTCCCTGAGCATGCAAACCCCAAAGCAGGGATTTCCTCCCTGCCCACCCTGTGTCGCTGCTCCTCTGGTGCTGACCCTGGAGATACCAGGATGCTTCTTCTCACAGCCCAAGCCACTGTACCAGTACTTTCAATACACGGCTACTGGGTAGCCAAAAACGGGGACCAAGCAAAGCTTCTGGGTGAGGAAGGTGATATCCTTCAAGCACGAGATGAAGTGCAGGGCTGGGAAGGTGCACTCTCTCTTTTTAAAGCAATGGGAGGCAGCAGTCATGTGGCAATGAGAAGCTTTTTCTGTCCAGACCTCCCACGATTTTCTGATAAAAGAGCTCAAGAGACATCCAAATGCTGCTGGCAGAGCTGCTCCAGCAGCTGGGAACACGCTCTGCACAGGGAGCACCTTGCCTGGCCGGGGGCTCGCACCGCCCAGGCACAGCTCTCTGTGGACCAGAGGCCATCCCCAGGGACGAGCACATCCTCGCAACCCTGACGCGCACCCCGGAGCCCAGCGGGAGAGCACGCACGAGGCGCAGGCCGCGCTCCCAGTCCCGGCCCCCTCCAGCAGGGTACTCACAATGGGAGGGATGGCAGCAGCTCTCTGCTTCAGCTGTTTCAGGTCCAGCGGCTTCTGCGGCGAGGAGTTGAGCCTGGCGTCGCTGGCGGTGTTGAGCAGGCTGGGCCGGGGCGACAGCAACCTGGAACCAAAGCACACACGTCAGCCACGGACAGGCTCCGTGGCCCAGGGCTCCCCCGCGCCGCTGTTTTGGGCTGCCAAACCTAGAGGACACCCTCTGCATCAGAGAGGAGCGTGCCGGGCCGCTGCTCGCTCCCGGGACTCTGGGCTCAGAGACAACCCCCACGGTTCTACATGCTCAAACAAGACCCTTATGTCTGGCTCAAGAGGCTCTTGAGCCCACTTTCCCTCATCCCCACGCTATTTCTAGTAAATCTGCCGCTGTCCAGAATAAACCTGAGGGGGAATGGACTCCAGAGCTGGGTGGTACGGAGCAAGTGACCAGTTCAGATTTCATTTGGACATCATGCTACCCTCCAGAGCTGACATGTAGGGCTTGCTTGGCACTAGGGATCGGCCTCACGCTCTTCCTCAAGGACTGTGTTTTATCAAGGTGCTAAAGCCAGGGCAAGCCACCACGTGCAGGCAACTGGGGCGCTCGGGTCACTTGAAAGACGAGAGGCGGGATTTGGATGGGATTTGGTACTCAGCAGCCCAGCAGCTGTGCAGCCCTGCACCCTCACCACTTGCTCTTCCCCTTGGCTGTTTGAGCCGCCTGGTGGACACTCAGCCAGCCGTGCAGAGCCCTTGTGCAAACACGGGGGGCATCCCCATGGTGCCACCAAAATGGGGTGGGATGGGGGTGTGCAAAGCCCATGGGTCAAACCCTCAGTGTGTCCAGCTCCTGAGCTTATGCTGAGACCTCAGGGACCACGTCTGTCCAGGCCATCTCTGCTTTCTCTCCCTCCTGACTCCAATCTGTTGAAGCCAGTTCATAGTTTTCAAGCTTTACAGCTTGATTTGTTTATTTTAGCTGTTATTTCAGTGTTCTCTTCAGCCTATAAATTTCAAGGTCATTCCATGCTCACCCTTGGATGAATAAACAAGCGTGGCGGGGCCATGTGCGGGGAATAAACTCATCATGGTGCTGGGACTGTCCCAGCCCCTGCTCTGCAGTGCCTGGCATCAGAGGGGAAGGGGACCCACCTCCACACTGGGACCACGGTTAGGCACCCAGGGGAGACCAACCAAGGGACAGCGAATTTCAACTGCTCCCTAAATAATCCCAGTGATATCTGCCCGTGGAGCCACACGGGTGTTGTGCATGCAACGCCCCACAGTCTGCTGAGACACGGGGCTGGGGACAAGGGCACCCAGCACTTGTTCCCGAGACCTTCACGCCAGGCTGAGCTGTGGAACTGCCACCCCAGCAGCTGCTTCGTGCACTCGCTGGTGCTTGAAGAGGTACATTTAAGCACCCTTAAAGTCCCTTTAAGCACCCTCAAGATCTTCAGGTTTCCTGAAGCCCTCCAGGATCCTGATGCTTCGGAAGCCAAAGTCAGTATTAAATTCATCAATATGCAAATTGCCTAATTTATTACGTCCCTCCCGGCAGATCTTGCGCCAGACAATGGGATGTCTGTCGGGTGCTTTGCTCTGGAAATCACCATATGAAAAACTCTCGGCATCTCTCATCCACCTGCTGCCAGCCCAGCGCCTCCCAAACCCAACCACCAGTGCCTTAAGATGGCTGATGGCGTTGGGAAGGATGGGAAAACAGCAGGAAGGGGTCAGCTGAGCCTCGGCAGTGTGGAAATGTCCCCTCCCAGGCACGAAGCTTTGGGGATGACCAGGACACCGCATTTCTCACGCTCTTTCTTCTTCTGCCACAGAGATGGGTGGGGACTAGTTTAACTTCCAGATGATCCAACACACTGACACACGACCCAGCCAAACATGACTCCACAGCAGTTGTGCAAAGGCAGTGGCTACCACATCTCCACAATGGCTCCCCCAAGCCGCGTGGCTCCGGCACGGCACTGGCCTGGCAGAGGCCGTGCACCTACGGCCGAGCCAGCAACGGGACGTGCAGCACAGGGGCGGTCGGCGCAGGTGTCTCCTCGCCACGCTGCAGGCCTGCAGTGGTAGCTGTGCGTGCCCTCCCTCACATGTCCCCATCTGGCGTGACCTCCTGCTGAACCACGTCCCGGCCGTGCTTGCAGCAGCCCTCCTGCAGCACTCGCTGCATGGAACCACAGACAACCAGCTGCCTCCTTCAGCTCGGATGAGTTAAGGCTGCGCCTCCTCAATCCTGGACATGTCTTTGCTAGCGTGAACTGCAGGAGCACCAAAAAAAGGCTGCCCCCACTCTGAACCCCTTCCTTTCTCACCGCGGGGACACCCCAGCCACCCTCTGTCCTCTTCTGGGAGATGCCGGGGACAGCTTGATGCTTTCACAAGCGCAGGGAAGAGCTCCCACGCCCCGCTGGCGCTGGGTGGGTGGGCGAGCATCGGGTGATGCGGTGACGGGGCGGCTCACGCGGCATCGCGGCAGCCCGGTCCTGCTCAGCGCGAGTCACGCTGCGGCAGCGGGGCTGCGCTAACGCCTGCGGGCCGGCAGCCCTCGGCCCGCAGGGGAGGGAAGGGAACAAACCCACAGCTGGGAAGGGCGACCGAGTCCCCGCTGGGAGCGCGGCGGTGCCAAAAGCTCTGAGCAAGCTGAGGATCAACCCTGTGGGTGCTTCGGGGTTGGGAAGCGCCCGATGCCAGCGTCAGCTGCAGCCTTCCCATGCCGGCAGGCTCTGCTATCGCCCGCGCCTCAGCACCACACTGGGTAAGAGGAGTGGCCCGGGAGCTGCGGGACGCCTGTTTAATGTTTAATATTCCTGGAAGCTGGTAACTATTTGACAAGTGAGATAGGCGCTGACTCAGCGAGGAGCCGCGATGGAAAAGTCGTTCCCAAGACGACTTGCTCCTCTGCTGCTGGGAAGTCGGCACAAGCCACTGCTGTCCTGCTTTCGGTTGGGTTAATGTTAAACTGGAGGAGGAGAGCCCTGCTGGCCTCACTCTCCCTTACTGGGAGGTTTTCTCCCGTCTGGGAAGGAGGGGAGGGTGGGGAGGGGTGGTGCTGGACTCTGGCCATTGCTGGAGAGGAGCACCGCAGCCAAGAGGCCTCAGCCCTGCCACGGGGCCGGGGCCAGCAGCACCCGCACCGCCCCTTGGCACCGTCAGCGCTGCTTCCAGCTGCACCCTGGAGGATGCTCCCGCACCAGCAGCACTCATCCACTGGCTCCTGCATCAATCACAGAGGAAGTGCCGAGGCCATTTGGAGCGGTGGGATGCACAACAGCTCCCTCCAACTTCATCCCGCCGCTTTGCTCAGTTGTTTTTTCAATAACCCCATCCGCAGCGCTGCATACAGCCTTCCCAGCCTGGCAGCACCCATCCTGCTGCCAAACTGCTCCCTGTGAGCCCACAGAAGGGATGGGCTTGCACGACACTGGATGCAGGATGTCGGATGTGGGACACCAGCCTTCAGTCCCTGCCCAGCTCTGAGTCAAGGAGGGACTGCTGTCCCTATGTACAATGGCAGGGTGTACACGGGAGCCCTACCTGGCCCAGGAGCCATCAGAAAATTCAGTGCTACAAAGATGTGCGTATTCATACGTGTTCTTTAAAAAACAGAGAACCCTCTCTCCATTTGTGAAGCTCTTGGGTGGGGAGGGCCCTGTGGGAAAAGCTGGGAGGGGAGCAGGATGTTTCTCCAAGGAGGAGGCCAGTGTTTCTCCTCCCTGTCCCAAGAGCCATCCATGAAGGGTCTGAGGCACACTTGGCTGCCAGGCCTAGGGGTGGGTGGAGGACTTGGGACCGCAGTGGCTCAGGTGGAGACCCACTGGCATGGCCCCAGGAACGCTCCCACAGACCACATTCTCCTGCCTTTATGGCCAGGATGGATAATTTGCCCCTACAGATCTGAGCAACATCTCTGCCAAAGGAGCAACTCGCCCCCTCTCTGCAGTGGGAACACATCCCTGATGTGACTTTTCTCCTGCCAGTGCCAACTCAGACAGAAACCATTCCCAACCCCGGATGCTGGCAAACCAGCACAACTCCACTGTCCCCGAGGGCACATCCCGCTCCATTGCATCACCCAGATGGGCAGCTGCCATCAGCAGATGCAGTGGCTCTGCACCCAACATCTGCCCACGGCCATGTCCCAGAAGCACCCGTACGTTGGGACATCGCACTGCCTGTTGTGTCACAGCCCCTTTGGAAGCAATGGCCAAAGGGCTGGGGGCACATGGGGACACAGCTGGGAAGTCCCTTTGCCTGGGGGAGCGCCTGAGCAGCGATATTCCCAAGGAGGAGCTCACAAAGGCACCCGTGGGCACTGTGACACACAATGGAAAAGCTCATCTGGCCCTTGGGTCGTGCCCTTGCCCCCCTGTCTCCCCGCTCCTACCTGCTCTTGTCCACAGCATCCTGCTCATCCATCTCGTCTGCGCTGCAGGTCGCGCTGGAGTCGCTGTCGGGGTTCACCCCGGGGCCTTTACTGCCCTTGTGGCTCTCCTTCTTCTCGGCCTTGGGCGTCCCTTCCGTCCCCGCCGTCCCTGCGCTGCCGACGCCGCTTTCCACCTTCTTGTCATTCCCCTTGTCCTTCTCCTGGCTCTCTTCGCTCTCCTCCTTCTTCACCTCGCTCTTGCAGGGCTCCTCGCTCGCCTTCTCCTCCGGCTCCTCCGTTTTCACCACGTCCACCACCAGGTCCTCGGGCACCTTCTCCTCAGTGCCGGGCGGCTCGGGAGCGGTCTCCGGCGGGGGGCTGGTGGCAGGAGCGGGGTTGGCGGGGGGAGCAGGGGGAGCGTCGGGGGGTGTTGGATCCTCTTCCCACTTGACTGCCGGTTCTGTGCCGGCGTCACCTCCCGGCCCGGGTGGTGCCTTGGCCCCGTTTTCGCCTCCTTCTTTGGCTTCGGGCCTTGGCGAGGGAATGCTCTCAGTGTCGGAGCTGTTATTTACTGCAGCTGAGAAAAGGGAAGAAATAAAAATAAGGATCAGCCTGAGATTCTTGCTTCCCATATCACTGCCTCCACCCCCTCCCTTGGGAAGAGAACGCCCTCGTTCCTCTGAGGGGGAGATGATCCCAGGGCTGGGAGAACTGTGCTGGGATCCCCGGATCCAGAGCCTACTAAGCAAAGGGCTGTTCTGGGGGCCTCTCTGCTTGCCCAGCACGACTGTTAACCCCCACCCAAACACAAAACCACATGCCCAAAAGCCTGCAGACTGAGTGACTGGGAAGCTGGATTTTAAGGGAAAGCCCTGGCTGCTGCCTGGTCTTGCAGGACAAGGTATGCTGCCTTCTCGCCCTCTCGCTCATGGCACGTGATCAGCTGCCCCAGACCAGGCACCTCACTGGCACCCTGCTCGCTGACTTACGTCGCCCGTGTCCCTGGCTCTGCCACCCCTGGGGCAGCTGGGACCATCCCAAAACACTACACGTGTTTGTTGTTATTGAAGCCACCGGTGGCAGAAGAAAGGAGGTCAGGGTCGGCGAAAGGAAAGCGCCGGCAGTGCTGCAGGACAGGTTAATTATTACATGGGAAGGATCATTCCCAGATCTGCCACCAGCGGCTTGACGTGAGCTGGAAGCACAAGCGCCCGTGCACAGTTAGGTGCTGCCAAGAGATTGTTTCTACAGCTGGGGAGAGGATCGCTCCCTCCAAGCCTCTGCCGGACAAACATGGCCAGGGCCAGGAACACCAGGAGATTTCCACAGTCCCATCCCAGCATGTCCCCACCGGGCAGGGCTCTCACGCTCATGCCCCAAAGGCTTCCTCACACGCATTCCTTGACTTGCCTCTCTCCACAGCAGCACAGCCAGCTTTTAAATGCTGGTGAGAGGAGTGCCACAGAGGGACTGTGTCCTAAGAGCTGTACATCGGAGCGCATCCGTCTTTCCCCAGAGTGAAATCGTACCATACTCATCAGGAATCTCAGCCTTCTCCAATCTTACTCAGTTGCAAACAAGAAATGAGGTGCCCCGTCACCCACCCAGGACAAGGTTCACACTGTGTTTGGCAAAACTCTTCCCAACTGCCACTTGATGCTACTCTGAATGCCATGCTGAGACATCCAACAGCGTCTCATCCCAGTCTCAGCCAAGCTGTAGACTCCCTTGCATTCCCTCCAGATGCTGAATCCAGTACTCTACGCCGAGAGTTACCCCTATCCCTGGACTGGCTACATGGCACCTGCAACTCCAAGGCATTGTCTGAGCATCCCCAAATGTCACCCTGGAGCCAGCAGCCATCTCCTGCGTAACACCACCCTGGCACTTCCATGCCCACTGCATTTCATCCCCCTGCTCACGCTTTTCCACAACTCTAGAACACCCCAGCAGCCGAACGAGAGCCGATGCTTGGAGGGTAAGGCTCGGAAGCATGTCAAGAGCTCCGTCTCTAATCTCAAAATCATGTTGTTTCCTCTCAGGCGCTCTTACAAAGAGCAATAACTACCTTTTACTGTGCTCCTGTGAGTCACGTATCACCTCGCACAAAGATTTACCTGGAATCTGCCTTGTAATGAGTCACTCACAAGGACGATTTGAAAAGATTTGCCATTTCAAGTCCCATTAGCCTGGGTGCTAAGGCCAGGAACCAGCGTGGTGCCAGAGTGCCAGTTAAGTTATTAAATTACTTTGACAGAAGTCAAATGGGCATTGTTGGAAAATTGTGCACATTTTCTCTAAACTCCAAACTGCCGCGCTTTCAAAGCGATAAATGGCTGAAAATTGTCACTTTCAAGTAGCTTGCTTTCTTTGGTATGGCTGGGAGGGAGGAAAACGCTGCCTTAAAAGGGAAAGGAGGAGGAAAAGCCCCATCAAGATGCATCAGCCTTGCTGGTGGGAGACCATGGCTTCCCCTGCCTTTGCTGCACTGCTGGGCTCTGGGAACTCCAAGCCCGGGAAAGCAGCAATGTCCTGATGGGATGGGGGTGGGCGCACAAAGACCTTGGTGGGTTATCTCTCCTTGAGCCCGTGATAAGCTCCACGACAGCCCACAGTGGTGGCTGTCTACGAGCATGCACGGACCGTCCTTTGAAGCAAAACACCAAGAAATGTGATTTACAAGAGGCCCTGGGAAGCTGTGCGCTCTTGGAAAGCGCACAGACGGAAATCAGAAACCAAAGGGCTCCCAAAAATAGCCATCCGTCCAGACAGACACGGGAGGAGGGCAGTGATCCAGGGCACTCCTTGCAAGCGTGAAATCCAGAGGAATCCAAAACGCCACGAGCGCCTTGTGCTGTGAGACGCCGTCACCTCGGTGTGACTTTGGGGTGACAGACCCCTTGTGAGTGCTGATATCTGCAGCCCTGGAGAGGCCTCTGCCGCGCCCGGGCAGCAAAGCCAGCAGAGCCGAGCACGCTCCCTGCCACAGCCCCCACCCGCCTCACCTTCCGCCTCCTCCGCCATCTCCTCCTCGTTGCCGCTCGTCCCCGACACCTCCATCTCCTCGTCCTCAGCTGCGGGAGGGAAGGCGGCTTCTTCGCTCTGAACAGCGGCGCCTTTTTTCTTCTTCCTCTTGGCGTTCCTTTCTTTCTCCTGTGGAAGGGAGAGAGGATGGTGAGAGGCAAAGCCCACGGCGAGTTACGGGGGAGCAGAGAGCACTGGTCCTGCCCAAAGCATCAAGAGGGATGCTCACACTGCCAGGGACCCCCTGCTCCGGGTAAACCCTGTGAGCACCAGTCTTTGGGACCAGACTCGCCTGTTGAAAGCCCGGCAGCGTGGTGTCACCTGGCCAAAAACTTTTGACTGCCGTGCAATGGCCGGCCTGGCTCCACGCGGAGCTCCAGCCTCGGCCAGCAGCGAGCGTTCAGGGGAAGAATGGCACAGATACACGGACAAGGGACAATCACGCAGAGGTCACCGGTGCAAGGCCGGCAAGAGCCCGGGGGTCACATGTCTGCTCATGACACACGTGTGACGTGTTGGTCCTGCGCATTTCCAGGCTCTACCTCCAGCTACACGAACTCACACGGCCGCGACTCGACACTCATCTGCAGATAACGAAGCTGATGCCCCAGATATGGCCCAGCCAACATTTCCACGCACCTGCTTTCAAGTCCCCTTTGGCAGGTGCTGCCAAAGAACTTTGACTCCCATGCCAGGGCAGCTGTCACTGGTGGACAGTGGCATGATCAGTGCAGCACGGCATCCCAAAGGTGACTGCCCGGTGTCCTGGCTTGCCCCGAGACAGCCCCGACCTCCCTGGCTGGAGCACGTGCCACAGCCACGAGGGCGCGGACAGCTGCTCCCTCCTGCAGACCTGAAGGAAAAGTCTCGGCTTTGCTATTGTTTCCTGCTCTTGTTGCTTGAGTAAATATTACCAGTAGGAACAGGCTCATCATCTCCGGCTCTCCCTGCAAACCTCACATGAGTGACGTGTGTAGGACGTTTATTTACATGGATGAAAAGATAAAGCCGTGGTGGAAACGTTAACTTTGCTGCTGGATCTCTGTGCTGGGAAGAGCTGGTTCCCCCCTTCCCCCACCCCCAACTTTTCAATCCTTTAGAAAACTTCCAGATAAAACAAACAAATACAACTGCTTTTGCTTGGAAACGCTGCTTGCTCAAAATCTATTTTTATCAAACTGGGCAGGAGAGAGGGAAAAAAGGCACTTGAGAACGGGCTCTGTGCAGGCGCGGAGAGGCAGCAGGAGGAACACCGGGCTCTGTGGTTCCCTCGCCCCATCCCGGCCCTGCTGGTGATGCCCTGGTGCTGCCGGCGTTCGCGCCTCTGCCCCGGCAGCGACTCAGCACCGCGCGTTCCTGTGTGAGCAGCAGTTCCCCATCACACTAATGCAGTGACAAAGCGCCGACGTTACTATGGCAAAGACTTCTCTGCCTCTTACTCACGGGTCCGTGACTCAGCCGCGGGCAGGAGCAGGCTCCTCACTGGGAATTAGCTGGGAACCAACCTCTGCCTCAGCACCCTACTTGGCCAGAGCCCGGGGCTGGCAGCTGCTGGCAGAGCAGAGCAGCAAGCGGCCCCAGGAGCACCCTGGGTCCCTCTCCCGGCAGACCCCACTGCTGGTATTTAGGGAAAATTATGTGAAATACGGGCAGCAGATCCTGGCTACACCTAGAGATGTGTTCAAGGCCACCACTTTTGTCTCTTATCATGCCTACAGCTCCAGGCTCCTTGTGCAGTCTTGCTCCTCTCTACCTGCCACCAGGTATTTCTTCAGGAACATCCAGGACTTGGTGCCACTCAAGCGTTCTGACTTGCCAAGACCACCGAGGACGTACGGTGTGCACAGCAAGGACACGGAACCCTGCACGAGGGGTCACTCCGTGCCTCCTCCTCCACAGTGTCTTTCTGGGCCATCCCAACAAATTCAGCTTCTCCCTGTACTCACCACCTGATGTGGCAGCAACCAAACAGCTCCCAAACCCCAGCACCAACACAGAGCTACCCTGATGGGAACCTCTCATCAGGCCCAGCCTGTCCTAACAGCAGGACCAAGGCAAGTCAGACACACTCATTCCCCAGAAGCAGAGGCCACCAGACTGCACTTCTGAAGCGGTTTCGCTGTGCAAAGCCAGCATCATCCAAAAAGGCAAAGAATTAAAAGAAATGTTGCTCAGAGGAGCTCCACAGGACTTGGTCTCCAAGCAGGGCCAGCCCCAGCCCCGGGGATAACTGGCCCCTCTTCCCCGCACAAGCCAAAACAAGCCCCAGCAGTCAGTAAACTGAAGTGACAATCACACCGCAGACTGATCCCAGTGAAGACAGTGCCTAATCTCCAGCCACTGACAGAAGGAGCAGCTCCGAGGACACCGTGTATCCCAATGCCCTGCTTTCCTTAAATGCCAAGATTAGCGAGTGCAGTGTGCAGAAGGTCAAGGCTAAGTGACGCTGATGCCTGGGACACATCCGAGCGGCGCGGCAGCGAAACCAAGCCAAAACACACAGCGGGGCAGATAAGTGAAGCCTCAAGGTGGCCTGACCCTGCCCCAGCAGTAACAGGCTGCCCGTCCCAGGGTGCAGCCGGCTGGTTTGGTGTCTGTTTCCTGTCCTGCACCGGCCCCACAGCTCCTCAGAGTCACCCGCACGCTGCTGAAACCCGGTGTCACACCTACCGGGAAGAGGAGGCTACAATATTAACGAGCCCCATTTGGGAAACGAATGAGATCTGCCAATTAAGTTTACTCTCATTTAGCATGAGGAGGAAAAGCAGAGCCACTGCGTTTCCCTGCACATGATCAGCAATAGCTGGTGGTGGTGAGGTCAGGGAATGATCTGTGGATGTCACGGCAAAACTAAGCGATGCCACGCTGCTTCACCACGTGCTTCCTCCGCAGAGGTCATGGCTGACACTGGGTATAGGATGAGATTTGGAGGCTCGGTTTGCTTGGGAATATATTTAGGAGTCAGGAAGGAAGGCCTATGGCAATTTAATCTCAGTTGTTCTTTTATTTTATTCAGCTTTCTGGCATCTGCTGTTGCCACAAAACAATAGAGAACAATAAATAACAGCTGAATGTTCATTGTTCTTCTCCACGACCGAATCCCACAGCCTCCAATGCTCGAAAAATAAAATGATGATGCTGATATAAACTGCAAGTGAGAGTGAGCAATTAGACTGGAGAAGTCTAGCGGCTGCCTTGGAGGGACGGATGCAGGGAAAAATGTGGTTCTGCAGAAAAACACTTCCGTGATATAATTTCTGCAACATTAGGGAGCAGAGTAAATTAATACACACCGGCTCCACTGCCAGCAAAGCTGTATGATCTTATTTCAGATTCTCCCCAGTAATGAACAATGATATCTTTCTAATGTAACTTTTTATGTTCAGAGGGCTTGATGCACATTTCACAGAATATTTCATTCCAGCCTTTATATGGGTCTGGGGGTCTTTTATATAGTTTGTTTGCTTTGTTTCTAAAAACAATTCGGTGAAACATGGGAACACAGGAGTGTCTCTGTGCATAGAGAATTAATAAAAAAGAATCGCCGATGTCTTCTCTTTCTCTCATTCCTATAGACTGACTAGGATATTAAATTCCTGGGTGAGTCATTGAATGTTTTCCTGTCTTTCTTTTTACTCTTGCTGTAATAGCTTGCTTGGAAAGATTCCTGCATTGAACATTGTCCTTTGCATTTTCAAAGCACCCCTTGGGGGTTTAGCCATGTGAATTCTATTAGCCAGAAACTGGGAACCCCAGGATATTCTACAAATGAAATAATTATAATCTTTAGTGGCTCTTAGCCGTCCAAGCTATCTCCAGAACACCAAACAAGCCCCACTACATTCACACCCTGCACCACATGCCAGGAAAGAAGCAGCGTTAGCCACTTCTGAAGGGGAAACTGAGGCACGGAGAGATGTGCACATCTGCTCACAGTGCTGAAGAAAACCTGTTTCAGAGCCAGGCTTTCCTCACATTGCCCAAATCCCTGATTTTCTTTGGGGCAAACCAAAGCAGTTTCCTGCAGGTAACTGCAGAACCTGCAAGGCACAGACCCGTGTGGCCCAGCCGGGCTCTCTGCTCGCCAGGGTGGAGCAGCACAATCTCACCAGAGACAAAGAATTTGCACAGCCATCGGAGCTTGCATCCTGGCCAACGCACCACGGCCCCCTCCTCCTCCTGCTCCTTATCTCCCCGCGTACCAGCCACGCTCCAGACACCCAGGCATCTCCCACGCAGCAGCTCTGCCTCATCCAGACCTCCCAGGGACAGACGGGTGGACAACCCCTTCCCGCGCCACTCTGCAGTCCCCACAGCTTTCACCCAACGTGATAAAGGCCCCCCCTTGGCTGTGGGAAGCATCCAAGCACTTGCTAGGAAATATCCACAGCGCCCAGTGCAGGCTGGGACGGGGCTCTCACCATTTTCAGTTTGTGCTGCTGTAGGATCTCGTCCAGGTTCTGCCTCTTCTTGTAGTTGAAGTAGAAGTTTTTGCACTGCGACACAGTCTTGGAGCCCACCATCCTGGCAATGGCCGACCAGTTCCGCCCATGCTCAAGGAGACCTGCGGTTGGAGGGGGGAGAGAGGAGAGAGGAGAAAGGTTTAACACCGGATGCGCTCGCACAAGGGCAGCATTATCCACGCAGGACGGGAAACCTCCTCCGTGCAAGCCAGACTCCACAGGAACAATATGGTCACCAGCACCTGTCTGAAAGGCGGCTAGGCCAGGGGATGACCTATGAAAGCCTGTTTTTCTTTCCGCAGGGGAAAAAAGGCGCTATGCTGACCGTCTCTGGAATAAAATGCATCCCACAGCCATGTCTTGGCCGGCCACCGGGCAGTCACGAGGACGAGCGGTGCTCCCTTTCCTTTGGGATGGCTGCAGCAGGTGTTGGCACGCCCAAGAGGACTTGGGACAGCTGCTCTCAGTCCCTAACACGAAGCAAAGGCTCTTCCCGCTCTCCTGTGTCCCAGTGACGATTTCAAGAGGGGTGGCAAGGCACACAGCCCTGTTAGATAGGGGAGGGAAGCCCAGGCAGGTAAGTGGCAGCATCCCGGCAGGGAAGCCCAGGTGATGTCCCTGGCTGGGAAGAGGTGCACCAGGGGATTAGTGCTGATCGCAGGCTCGTGAGCAAAAGCAGCTTCACAGGTCAGGCATCGTGCCAAGGGCTGGCAATCCTGGCCAGACGGTGCCACCCGAACATGGGGCTCCTGTCAGCACTGGGGCAAACCCAGCAGGGTGGAGGAGGATGAGGAGGAGGAAGGAGACAGCACCTCATGTCCTTGCCATCTCTGCAGGGGTATCTGGGCACCCCTGGTCCCGCAGATGGAGCCAGGAGTTACAACCACAGCCAAGGGGTGGGCGCAGTGGCACCCCAGGCTCCTGGAGGTGACCTGCGAAAGGACCATCCAGGCTTTCGGGAAGCAACGCCTCGCTGCCTGCAATTATTCCTGCGGTGTGGCTGGTCCTTCCTGCGGTGTCTCGTGGGGCTGGAGCTGCCACCAGCCTGTGGGACACTTCCAGCCTGGCTTGCTCCTGACTGCCCATGTGATGCCACTGTCAGGCCAACAGTTCCCTAGCCCTTCCCCGCACCTTGTGAGGGCACAGGATGCAGAGTCTGTAAGCCCAGGGGCACTATACTGCCACAGAAAGGTAACTTCAAGATGAAAACCAGCAGAGAATTAACCTGCTAAGAACATCTTTCTCCTTTGCTGGGGGATTTTCTGCCCGGAGGCCACCAACCACAGAGCCCTGTGTGGTTGGGAGTGGGCACTGACCTCCGGCTCCATATCCAAGCCCCTCCCTGGCTGCTCTGACACCATGGTGCTTGGGACCATGGTGAGTCCCACACTGGGGCTCCTGGCACGGCTGTTTGTGCCTGGGAACGTGGCAGCTGTGCCCCAGCCCTGCTGCCAGCCTCCTGCCAAGCTGCTGCCATGTGTCAGCCCGGCCCTAAAGTGCCAGCCCAACCTCTGCTTCAGCCCAACAACAAACCCCAGGGACGGGCTGATCTCAGCACAGCCACACGCAACCGGGCCCCAGGGACACGTCTCCAGCCAGGATCTGTTCTGTGAGTCCATGCAAGGGGAGGGCACGGCTGCGTTGAATAGACGGCACCACGTACCCCCAGAGAGATGAAATCCCCCTCCCTGCTTCCCAGGTCCTGGAGAAAACCAGCAGCACCCAGCACAGCAGGAGTTAACATCCAGCTGGTGCCTGTATCCTGCCCGTCCCAGCACCAGGCTTATCAAATTGCATGTACGAGGCATCACATGCACTGAGCACCAGAAAGGCCCTGGCAAGCCAAGAAACAAGTTTGAGCTTTAACTCTGCAACTCCCAGCCTCGCTCAGCCAAACCCACGACCTCCGTCACCCCGCTGGCAGGCTGGGACTTCTCAGAAAAAATAATAGACTAAAAAAATCACATCCGGCCACCAATCCTGAGGCAACGAGTCGGGCAGGAGCCCTCCCCCCGCCGTTGCTGAATGCCGCAGGGGAAAACAGGACAGTCCCCAGTGTCACAACCCATCCCCTCTGACACAACCCACTGCTGCCGTCCAAAGCAAACAAGCAGCTCCGTCCCTCTGCTCATCACCGCGCTGGTGGCCCAGCACCAAGTGTGACAGCCGGGGTCAAGGCTGATTGCGTGCCCCGCGCAAAGCTGAAACGAAGACGCTGGCAGTGGTGTGGATGTGCCATGAGCACGGGTGCTTTGGCAGGAAAGACGCCAGGAAGCAGGACCTGGCATGGCAGAGCTCGGGGCTGGGGGGGTGATGGATGTAAACGTGAGCGGTCCCCAGCGTGGTGTGACCTTTACCAGCCACAGGCAATGCCAGCTCCCGGCTGTCCTTCCCCCTGCCCAGGCTGGCTGTGCCCCTGCTCACCGGGACACTGCTGAAGGAGCCTGCAGCTGACCGGGCAGGTGGCCGCATCCGTGCTGGGCTCTGGAGGAGGAGGAGGCTGCCTGCAGCCCCTGCCTGCGGGACCGGCAGGGAGCCCCGCCACTCTTCTTCTACATGAAACCAGAGCGAAACAGCAACACCTGCTTCCCAAGCTGTAGTTATCTGCACACTCGGGAGGGACCAGCCGAGACACCCCCGGGAATGCCGGTAAGCTCCCGGCTCGCCAGGCACCCCGTCCCCATGAGCTCCTTCAGCAGAGCCACCCCCAGAGCCCGCTCCCCCTGCCCCGCGCTCCCCGGCACTCCAGCCCGGCACGGCAGCACCAGCCCGCCTCGGCACACGCGGCCCTTCGTTCCGCATCGCAACTGAAACTATGACTAACCGAGTTATCAGATCCTCAGGAAGGCTGAGCTCCTCGGCTCGGGGCGGGGGCTCCGGACGCAGGGTCTGCCACAGGCACGCAGCCACACACGACCTTGAGGTTAACCCCATCCTTCGGACCCCAACACCCGACTTACGTGCTCCGGCTCCGGCGGGCAGGGAGCACACCTGGAGTGTGCAGCGGGCGGGCTGGGAAGGACACGGCTGTCAGGGCACTTCTTCAAAGCCCCCCCGGGCACGGCAGCCCGCGGCAAAGCGCTGCGAGTGCTCCGCTCACACCCTCCCCACGCATTTCGCTTTCGCTCCCTCGCAGCAGCCGGAGACAGAGAAGAAAGCAAAGCCGGTTCCTTAAATCCTGGGGGCGAGAGGATTTCAGAGCCATGGGCGGCCGGGAGCGGCGAGCGAACGGGCACCGAGGCTGGAAACCAGGTCACAGGCGGCAGACTCCTGACCCCGATGGCAGAAGTTGGTGGGAACACATGCTCCGGCCCCAGCGCTCTTCCCTTTGGAGCGAACAGCGTTCTCCGCTCTCCTCCTGCTCGCTCGCCGGAGCGTTCCAGCCGGCTGCAGCCGCGGTTGTTAAGGTGGATGGAAGCGCCGCCAGTATTTTCTCCCCTACCTCATCTCCTTGCTCAGCAGCTCGGGGCTATGGGGAGACTGTGCAGTTTCAGGAGATGCCCGACGTTGCCANAAAAAAGGAAAAAAGAAAAAAAAAAGGCAGGAGAAAAGAGAAGGGGCGGGAGCGCGGCAGCTCCGCTCCTGCCAGCCCGGGGACGGGGAGCCGGTGCCGTCGGTATGTGGCGGAGCAGCGAGCAAGCTCTAATCTGTTCCTCTGGCTGACCCGGGGCTCGTTGCATCTGAATGTGACCTCTAGACAGAGCATTAATAACGAACGTGGCGCTGACCCAAGCTGACAAGGGGTGCGGCGCTTGGCACCCGCTCCCGCCCTCCCTCGCTCACTTTCTGTCTCCCTCGCTCTCGGCTGAATGTCAGCGGCAGGGGGAGGGATCCAGGAAAACAAAGCTTGGCTAATAGTTTTCTCCGCTCTCAAGTGAATCAAAGGCGCTTTTCTTTGGGGACGTGCGCGCCGGCGAGCCCAGTGCCGCACCGACGGGGTGCCGCGGCGCCCCAGGACACCTCGGCCCTGCAGCTGCTGCCCTGGCGCAGGAGGGATGGGGAGAGGTTTGGCACCGGTGTCGCCATGGGCGGACCGGGGCCTCTGCTCCCGTACAGCAAGTGGAGGCTGGAAGGAAGAGGAGTTCGGAGAGCGGGGTACTCCGCTCAGCATCTCGGGGAACAGAGAAGAAACCCGGAGGGGCAGCGCGGCAGGCGAGGGCTTTCGGCTCGCACCCCCTCGACTCTCTGCAGCTGGGGGTTTTCACCAGAGACATTCCAAGGCTCTCTGGCACGGCTGCCCAGCTCCACCCTGGGCTTGGTGAGGGCGGAGAGAGCCCGTAAAAGGGTCCCTTAACGGGAGCTCGCGTGGATTAAGAGATCAAGGTTATAGGGGGAAAAACCAGGTGATATCATTCCCTACGCCCGACGGTACCTGGTATGATCCTTCAGTACCTCCTGCGCCCACACACCCTCTTGGGAGTGAGCACGGAGGCAGTTCTGGCTACGGCACAGCCAAAATGTGCCGCAATCCTATTCTGGAGAAAGACCAGCCCTATGGAGTCAGCGACACCACCCAAGGCATCCCGAAAGCGTGGTCTGCATCGCTTTCCCGCACTAACCTCGGGGTGGTTTGCAGAGGCTCAGAGAAGGTGAGTAACTTCTCCAGGGCCATGGATCAGTGGGTGGCAGAGCCAGGTGCACGCCAGGCTCCTGATGCTGTGCCAAGGGAAGCAGCGGGGATGGTGCGTGGGGGGCGAGCCCACATCCCCGCAGGCGCTGGGGTGCTGCCGGAGGGACCATGGCGCAGGCAGCTAGCTCGGCGTGCTCTCGCTACCGCGCTGGGTGATGCCCTTCCTTCCTTCCTTCCTTGGTGAGTGATGCCCTTCCTTCCTTCAGCTGATGCTGGCACCAGCCTGCCGTGCTCCCAGTGGACCTCTTTTGGTGACTGGACCCAAGCACGCCTCTGACGTGTCCCACGGCTACAAAGGAGCTCGCAGCTGAACTCCCCAGCGCCTTTCACACCCGTTATGCTACTTCTCTGCAGGGAGGCAGTGTCACCAAACAAGGTGTGGGTACCTGACCAGCAAGGAGTTGGGACCCTGGACCAGCTCAACTCTAGTGCAATGTCCCCCTCTCTGCTGGCCCTGGCTGGGGACCCTCAGCTCCCAGGTCTCCCCTTTGAAACGGATGGTTCCTGGACCACTGCTTCCACCTGCTGCAAACCCTTGAGCCCCGTTGCCCTGATGCAGACCTGCCTGGCTTTACTACTTCTACCACAGCCTTTCTTTTTTGCTGTGTCCTATCCTTTGACACGAGGGGACAGGAAGTCCCCCCCAGGATGCCTGCTCCTGGAGATGTGCCATCCCCTCTGATCCAGCATGGCAGTGAGTACACGTGGAGCAGCCACTGCTGGCAGGCCCAGCTCTCTTCTTTCACCTGGTTCAGATACTATTCCCGCTCCCTTATTGTTGAAAAAATAATACTCAAAATTAAAATGTAGGCAGCAAATTATAGTAATTACCCAGCAGTTCCTCCTGACAGGCCTCGGATATTCCATTCACTGACACTCACTAAGCAAATCCTCGCAGTTTGCTCCTACACACTCGAGAAACGTTCAGCCAACGGTGGCACAAAGTGCAGCTCCAGGGGCACGGTGGGCACCGGCACCACAGGCACGGTCCCGGGGACAACACCTTGGCTGAAAGGCAGCCAAGCACGGGGATGGGACTGTAGTCAACTACAGCCTCACCCCGGGCAAGCGTGGCTAATTTACGCCTCGGACGCAGTTGTGCCCTCACGGTGCCCAGTCTGCCCCATCCCGGTAATTTCCACCACGTCGCTTCGTACAGACTTCATGACAAGCACCAGGCACAGACAACACTCTGGCTGTGGACACTGGGATGGCCAGGTTGGGCTCTCCTTGCTCTGAGCTCCCCCTGCACCCCGCCTGGAAAGAGTTGAGTGGGAGACCCCAAGGCACATCCCACCCCAAGGCCACCCAGAAGGACAACGTGCAGCGACGGACGTGGGCTGCAAACCAGTTTCTCCAGCCCACTTTTACTACTATCAGAAGGTTTTCACAGTTGTAAATACCTCTGATGGGAGAAGGGAAGGCTCCAACATGAGCACAGGGGAGACGAAAGGAGGGAGATATGGAGCTGCCGGCTCCCCAGCATCACTCAGCCAGCTCCTGCATTCCAAAGGTGATGTAAGGTGGCTGGCTTTTATTTTAGTTTTGTGAACAGAATGGGACTGGGGAAAAAATGGTTCAGGTCAGTCCAAAACTCAGATGAATTGTTGGCAGCACTGAAAATAAGCATTCAAAAGAGTGCCTTCGGTATCCAAGGGAATATTTTATATCTACCCAGAAGGAACTATACAGGAGTCTTCACGGGTTATTTAACTCTCTGTCATCAGTATTTTATATTCGTGCCCAGCCCTCCTCTGCCTCATCACACTGACTCCATCCTGTGGCCTCTCTGTGTCCTCAGCATGGGAAAAGGCATCATGAGCCCAAGGCTGGCTGTGCCCTAAGGACAAGGAGCACAGAGCCTGGGCAAGGCATGGGAGGACCTCAGCAAGAACCTGACACTTCCACCCGCCTCTTTTCAAAGAACAAAACCACTTGGTAGACACCACGGGAAAACCCCAAGCTGGGCGAGAACAGATACCAGACTTTAAAGACTAACAAAGGTCATGTCGAAACCTCCCGGTTCATCGAGTTCAGCTCCAGGGTTGTTGCAGCTGCCCTGAAGCACTGGAACTAGTGGTGACAATTGGTGGAGGGGCTGGGGGGACAATAAACCCACCCACTGCTGAGGCTGGTGCTCGCCCGCTGCTCGAAGACCCCCTTCCAGCCTACCTTCAACTTCTGCCTGCGTGGGCTTACCCAGCAGGTCCCCCAAAGGCAGGAACTGCCTAAACATTGCCTTTTAAGGAGCAGCCCCATCCCGCTGCTGAATGCCTCTGCACCCTGCCCGGCAGCAAAGCAGTGGGTGCTGCCTGCTTCCCGGCTTGGGAAGGGAAGGGGGAACTCCTCGAGCAACTCCGGTTAAATCAAAACCTCTTGCTTTAAGGATCAGAGCCTTGGCGCAAGGAGATAATATCAGAAAAACATTCCCCCATCGTTATCCCAATCTCTGCACATTTTGACAGACTACTGAATCGAAGTTTATTGCATAATGGAAGTGTCATTAAGCAAGAACTTTCCTCTTGCTGGGTTTCTGTTCCCCTATTTAAGTTTAGTAACATGGTACTCCCCTTCACTGTCTCCTCTGGCAGACACAATCCTGCCTTCTCCTGACTGGAAACTCCCTGTGCAGCTCTGTGACTACACAGGAGAGCAGGCGGCTCTGGTGTCTCTCTGTCCCAGGGCTGTTTTCTCTCACCTCCCTGAACACAAGTGACACGGAGTTTCATGCCACACACAAAAAATGCAGAGGTGGACAGCAAGGCCAGGCTGATCTCCCGGTTGGCAAGCGCTGGGAGCAGAGGTCACCGACCATCCCCGTCTGCCAAAGTACCCTGGGGTGGTAGGGCTGACTTTCCCTGGGACTCACATCTTGCTTAACTCCCTAAACCAGCCATCTGCAGGCTCTGACTGGTACCAGTACGGAGGAAGGTGCCTTGGGTGGCCAAGTCCTTTCGGTGAGGAGGTGCCTGTGTCTCTGAGCCCAGCCTGAGCAGGCCACCACCCCCTCTGCCCCTGCCCAGCCATGCTGGCAGCAGCTCTGCCACCGCCTCCTCCAGCCTCTGAGGTTACCTCCGGAGTTTCACAGTTGCTGTGGCTCGGAAACCCCCACCACGCAGGTCCCTGGAAATGCCAGACAGAGCCAGTTCGAAGCATTAAAGCGGCTGCTTCCTGGCAGAGGGGAATTTGGCTTTTCTGTAGAAGTCTGGTGTTGCAATCTCAGTTTCCCAGGTTGTAACGAAGGGAGAAACAATCAGCCATTGGGCTTTACACCAGCAAATCTCCCTGCCTCCTCCTGGCCCCTGGGCTGGAATAGTGCTGCATGCTCCCACGCTTCATCCTTCCTTCGCACAGGCTTTGGCAGCTGGTGCTGAGACTCCTTAAGCGCACCTCCAGCATCCAGCATAAAACAACAAGAGGCACTTTTTAACAACCAGATGCTGATCTCCAAAATAAAGCAGTGCTCGGAAAAGATCTCTCCAACGACCCTCCCCTGCCAGCATCTGCTTGCCCCATTACCTGGCCCCAGGCCAGTTTTCTTGATTAAAGTCTATCTATTAAGTTTTGCGACTATAGAGAGCCCCGTTCAGCAACGCACAGGATTGGCACTGGGTTGTAAAAGAGGGTTGGAACAGCTTAAAGGCGAGCGAGCCAAACACTTTGGGATATTCACAGGCAAAGTAATCCAAGTCCACAGCTCCCATCGGCACCTGGGCAGCCGGCGCTCCAGAACATGTAATCACCATCCCAGCAGCAGGTGCATTTTCCAAGCTGAGCCGAACCTGCTAGCACGCCTATTTGCCTTTGCCATCCCCAAACGGCACTCATTTCCATTTTAATTTCCCATTTACAATCCTCTCTGGGCCAGGAGAGTCGGCAGCAACGCAAGCGGGATGCACGGGCTGGGGACGTGAGCTCGACAGCCCATCAACAGGACGTGACTTTGGCAAAAAATTGAAGCAGTGAAAGAGCTGGCGCAGGAGCGGCACAAGGAGGGGAAGTGGCAAGAAGGGCTGTGCTACACTCAGCACTTTTTAAAAACGGTCTCAGCAAAGGCTCTGAATCAGCTCCAGGATGTAAAGTCACCCCACACTGCCCGCAGCCCCGGCTCTCGAGAGCTCCCCAGCACGTGCCTGCGGAGTGCTGGGGTTCACCGTCCTCTCCCGAAATCCCAGAGCTGCGAACACGGGCAGACACTCCCCGTGTGCCTGGAACAGATCACACTGAAGCCATAAAGCTCCGAAGAGTGGGGTGAAACTACATCCCATGCTACAGGCACCAGCGTCTTCCCCATTTCGGACAAAGCGTCTTCCCCATTTCCTACAGCCAACTCCTGCCTCATGGGACATGCGTGGCTCCAGCCACAGCCCAGACATCCCTGGTGTTGGCACAGCTCCTGGGGCCGGAGAAGCTGAGCACGCTCTGTGCCTTCCCCACACCCTCCCTGAGGCGCACTGGGAACAAACCAACAGCAGGACAGGCAGGATCCGGCCCCACAGCTCAGGTCCCACCACCCTGCACCAATGCCAGCAGTCAGATGCTGTCCATCCTCAACTGCTGGGTTAGCTCCAGCACAGACAATAAGAGAAAGAAAATGAGCATCTCACCTTTTTTAGCCGTCTCCATCTCCTCTTCGGTCCAGCGAGAGCTTTCATTCATTTCCAGGGAAGCTGGGAAGGAAGAAGGAAAGAGAGCAGTCAGCTGTGAGCAGGACCCAGCAAGCACAGTGAGCTCACGGGAGGTGTCCCAACACCCAAACCCCATCCCATGCCCTGTTCCCTGGAGGCACAACAAAACCCCATGCAGCGCAGAAGTGCTTCCACAAGAAAGGCTGTCGTGAGGCTTTTCCATGCCACCGTACCCCGTGACAACATCCCCTCAGGATGCACAGTCAGTGATGCAAAACCTCCAGTTTGGGCCTGGAAGCAAAGCCGGGTGGCTCGAGAGCGGCAGCAGATTTCCTGCTGATTTGGTGCCACGCACCCCGGCCCAACAACAGGTACCTAAGATGGAGGCGGCTGTGGCTGCGTGCTTTGGAGGAGGCAGACGCAGGGTGGGACCGCCAGAGACGGAGAAACAGCGTCACCTCAGCGGTGACTTTGGCCGACTGCATCTGTCAAGGGTGTTGGCCGTGTGTGACCGCGGGCTCCCTCTGTGCCATCACCGGGCTCTTGGACAACACCTCCGAGCCACTTCCAGCAACAGCGGGGGCTCGTCTAGAGCAGTGCCCGTTCAAGGGGACATGCTGCTCCAGCCAGGAGAGGCTGACAGGGGTGTCAACATCTGATGCTCCCCCTCTCCCCTACTCCAAGCAGGTGCTGGGGACACCAAGGTCCTGCATAAAGCCTTCACTATGCCCCAGTCCTGCTGGCAGCCTGGCACAGAGCAAACCCTACAATAATAAACTGGGGTGTGAGTCAGAGACAAAAAACAACTCGGTAAGGAAACAGATTTCCGGCTCAGGCTGCCAAGGGGTTATTACTCTAAACAACAGGCAAAGCATTATTTCAACAGTGATGAGAGATGTTTTGACAGTGTCCTTTCAAAATGGAAAACAGGCTGATAGGTTCAGGATAAAGAATACAGGCAAGGAGAGAAGGAAGGAGCTCCCAAGAAGCTCTACAAGAAGCTGAGACCCTGCGGGAGGACAGCGCGGGTTCCAATGCCCACAGCACTTCAGAGCCGGCCGAGCACGACTGCAGGTGTCACCTCCCGGAAGACAGCCCAGGTCACCGCCTCCCCCAGAACCGTGTCCCCCCCCGGGACACCAGCCAAGAGGGAGGGAAATCGATACCTCACCGCTTCCCCCTGGCTGCAGGCAGGGCCGGGGCCACAGCGCTCGTTTACGTAAGAGCGAGTGTCCCCGGCGCTGCGCAGGCCCTTGGCTCAGCTGGTGACGGCTGTTATTGTATGGCAAAGAAATGTCACAGAAACGGCCCGTTTGGTTTGATTAATGGCATCGACTGAGGTTGCGCAGTTATGAAACAGATGCCTACGGGGAGCTCCGGCACGCTGCAGTTAAACCACAATACGGTTTTGTGTTGTTTTTTAATGTTCAATTGGTATTTAAAATGCAATAACTTTCTTAGCCAACCTAAATTAAAGCGCTATTGGAGAGACATAAAGGGAAATCAATTGCTCAGATATGTCACTGGAATTGATCCATTCCTTTTTCCCAATTTAACACGGTCTAAAGGCTTTCCTCTGTGTTCGCAGTGAAGTTTATCTGAGATACCAGGATAAAAAAATCCCATCTAAGTTACTGGCATTATCTGCTGCTTCTCTGCAGCACTGCTGAACAAGTTGGAGGGAGAGAGCAGGGCTCCGTTGTGCTGGGGACTATTTATATCGCCTGTATGAAAACAGAGCGCTCGCAATCAAGGCTTCAGCCAGTTGTCAGCAGAGAACAGGGAGGCGAAACACCTCCGCGTGATTTATAGCACATGGAACAGCACAAGCAAGAAACTGCAGAGCAAGGAAGCCGAGAGGAGTCACCCTGCTTTTATTTTTACCTGCCTTAGGTAGCACAGCAATAATTTTGTGCTTTGACAGAGTAGAAAATATAGGAAAATCAGCCAAATTCCTCGATGCACTGGCTTCTGTAAGTCAATACGTGAGCCCGCTTCCCTGGGGTGGCAACTACTGATGCTGCAGGTGCCAGAGGCTGATGTGCCCAACGTGGGGCTGTGGATGCTGCCACGAATTCCCATCTAGCCCGAGGCCAGCGAGGCAGCGTGGCACGGCTATGGCCAACTGCCACGTGTGGCCATGGGCTGGTGCAGCGCCTGGGTGCCATGGTACAGGCAGCACCCTTTGCTGCATCGGGCCTGGATGGAAATGGACCAGCCCAATGCCCAAGGCCAAGCAGGAGCAGATCCCACAGGCTGCAGCTGCTCAGGCCCCAGACAAATTTGAAAACAGAGCGAGTAGGAGAACTGGCACAGAGCCAGGCAAGCCTGGGAGGGCAGAGCAGGGTCCCGTGCAGAGGTCAAGGGGACTCGGAAGCCTGATCAGCTGCAAAGGGAACCAGCTCCGGGTGCAGGAGGGACACGAGCCTTGCCAAAGCACTGCTAAAACTGACGGCTTCCCTTTTTGTCTTTTGCAACACTTTCCCTCTGAGGCCATAAAACCCACTAACACTCGGCCAGGACAGCCCAGGCTTGCAAATGCCCCCACTTATCCTGGTGAACCGTGCTGAGCAATTCACGTGATAAGAGAGAAACATCATTGCTACTCCCCAGGAAGAAGGATTTCAGGAAGGGAACCCCTCTTCTGTGAGCGGGGAGCGGAGCGGGGTGATGTCCCATCCCAGCACAAGGGATACCCCAAAGGCCCAGCCCAGGGCAGGGTCCCCGGTCCCCTGCCACCTACCCAGCTCCGCGCTCTGCTGCGGCGTGGCTGCCTCCTCGTTGTTGGCCTCGTTGGCCATGGAGCGGGTGATGCGGCCCTTGCGCCGGCCCTGGCTGTTGGCGGTTTTGCGGCCTTTGGAGGTGACCGTCTCTTTCTCATCGTTGTCTTCTCCGGATGTGTCGTCGTTCTTGTCCCTGCAAAAACAGGGAGAGAAGGGAAAAAAAACCAAAAAAACGTTGTTTGGTCGGTCTGATTTTTAGGTCAAGCAATTATTTCTCTGCACGTGTTTGGGGATTTTTTTTTTTTTGTTGTTGTTGTTGGTTTTTTAGGGGGGCAGGTCTGCAGTTTTTTTGCAGACGCAGGCTCTTTTCCTGGCCGGGATTGGCGGTGGGGTGATTTGTGGTGGGGTTTTCTTTCTGCAGCTGGCTGCAGCTCCACCACCAAGTGCACGCAGAGACCTGACGGAGACAGGTTTAATACCAGACCATTCAAATTCATCCCTGCCTCCTCCTCATTTATCTTCCTGAAAGGGACCTGCTGGTAAATGTCTTTGCAGCCTAGATATAATGAAGCCAGATGTTCTTTTAAACCAAGTATTAAGCCCATTACAGATAGCGAGCGGTCTGCGTGCCAACCTTTCCCTGCCATGGCGCTGATGCTCGGCGTGAGGGAGGCAGGGCTGGCTGGAGCTCTTCATCTGGGAGCGCTCACGTTGACATCAATAACACTAAAGGTGAAGTGCCGCGCTCCGCTGCGCCTGGATTGCTCCTCCAGCTCCCAGAGGCTCTCGTAACAACAAAACAAGCTGGAGGATCACAGGAGCTTTGCAGATTGATTGGGTTGATATAAAAAAAAACCCCCGTATCGAGTTGCTTTCCCAGTTTGGGAGCAGCAGGGAAGAGGAATGAGGAGGAGGATCTGCTTTTCCCTCCCTGCAGAGGAGGTGAGGTGGGCAGACGCAGTCCTGCACAGGGTCAGGCAGCCCTGGACTATGCTGCATCCCACCACCGCATTCCACCACTGCAGCCCCAGCCCAATGCTCTCGCTGGAGCCAGGCAGGGAGGGTCGTCCTTACTTTGTCAGTTCTTCTTTGTCATTTTCTGTTTCCTGCTTGTCTTCCTCCTTCTCTCCCTCCTTCTCTTTTTCTTTCTCTTTTTCATCTTTCTCTTCTTGGCTGCTCCGGGGCATTTGCTGCTGCTGCAAAACAAAGGGCATAAAATAAACCAAGCCCTGAGCGCTGAGGCGGACGCACGGCAGCACCTGGGCCAACCCAAACAACTGCTGTGAAACAATGCTGGGGGCGAGTGGCCAAGAGGAAAGAGCTGCAGGCAGAGGGTGCAGGCAGGGCACTGGTGGAGGCCACAGGGGCTGAAAGCTTTCCAGGGAGATCAGAGCTAGTTCAGGATCAGGCATGGCAGCTGCACTCTGGCTCCTGTTCCAGGCAGTGGGGACAGCCCCAGCTGCTCCCCCGGGATCAGGCAAAAAGCAAGGATCTGATGTGGGGGTTAGGCAGAGAGGTGAGAACCACCCTCCTGTTCTGACTTAGGCACATGGGTGGTGATTTGCAGCCAGTGGATGCATTTTGCTGGAGCATGAAGGAGACAGGGCACCAGTGACACCCCGAGGCTCAGCGATATCAGTGCTTTTGATGTTTTTCCCAAGCATCTGACACAGCCCATGGGGTATGTTTGCGGCTCTGTATCACCGAGCAGGGAAGGTGCCCTCTCTCTGCCCACTCTTTACCACCTGACACCCTCAGCAGAGGCCGTGAGCCCAACCACCCCAACGCTGCTGCTGCCGCTCGGACCGAAGGCACCGCGGCACCCCAGGGAGGGACACAGTGATTATTATAGTTCTGGATTTTGTTTCAACAGCTGCAGGAAGGAGGTTGCTGGGGAGGCCTGGTTCCCCTGACCTCCCTTCCCTCTGGTGACCAGCAAACGAGAGGCATTGCACAGAGAAGCAGAAATTGGAGACGGAAATGATTTATTAAACCATCCTGCTCCTGGCTAATGCAAGGCTGCTTGCTCCAGGAAACCCACCCGGGCTCACCCGGCCCCTGCCCAGCCTGCAGGGCTTCCACTACCCCTTGGGAAAGGGTTTGGTGATGTAATGGGGGGTAAAATTGCCTTAAAATGGATTTATCAGCAGAAGGTGGCTAGTCTGGCTGGCATGCAGCCATACAGCAAGTACGGATGAGGTGTCCCCACACCCACTGAGCCAGTAGGACTGGCCTGATCCCAGTTTGCACAACTGGGAGGCTGCTTCGAACACGGGCATCCTGCAGCAGCGGCACTGGGTGCAAGCAGAGCTCTTCAACCCCATGGGCTGTGCTAAAATCAGAAGCGTGGAGCTGTCAAACGGAGCAATTTAACGAGAAAACTGCTGATTCTTTCAGGCCCTGGTTCAACACAAGTCCTTAAAACCCAGGCACAGTACCACTGAAACCCCACAGACTTTCAGTTCCTCCTTGTACGGGGGAGGCAGCTGTGCCATCAGGATCCTGGCACGCTCGGCCAGCCCTTGGAGCACCTCTGCACACGTGCAGAACACAACTGTAATGCATCAGCTCACACTCTGCTGCTCCAGGAACTGCTCTGTGGGATGCAAGGCTGGGCGGTCCCAGGGGAGAGGGAGTCAGGGAACAGTTGGGATGAGCACTCGCTTGCCTACAATTTTCCAAAGTCCACAGATCACCAAGGCTTGGGGAAAAGGCTGTCTCATGCAGCAAGCGGCCAAGGGAAGTGTCATCCCTGGCGCACTGGGCACTGCCCTTGTCAGCCCCCAAACCGGGGCAGGAGGAGGAGGGCAGCGGGCAAGCTGGAACAGAAGGTGGGGAAGCCTGCACCGGCTGCAGAGGAGCAAGGGGCATCCATCGTGTGCATTTCCCCAGCGCTGCCCTGAACTCTCTGACTCTGAGTCGCTCCATGGTGAACCCTGAGCACGGGTTCAGCCCTGACAGACACCCATGAGGTGAGGGCTGTGACCTCCGAGGGCCAGGCAGGCAGCAGGACAGGCTCTACCCCAGCCCTGGCCATTACCACCTATCTGCATTCCCCTCACCAAAGGCTTTGGCAAGGGAGGGGAGCCCACATGAGGTTCAGAGTATTTCTACCACTCAATTGCAAATATTTTCTTTGGAGGGATGGGGGAAACACTGCATCTCAGAGATCCCAGCTCTCTTTCAGATTTAAACCCAGCCGTGACCACACGAGTACCTGCCCCAGCTTCAGGCTGGAGTGAGCGTCCAAGAAAGGTTCAGCATCATCTTATCCTGTCTCTACACTTGTCTGAACTAGGGGGCTGCCAGCCTGAGCAGCCATTGCAGCTTTTCCCCAGAGGAACAGGCTGGAATGGCAGCGATGCCAAGGAGCTCCCTGTACCAGCCTACAAATGCAAGAGCAGGAAGGCAGGGAGAGATGAGAGTGGCCTTTGTGGCTCACACAGCAACAAAGGTGCTTCCCTGCAGAGGTATCTGCCAAGCTTCCAAACTGGACTGGCTTCAGTGGGCTACTGCACATCCCTTTCCTCCCGAACGTTTCAAGCCCAGCCTGGTAAGACATCAAACTAAGGCTTCTCCCAGTGCAGAGGCACATCTCGATCCAAGGATGCCCTCTAGTGATTGCCCTGCTCTGGCCACGGCCGGGTGCCCGATGCCAGGAGCGAGAGCCAGGTGGGACAAGCACCCTGCACCCAGCAGGACAGGTCTCACCTGTCAGCCAGGTGGAACACATAAAATAGGCAGCATTGTCACCACCAGGCCATGGTGGGAAAACTGACCCAGCTCCACCCAAGGCTGCGCTCATGTCTTCATCTGAGGAAAGGCTCCCTGCCAAACGCTGATCTGAACCCTGGCAAGCCCACAGTGATGGCTTATCTCCTGTACTAGAGCTTGGCTGCATAGCAGGGCACCTGCCAAACACCCCAGGAAATGCCTCTGCTCACGAATGCTCCCTCACATCACACCCGGGGGTACACGCCGGGCTGGAAGCTGTGGGGCTGGCACCGAGCGCCCAGCCCTGGGTGGGGAGCGGGCACCCCGGGGTCCTGAACGAAGCCATTTCCGAGCTCAGCTACAAATGGCGCACACAGAGGGGACCAGCCCCCGGTGACCGACCATGGCAGCTGCCCCAGCCCATCCACGCTACGTGCTCTGCCCCAAACCTCAGACTGGCATCGGAACCAGACCACGGCGTGGCACAGGGGCGGGAAGGCACCGCCGGGAACCCGCGAGCCGGCCGGTCCCCCCTCCCGGCACGCTGCCCCCGCGGTGTGTGGGGAGGCTATTCTTAGTGCTGGACACGGACCAGCTCTGGATGATTCAAGGGACGGGACGCCATCCCAAAGCGTGACGGGCCAGGAAATGCTTCCCCAATTACCAGCTGATGTTTCCCTGTGATTCACACCGCCCCGGCTAGAGGTGGACTGGCAGGTGGGTCAGCCCTTATCGGACACGCCAAAGGCCGGCACCAAAACTGCTCAGCCCCCGGCGAGCTTAAACCTCTCTCCACCTACATCGCTGCCATCCCGGGGACGAGGCACTCCACCTCCCAGAGGTAAACCAGGTACGTGCTCCCCACCTTGCACACGAGGGCGAAGGGACGTGCCCGAGGCCAGGGAAGATGCCTGTGGCAGAGGGCAGGGCTGTCCCTCCCTCTCAGGTCAGACGCTCTAACCCCGGACCGCCCTTCCTCCTCCTCCTCAGCATCGCTGCTGCTTGTTTTTGCTGCCGACACATCCTGTTTATTTAAAAAGGCCCCAGGACAAAATCGGACGCGGGACGCGTGAGCGAGAGGCCGACCCTGCCCCGAGTCCAGGGGGACAGGCGGCCTCCTCCGCTCCCTGTGCTCCGTAATTACAAACACCTGCTCACCTCTGCCCCGAGCTCCCGCCGGCCCCGGAGCAGCCGGAGCGGCGCAGAGCGCTGCCAGCTCTCCCGGGAACGCCGCGTTCCCGGGGCCGGGGCCCGCCGCAGGCACACATGCTCCCGCAGCGCCCGGCTCGCCCTGCTGGGCCAGCTCCTCCGGGCGCCTCACCGGCAGGCCGGCTACAATAAAGCTCCGTCTCCAAGCGCACTGTCGGGGGACACCGGCTTCCAGGTAGGAGCCGGACGCGGAAACGCTGACCCTGCTGAGAACGGACCAACTTGCCGCGCGTCCTGACAGCGGGACTCGCTGGGAGAAAGCCCCGGCGAGGAAGAGGTGCAGCTCCTCCCACTCTGTTTACTTCCTCTGCCGCGGCACTGCCTGCTTCTGGAAGCGGGACGGGAGGGCAGGAGGAGGTGGGGGAAGCGGCTCCCCCACCTTTGCCCTCCGCAGCCCCGCCGGAGACGCCTGAGCCCGTGGCAGGGAGACGGTGAAACCAGCCGGGAACCCTTTGGCGGCCGGCAGCGCGTCCCTCGCCTCCGAAGCGCCCCGCTCGCACGCTCCCCGGGAGCTCCGGACCCCCCTCTCCCCCCCGGATCACTCACCTCCCCGCTCCCCGGCTCCCGCGAGCGGCCGGTCCCCGACAGCCCCATCGCCAGCTCCCGGCCCCTGCTCACCGCCCAGCCATCCGGGCGCGCTGTGCCTTACGTTCTCCGGCTCTGAAGGCTTCCTGACGATTTGCATAGTTAAGCCGTAAACTAACCACAACATTCCTCTTATGATTTTGCAATCTGCTGGAATAACGTGGTCGCTCTAAGTCGAGCGATGAATCATCATCTATAAACCACAGCTCTCGTCACCGGGGCTCTCAGTGCTGGCTGCAGCCTGCGTGATTAATCCGCCAGGATGCCAAGCTTAACCTACAGTGCAGGGCTATTCATTTTCCAAACTTGCGAGCCTCCGGAAAACGACCGCTGCTGCCTTCCCCATCCCCTTTGTGGTGAGATGTGCCAAGCTGTGGCAGGGGACCAGGGGACCTCCCTTGCTGCCCACAGAACATCCCAACGCTAACCACTGGGCCGTGCACCTTGCAACTGAGGCACCCACGCCCCACTCCGGTCCCCCCTCACTCCTTGTGCCACAGCACCCTCAAAACATGCACCAAAACACCACTTTTGCCAGCAGGGGTGAGCTCATCCCTGGCAGTCCAGTTCCTTCCTCAGAACTACCAGCTCCTGCCACCCCAACTACATCACTTGCTGCTGGATATGCTAGTGGGGAACCAGGTCATGGTGGTGGCAACTGTGAGAGAGCCTGTCTCCGAGCCCAAGCGCCACTGAGGCTGGCATCTCCTCTCTCCCATGCCAGGTTTCGAGGCCAGATTGGCTGTACGGGAGATGCCATTTGGCTGCCAGCAGATGCATCACCTCCCCTGCCATCGTCACGGTGCCCTGGGCTCTTACAGGAGATGGAACCACCGGCTCCTGTTTGTTCCTTAAATCAGGAGGGAGCAAGCCTGTGCACCCTGGTGCAGAGGGAGCTGTGCATGCCAGGCTGAGCTGCAAGGCACATGGTTTTGGTGCCACTCAAGCTCATTCCCAGCTACTGCAGGCAGCGAGCTCCGGGTTTTTGTTTAAAGGCGGCTCTGCACCCTCGCCACAGTCTCACTGCGGCAGCGCAGGGACATGTGCCAACCCTCTCCCCAGCATGTCACACCAGAGTCTGTCTTGACAGGGACTTCGGAGGGAGCTGCATCCCACCAGTGTGAGCCCCGTACCCTCTGGCAGCTGGGAGCACCCACTCGGCTGTGCTGCCTCTCCCACGTGCAGGGCACCAGCTCTTCACTTCTCCAGCGTGTGACTTCAGATCAATGGCATTTATGATGTTCTCCGGGGCACTCAGCTGCGGAACAGGCTCAGGCCGAGGTCATTGCACGCAATCAGGGAGTTGCAAATTAAAACCAGCTCGAGATAAGCTGAAGACAAAAGGCCAACGCTACGCTGGCCAGGAACGCCTGGGGTTTGCTTTGCTGCTTCTCCAGGAGCCCCAGCACAGCTGCCATGGCCATGGGCACGCACGGGTGCCTCCTGGCACCACCCTGAACATCCCACAGGGTCTGGAACTGGCACCACGGGGCAGGATGCTCCGCGCTCTGTGCAGCACAGCCAGCGGGACCTCTGGCAGGTCACACCAGTGAGAGCCAGGGCAGGGACTTGGCCACACAGCCCCTGCAGCACCAGCCTCCCCGTCAGCCACCACGCTGCCCAGGCACCCAAAGTGCCCATGGAATTTCCTTCCTCGCCAACGCCACGGCAGAGGCAGAAGCAGCCACCTCTGAGGTTTGATAGTGCACAGCCACTGCAAACACTGCTCCCCACACCTCCTGAGGCAGGCTGCATACAGAGCACAGGGAGGATGGCTTACAAATACACGTGTGTGTCACGTAACCGGCTCCCAGGGCCTGGAACCCCTGCTCCAATGGTCTGGAACACCTCAGGCCTTGCTGCCACCCACTGCCACACAGCCTGGCTTCTCACGACCGCGCACGGCACCCTCCACTCATGGGAGAAACCACAAAGCAAAACAAGCCTCTGCCAAAACAACAAGGGGAGGAAGAGGAATGTCTGCCGGCAACTCGGCTTTGATTGCTTGTGTCCCAGGGCTGGGTTTGATGCTGTTGGCTGTGGAAGCAAGTAAAAAAAAAAATCAAAGGGCCGGGCTCAGATTTCATAAGAATGATAGAGAGCATGGGGATCACTCGGTCCAGCTCCAACTGTGACAGCTCTGAGCTGGGCTGCTCCTCTACCAGCAAACAGCCAACTCTGCAGCACAGTCGTCACATGGCAGGGATGGAGAACACCGAGGCTGTGCCCAGTGTCCCGGGACACATGGACAGGCCCTGCGCACATTCACCAGCGCAGCTCTCGGGCACCAAAGGCCACAAAACACGGCCAGTGCCAGCACCAGTGCAGGCAGCTGCAGCCAGGCTGCCCTGCCATGCCATGGGAAAGCCCTGTGCCATCTCCCAGGCCGTGGGTCCTGGAGCAAGCAGGGTCCTGGGGGCATGCAGCACGTCAGGGGTGAGGAGAGGGGCTGGACCCTGCATCACTTGCCAGACCGCAGGACAAGCATGCCCGGGTGCACTCACCCAAGCGTGGGCTCATCTCGGGCAGCACTGGGAGCCTGCTGGGTGCAGGAACCGTTCAGGCAGGGCCCTGTGTGGCTCAGCCCAGCACAGCTGGCACTGCCGCCTTCCCACCGCTCGCTCCGTGATATCAGGGAGGCACTGAAGTGATTTTTACAGGACCCTGCTCACCAGATCCCTCCTTGAACCACTGAGGGCTTTTCCATAAGAGGAAATGTTTCTTTTCTGGGTCGCTGCGAGTTTTTTAAAAAGTGATTTGATTGCTTGCGAAGGGAAAAATGACCCGAAGGGAAGAGAGCGTAATGTTTGGAAGCAGTGGAGATGAGCCCCTGCTCTGTCCCAGGCAGGGAACACGTGTTTTCTCTTCCCTGTGGTTTGCTTTACCCTGCTCCCCCCTGCTCGCAGCCCCCCGGCCACACGCCGACCCCTCTCCAAGCCCTGCCAACAGAGGAAGGTGCCAGGTCAGCAGTTTGTGGGATGCAGAGCAGCATCCACACACGCCACGAACAACCAGGGGCAAAGCGAGCCCTGCATCCTTGTGGAAGCAGATTTCTGGGATTTTCAGCTGTGCCTGCTTTAGAAAGCAATTTAGCAATGACATGACCTATTTCCCATCCATTCCTAGTCAAACCTGGATCGCAACAACAGATAAGACAACTCATCCCAAAATCCAACCGCTTCTGTATCCTGCAATGAAGACGCTGCAGGTCCCTCGCTGGGATCAGCGACGCCCAGGCTGGACCCCAAACCCTGCCCCGAGGAGTACTCACATGGGCAGGGGCGTGGTGGAGCACTCGCTGCGAGGATACATCGACCTGCTGCTGGAGAAACACCAGTCCGAACCTGGGGGCCAACTGGAAAGGGGGCTCACCCCACTCAAGTGGCTGTTTTGTTACTGCTACCCGCAGATGTGATCAAGCGGCACAGAAGAGCCCAGCTGTGAGGGCCCAAGGGTCCATCAGCCAGGGCTCCATCGCAGCCTGTGCCAGTGCTACCCCTGAGGAAAGTGGCTGCGTGTCCCTGCCCGCTGGTGCCTGCCCCTGCTCTGAGCCCACGCGTCTCCCTGCTGTCCCCACACTGCCAGCAGCCCACGCGGGGACCTGGGGGACCAAGCAGCCACCCTCCCGTGGCAACGCATCCTCTGATTCTTTTCCCAAATATGGCCATGTCGTTCTCATTAATTCACCCCCAAAACTGCAGCTGGGATTTCAGGAATGCAAGTTTCCATTGTGTTTGCCCGACTGTGCTGCCTGGAGGGGCGGCAGGGCTGCGGGAAAGCTGCTGCACCCTTGTGATGGGGGAACGGGCATGATGGACCCTACGGGGCACACGCGGGGGATCAACGGGAGGCCAGGCTGAAGGAACAGGTGCCAGGGGAGGGTTACGGAATCGATCTCAACGCAAGCAGCACTGTCTCGCACCTCACCCACCTCCTGCACAGGCATCCTGACATAAACCTCGCTGGTGACTGCAGGTTTAAAGAGTGACAGCCTGCACCGAGTGCCCAAGGGACACTCTGTGAGATGTTTCTTTCCATGAGGTCCTACTTAAGCAGGACCAGGACCACAGGGTCTGACCAAGTTCAACTCCTCATAGGTCCTGCACCCTCAGCCTGATTTCCCTGGCTATCAGCAGCCCTGTCACACTGCAGATTTCTCCAGAAAATGAGCCAAATTCAAGCCCTTTTATATCCCAGCAGCAACATTGCACGGGCAGAAGATGAACCCATGCCCCAATACTGACATTCCTGGCATCAGTCCCAACCAGGCAAACTGCTCCATCACAGACCGCCCCTGCTCATCCGCAGATAATGTCAGTGCTGTTTTAGGTACAACACTCCAGTCAGCACAGCTTTAAAAGCCTGCAGAATAATTTCTTGGTATTAGTGGCACAAAGTTTACTGGCCACATCCAGGGCTGTGTCCATATGATGTGCTGCATGATTAAACCAGGCTTTTTTGACAAGTATTTCCCTGCATCTGGAAGAGAAGTTGTCAAACCTTTTATCACTAATGAGGAACTGCTCCCCGGACTGATGAAGATCAAATGGTTCCCAGAAACAAGTTATCATTCCTCTCATTAGCTGCTGCGGTTACCGGAGTGGGGGCACTTGGCACAATTTGCAGAGTTAGAGCAGTTTGCTGAGCTGTGGACTGATCCCTGGGGAGGGAGGAGAGGCACTGGCACAGCAAAGCTGGAGCGTGGCAGGAGATCTGCTCCTGCACTGGGGACAGGGTGCAGGGAGCCCTGGAGTCGTGGGCAGACACTATCTGGACTCCCAAACCTTGCCAGCCCCTGCTAGTGTGACAGGGCTGCTGGTGGCCAGGGAAACCTGCTTGGCCAGGTTTTTCTTAATGCTCCAGGACCCTGGATGCGATATCAAACCTGGCCAGATCCTGCTGGGATGGTGCTCCCGCCAAAGAAGTAAGCGGGCTGTTTATAAAAATCTGGGTTGGGGCTGTTTATCCACGGTGGTGAGGGGAACGGTTTGTGTTTGGGGAGGGCGGGACAGACGGCGGGACGGATAATTCGATTTGGGTTTTGGCAGGGGACAGGGAAGAGGGTGGGCCTGGGAAAGGCTGTCGGGCCTGGCGGGGGACCGCGCTGGCCGCCCGGCCAGGTCACACCGTGGGTCCCCGCCCTGCCGGCACGGCTCTGGCACCGCTCTCGGCGGAGGGAGGGGGGGCCGGGCGGCTCCAGTCCCCCAGGAGCGAGTCCTCGAAAGTGTCGGCGCTAACACACGGCCCTTCGGCCAGGGAATACGTGAGCCCTGTCTGACAGCGCTCCGAGGGGCCGGCATGACGCTCCGTCCGGCGGCCGCGTCCCTCCTCCATGACTTCATCCCCCTCTGAGTCATCCCCAGGGCGGGCAGGCGGCTCCTCCAGCCGCCCATCGTCCCGCTGCCAACAGACTGACCATCGTCCCCCCGCCGACAGACTGACCATCGTCCCCCCGCCAACAGACTGACCATCGTCCCACTGCCAACAAACTGATCATCGTCTCCCCACCGACAGACTGACCTATTGTCCTGCTACTGACAGACTGACCATCGTCCCCCCGCCGACAGACTGACCCATCGACAGCTTTGCCTGCTGGGATGGTCCCCCACCTGCCCATCCCAGCAGTGTGTGTGGGACAATGGCTTTCCCCCCGCCAAGGAATTCACTGGCAGGAAGCAGATCTGGCATGCTGCGGCTGCTCCACTACCACAAGGGCAATGTTACTCCAAAATCAATGCAAATTTACTCTGGAATAAAAACCTCACACTCCAAACAGAATAATTATGTTAAAGTAGAGTCACTTTCCTTCCAGCCCGGTTTCAGCCCAGCACTCGTGTTCCCACAGCCCAGCAAAACAGCTTCCCAAAGAATGAAGCACACGGCACTCCAATTTTGGTGTCCCTGCTATAGGATTCAGGGGGTTCACAGAGAGACACTGAAATATCCTGAAGAGCAACTGCCCCTGAGTTGTATGGACACATCCACACAAGGATTTGTCATTACAAGCTCATGCAAATTTATGCTTATTACTGTACACTGACTATTGGATCAGATTGTTTTACCATGGCACAATGCTTTTTTTTTTTTCAGTGAGAAATGACAACAAGGAAGCTATTTCTCTTCCCATCAATTTCCCCCTCACAGGGTTACGTTGCCTTTTCATACACAAACACAGAGCATTATTTTAGAAAGATCCTAATCTCAGCAGCTTCAATATTATGCAACGTGACCCACTGGATGTGGGTACCTTCCACGGAAGGTGGAAGTACCATGTTCCAGTGCCGTGGAAGGTGGCGTGCCGGGAGCATCCTGCCTCGGAGTGGGCGGCTGATCCGTTTTCTGACACACTGGAAGGGGAATCATGTGAAGCCCCTGCTCTTGGCAGGAGATTTTTAGCAGTAAGTAGCAGCTTTATGAGGAATATCCTTTGCCAGGGGACTATCAGCCAGGGAGCAGTGGGATTCTTATTTTTTAATGGACTTTTAATAAGTAGGCCACAAAGATAGTCTTGACACAGAGTAGCTTTTTTCTACGTGTAATTATCTCCCCTTCGCTCTCAAGCTCCCTGCAGCCTCCAAGAGCAAATAAGACCACCAACCTCTCAGTGAGAAAAGGAGCAAGAAACCAGCATAGGGCCACTTGAAATGCTCTTTGTATCAGATCTCATCCGCTCTCCTCTCATCTGATACAAAACCCAACCTCTCCTCCCCTCCTCTATGTTTAATTAAAGTCAGCTTTTGGTGTTTAACTGCTTGAACCCTTACCAGCAGTAAAATATGCACTCAGCACTGGCAATGCTGGGAACACGATGCCATGCCTCCCAATGCTGCAGGAAGGCTGGCTGTGATTCTGTCTCCTCCCTGCACTTTGCCCATCCCTGTGTGCCCCACCGTGTCTCCCGTCCTTCATCCTGTCACCATGTCTTGTTCCTGAGACTGGGCAGGTAACGGCAGAGCTGCCAGTGCCAGGTCAGCCCAGTGCTGCTGCTCCTCAGTCACAGTCCCCACTCCTCACCAGGCCACAAGGAAAACAGAACGAGGGTTCCAAACAATCCAGGATCCCTTGGGAACAAGCAGGGAACAAGCAAGGTGCTGGCTGAGCCTTTGGGACAGGTTACTCTCAAATGAGCACTCCTGCAGCACAGGCAGAATTTGAGCTGCTTCTGAAAAGACTCACTAAGCAAAATGCCACCAGGAGCATCCCTCCATCCCAGCCCTCCAGGTTTGCCAGTATCTGCCCTCTCCCACGATGGTCTGTGCAGTCGCACACTGACCCACTCTGGTCTGGGGAAGCAGGTCCCATCAGCACCACACCCAGGGAAGACCCTGGCTCTCTGAAGCGGTGCAAAGGAGATGCTTCACTGCTCCCACCAGCTTCTGGCAGGATTTTTAACAACATATTTGTCCCTTTATTACCTTAAAATGCCACCCTAAAACAAGTCTCTCCCCAGCAGAGCCTTCCTCTGCAGCACAGACCCAGCCCCTCAGCAGCAGCGTGCCCTTCCCAAGTCTCCACACAGGCTCTTCCAGCATTCCCCTCGTGCACTCGCAGGAAATGGATGCAAATACCAGAGGTATCACAGCACAAAGTGTGAGTTTCAAAACCCCCCAAGATCTCTGTGGGAGAGCTGCTCCAGGCTGAATGCAGCAGCTGCTCTTCTGCACCTCTCTCCTACTGTGAATCATGCAGCCAAGCCTTGGCTCTTAAAGCTTGTCTGAACATCCCACCTTCCACCTGAGCATCCAACAGTAACGGGAAATATTCACTGTGTCGCTTCCTCCCGGACTCAGGGGGACTCCTCTTTCAAAATCAGTGATGTTCTGGCTGAGTTCTGCTCCAGGGGAGGTGCAATCATTCCCTTTGGTGCGATTCCTACTTGCAAGAACAGTCCTAGAGTCGATGAAGCAAGTCCCTGCTTCTAAAGGCTGGCGCTGAGCAAGGCTCCGAAGGGCACCACACGTCTCCGCTGCTCGGGCTGGATCGTGTGGAAAGCATCGTGGGAAATTCTGCAACCAGCGATGCTCTGGATCATTTTAAAACCCAAAACACAAATAATCCCTGCTGGCTGCGGGATGGGCAGGTCTGCGGCCGCCGGGGTAGGTAGGCAGATGCAGAGCAAAGCCTCTCACTCTCCACACTTGCTCAATTTAACATTGAAACCAGAATGAGCTGTGCTAAATGTCTCCACCGCTAACAAGAAACAAATGTGGCCTCATGTTCTAGTTGCTGTGATCTAACAAAACAGACCATGGTAAACACTATAAAAATGTACTGGAGGGAACCACCCTGTGTTTGCTGGGAGAGAGGGACTGGATAATCTAATAGGGCTTTATCCATCTCTAATGTCTCTGAAAAAAAGAAGGGAAAATTGGGCCCCGTCCATGACATTCGTCATGTGCTAGCTATTCTGATGTCTTAATGCTGCAGAAATCAAATTGGAGTGAGGCTACCTATCTGCTTCCCAATCAGGATCTAGGCCCAAGTGCTGCTTTTTATGGCCATGCAGCGTGAAGATCTGCTGATGTCAGTGGTGTCACGGGCAAGGCCAGTTTTTCCATCCTTATCCCCACATTATCTGGGGAGATAGTCCCTTTGTGGCTGCCTCACTCTCCTTGTAACATGAATAGTCACTCACTTCACGGACCTGGGGATCCACCAGCAGGACCTGCCTCTGGCTGAAAGCATTCATGGGGATAAGGCACCTGGCCAAAAGGTCAGCACTTATCTGTGTTCCTGGGTATCATGGTAGCAGCAGCAACACTGCCAAGGTCATGTCCAGATTTGTATCTTGGCCATGGTAATGGTAAGGGTTGACTCAGTCACCCGCCCCCAGGCACCTCGTGGTGCCCTGGTATCTGTGCTGCCCTTGAACAAAGGGTTAAGGGTCTCCGCTAGCTGCAGTGCCAAATCTGCCAGCCCCACAGGAGACCCCCACGGGGATCCTGGACACCCTTTGGCACTTCAGGTGGATTTACATGCTTCTGCTCAGCTGTCACCAGAAGTCACTCCCACCCAAGTCATTGTCCTCCCACACCTTTGCCTATAGGAAGAGCCTTGGGCAGGCTCTGCACAGCAGGAGCCCCACCCAGCTCCCAGGAGCCCTGTCACCACTGGCACCTCCAGAGAGACAGACACAGACTCCCCCGGTTCTCGCACAGAGCCCAGGCTGCATGGGCAGCCCCACGCTACTGACACACAGCCAGGTTTTCCATGGTCGCTCCACCCCCCTTTTTAAGCATCTTGGATTTGTTTGCTTTTTTTAAAGACACTGTGACCTTGGCATGGGGATGGACAAACACCAACTGCCGCTAACGAACAGCATGTTCTGAAAAGCTACACAGAGCACAACCACAGCCCCATCACAGCCTGCAAGCAAGACCTCCACGTGGGGAGGGGGGAAAAGCAGCATTTGGGGGCCTCAGCCCGAGAGATGACGCTTCCACGCGCTCCTCCAGCTCTTACCTGGCTCTTCCCACGCCGCCGGTAATTCCTTCTTACGAGGTTCTTGTAATTCTCATTCTTCTTGGTCAGGTAGTAATAGAGGACGCAGTCAGCCACCGTCTGCAATGACACGGGCGAGTCAGGGAACAGAAGGTCCTGTCCTCGTGTGCTGCTGGGGCACAGACTTCCAGCAGCAGCGTTCAGAACCGGTCATCACCAGGTCTCCTGCTGCTCCTGAAGACCTGCAGCCCAACAGCTTCCCCACGCCTCCCTCCCCAGGGCTTCCAGGGGAACGGGAAGAGGGGGACAACGCACGGTGTCCTGGTGAAACAGGCTCAGCTCTGCCAAAGGACAGACCGGGGCGGTCCCGCAGACGCGCGGAGACGGAGATGGGGTGCCGAGCAGAGATCACCCCGTGCTGGAAGCAGAGCAGGGGGAAGGGCTGACCCCAGATGACCGTGGCAACCAGAGGCAGAAGAAGGAGCCGCCTGTCACCCTCTGTTGCAGTTACACGAGGCACAACCTGCCACGCGCCTGTCAGCTGGTGTTACTTCCAGCCGCTCAGCTCGCCGGCGCGAGCGCGCACGACTTTGTTGTGGGCAAACTGAGATCCCGGCGCTCGGAAGCTGCCATCCCAACGCCAGTGGCTGCCTCCACAAGCACCGCCACAGATTGGACACGTTAGGAAAACAAGGAGCCACGGCCAGGACGCATCCCAAACGGCACAAAGCGTGCCATGCCGGGAGAAGTCCTCTGCTGAACAGGGTGGGCACCGGAACACCGGCCTTGGGCTGCACCTTCACATACAGGATCAGTGGCTTCTTGAAGAGAAATTATCCCACAGACCCATCATGCCACAAGTCCTCAGGAGCTTGGGGCAGCTGCGTGTGCCCGGGGGTGCCCGGGGGCTGCGCTCACCCCATCCCTCTGCGAGGAGCAGAACCATTTGCAAAAACAGATTGCAACTTTTAAAGTGTTAATTGGATCTCTTTCTAATCTAGCCCTGATTATACACGCACACGCGCGCGAACACAAAAACTTACAGTCATCTGTTCCAAGGGCTAAGATCACTATTTTTTTATAATGCAATTTAAAAATCTATTAATTCATTACATTGAGCCATACTTTGCAGCTCTCTCCAACAGGATAATGGATGTGTTCTGTATCATAATTACAGCCTGATTTACAAACGAGTACAAATAAAATTAGAAGACATTTTACAGCTTGGAACACAGACTGGATTGTGAGCATCATCCAAGTCCCACCACTTTCGGCTTTATCGAGCGCAAAAGGATGAGGAGCCTGGGATCTTACAGCAACAGCAGCAGCACGAGGTGGCTGCTGGCCTTCCTTGCTGTTTTGGACAGGAAGGTCAAGGTCTTACAAATTATTTCCCCAGCCTGAGTTATGAGGAATCAGAGAATAATTTAGGCTGGAAGTGACCTCTGCAGGCCACCCCCTGAGAGCAGAGTGGTTCCTCCAGACTGAGCGGACACTGTGTGTGTGAAACTCTGCATGAGGCGGGCAGAGGATGCAAATAACTAAAAGGACCAGAGAAGCAGCAGCTTTCAAATGTTTCCTGTTCAGGAGAGCATCCAAGTGATGGACATAGCTGTCTTTTCAGGCTGGGTCTGTCCAGGATCTGCCCATATGGCCTGTCCCACGAAAGGTACCCGGCCTTGCTCAGAATGGGACCACAGACTCACTCCTCCTCCAGGTCTTTTTCTCAAACCTTTCTTCCATCAGCCCAATTAACAGCAAAAACAAGAAGTCCAAGCAGCACAACACAGAGGTCTGGGAAAGGTCAGGCAGTTCCCGTGAGCAGCTATTCCTAAACACCAAGGGTAGGTGTGTGTGCTTCCAGAACAACCACCTGAACTGTTGGATGAAATGGGACTCAGTCCACCCTCAAAAACCTCTCTCTCCCTGAGCAAAGAGACCCCTTTGCTTCGTGCTGGGCAGCTGGGTGCCCACCCCCCGTGTGACAGCCTGGCTGGTGCAAAATGCCTCCGGGAGGTGCTGGAAAGCAGCTCCCCAGGCAGATCACGGGGTGGGCTGCGCCGCCCACGCGCCAGGCTGGCTGCGTTCGCACCTCTCGGCTCCCAGCTCCCCCTCTCCCCGCAGCTGACTCAGTCCCTGTCTCTGCAGGGAGCCGGGAGGCGTCTGGACCCTGCCCGGGGCTTGGAGCCACCACCGCCCACAGGTGCCCAGCATCTGCTGGCAGCTCCAGCACCAGGAGCCAAGTGAAGGAGGAGAGGCAGCGCAGTTCAGGTTAGAGCCAGGGGGGGAGGCTTACCTTCCTGTCCAGAAAGGACGCGATCAGGCCGAAGTTCTTGGGATGCTGCATGAACCTGCAGAGCGAGAGGGAGAGGGTTACTGTGGGCGCTGGTTCTCGGCCCCTCACAGCTGGGCTGCCGTGCCCCGTGCGCCCGGAGCAGCAGGGCCAGCTCCCCGAGGGACTTCGGGCTTTGAGAAAATATTTGCCTGCTGCTCAGCTTCCCAGAAAGACAGGAACTTTAAATTTAGCCCAGTGGAGCCGGGCTGGTTGGGAGCTTCGATGTGCAAATGTTCATCACGGGAGGGAGAGGGAAGGGCAGCCTGACAGCTGCTCATCGCTGTGCTCGATCCCACGGCCACCCAAGCCTGTACCAACAGCAGGACAGGGCAGGCACAGAGGGCAGCTGCACACCTGGCCAAGGCCTCAGGATCTGGCAAGGAAAGGGTGAGGAACTGCCATCATACCCCACATGGTGGCTGTGGGTGGCCCCAGCGCTGAGCAGGACCCCAAGCCCTGCTGGGCTGTTGGGAGCAGCTGCAAAGGACAGGAAGGGAAACCCAAACCCCGGGAGGAAGCACAGAGCTGCCACATTGCTGAGCTGCTCAAGAGATCCCCAGTGGCACAGCAGCTCCGAGGAACGCTGCCTCATGCCCGGCAAGTGAAGGAGCTGTCAGCAAGCTCATCCCTGGCTCTGGCAGCCCGGGAGGGTACGCTGCCCGCTCAGGGGAAGCCGTCCCCAGTAGCAGAGATGCCTCCTCCAACAAATCCCTGTGCCTAGCTGGTGTGGAAGCACCGAGGGCCAGCAAGCCCTGGGCAGGAGGTGCTGCTGCTGGCAGCACAGTTAACCAGGGCACTGCCAAAGCATGGAGAGCCCAGTGAGTGGTGACTTTGTGCCAGGACAGGTGGCCACCAGCACAGGCTCGGCCCCGGGGAGCTGAGCAGCCAGGGCGAGCCACGTTCAGCACGTGCACCTCTGCCAGCTCCCAGGAGCTGACAGCTCTGTGCCCTGGGGAAATGGATCGGAGGCAAAAGGTGGGAGAGCTGCGGTGTGGGTGTAACGTGGGCAGGATATGGTGAGGAGCTCTGTGTCTCCAGCCCTGCCAGTGATTCCCCTGGGGCAACTGGCTGAGCTCTCTCCTGCTTTTTCTGCTCTGTCCCAGTGCCAAACTTGGAGTCGAGGCGCTGAGCTGAACTCAGCGAGGGCCTGACCAACTCCAGCCATGGCAGCAGGACGTGGGTGCTGTCACCCACGTGTTGATGCCGTTCTTGATGCAGGACCCCCATATGGTTTGGGTGGCACTGCAAGATCCCTGTCACCAGAACAAAAAAGAAACCAGAAATGCTAGGAGGAAGAAAAAAACAAGGAAAAAAGCAAAGCAGACGGGCTGCTCAGACAACCCGGGATGAGGGCACGGAGCCAGAGCTGGCTCCTCACTCTGCACTCAGCACAAACCCAGGGCTGACCACAGGACGGGCTTTTCAAGGCCATGTTATCAAGGATGCTAACACGCTGTCAGGGGCAATGCAGATAACAAACCACTCTTTTTCACGGGCCAGGCCATCTCCCCATAACATGAAATGGATGCTGCATTCTCACACTGCCCAGCACGACACAGCCTTGATGCCTGAGCAGCACCCTGCTCCTTCACCAGCAAACCACAGCTTCCCTGGGAGTAGGCCAGCAATGGGCTCTCAACAGAGACCTGAAATCCTGCCCAGAAGCAAATCAAATCAGGTTCTTCCTCGTGGTTATGTTCTGACAGCTAAAATAGTTCAGACCTGGAGTTTGTCAGCCTTGCAGTGCCTGCCTGTTTACTCCAAGAGTCCCCGACAACTGGGCTGAACAAAAGGTTGAACCAGGTGTTCCTGGTCTCAGGAGGAGGCCAGCTCTAGGTCACGATCACAGATGACACAACTCCAGTTCACCTTAAAAACCCAGGCTAGAAGCTGCAGCACAGCAGGCAGCTCGGCTACCGGCACGCCAGGATGGGGGAGAGCCGAGGCAGGACTCCCTACGCCCTCCTCACAGCTCCCGAGCACCAGTCTCTTTGTGAGAGCCCTGAAACCCCGCTGTATTTAAGCCTCGAGCTCTGCATCACCCACAGTGATGACACAGAATCCACCGTGCACTGCAGGATGCACACACTGGGTGTGGATTCTTCCAGCCCCATTAGCCAGGCACAGCCCTGCCATTAAAGACCAAGTAATTAGCCTTTGCGTCATTTGTGGCAAGCCTCGCTGTTTGGAGTGGCACATTTTAAGGCTAATTAGCAATGAGGATTCTCCTCTATCAAAGGCTTGGAGCCGGTTTGCTTGTTTTGTTCTTTTTCCGTCCATCCTGGCAATTAATTATTTCAGCTGCAAACAGGAGTCCTGACGAGCAGGGGGAGGAGGGATCCTGGACACAGAGAGGCTTCCAGCACGGCTGGCCATAGGCATGCTGGTAATCCATGGAGCCACCCCCGGATTGTCCAGAGGCCAGACTAAGTGGTGCTGCTGCTCGGGACAAGGTGACCCTGGTGCACCCACGTACCTCCATGTCCCTCAGGTCACAGCAGGGAGCACTGGCAGAACTCATCCTGCTGGAAGCTGAACTCCAGCTCTGTTTTTACAGACACTCACAGCACACTGGGGGCACCAAGGATACTCCAGTCCTCCATGCAAACACACCTGGGTCCCCGCTGGGTTCTGGGATACAGGGGAGTCTGGATGTGAGACCAAGTTGAGCACCCACATCTTGGCTGACTGCACAGTGGTACCCAGGGAAGGGATCAACAACTCCCCAAGCGATCTCACTTGATAGAGCAAAGCTGTTCTCAAGCACTGCTTGCAAACAGGAGAAAGCACCACAGCCAGAGTCTGCACGTGTCTGATGTGGGAATGCATCCATGGAAACAGCAGCCGGTGGCAAATCCTGCAGACAGCAGGACGGAGCACTGAGGGACAGGCACCAGCTGGAAGCTGCAGCCTGAGGGGGTCTATGTAAGAGGCTTGGACGTTGACAGCCCCGAAAATCCCCTGGACACACAGTGCCCAAAGGACAGCGTGTAAATCCAGAAAGGCAATGTGTGTATGGAGTGCTGGGTTTCACTGGCACTACCGTTGAACTGGCTGATACAACGGGGAATGCAAAAGCTGAAAAACTTCCCGTTCTCACCCTGCCACGAGCAGCAGCTTTCCCCAGCCCTGCACAGGGGCAGGAACACCCCAACCATACAGCAAGGCCTGAAGTTTCCTGCAGTGCAGGAGCATCACCCTGTGCCCAGGTTCAAGGTAACACAGCAACTGTGGATGTGTCCGTGGGGGACAAGACAAGCCCGTGGGAAATTCCTGCCCTAGTGCGCTGGGGCTCCAGCTGAAGCCCTGCACGGACCCTGCCCACGCTCCCCGAGGGCTGCACAGACAGAGGTGCGTGGTGTGGGCTGCACTCACTTTTCCCGGAAGGTCTCCTTCTCCTGTTCGCTCCACATGTTCATCACCTGCCGGTCCTTGTAGACCTTCATGGGGTCGTCCATGAGGCCGTTCATGTTGATGAATTTAATGCGCTGCTGGTCAGCATCGTAGAGCATGGGCGGGATGACGGCGAGCTGGCGCATCTGCTTCTCCAGGTTCTTTGGGGAAAGCAGAGAGAACAGTTGGTCAGCACCACGGGCCCGCGGGGACCGCAGGGGACAGATGTTCGAGAGGAAAAGGACAGGCGGAGGAACAGGAGAATTCAAAAGCAAGCACTAGACAGCTTTATTGCCAGGGTAATTGTAAATTAAACGCTGAAAGAGGCTATCGCTGTCAGCCAGGAAACAATTAATCTTTCATTTTGGAATAAAAGGCTTCAAGATCCTGTGTGGAAACGTCTGACTTAAGCAAAACAGCTCCTGACCGTGATGAGAAACAAGTCAAAGCAGCGGTGGCGCAGGGAATGCCGACCCCTTCCCAGCCATCAAACCCACAAGCCACGTGGAGGTTCAGCCCCCCGCCCCGACTGTGAGGGAAGTGGACCAGCTTTGCAAAGCTTCCTGAAAGGGTGGGCAAAGGGAGACATCATGTTTCCCTTCCACAGGAATCCTGAATTGTTCCAGGAGGTTTCAGTGTCAACGTAACGGGGCTGTCATTCCTTACTGCGACACCCTGGGACATAATCCCATGCCCCTGCTCAATCCTATGGAGCACAAAGTTCATCCAAAGCCCCAGCTGCACCCCAGGACAGGACAGACTGGGCACACTGGTTTCCTTAAGTATTTGCAACAGAGAGGCCAATGTGATGTCTCATTTGTGCTTTCTTCTTCCCAAATGCCGGGACTGTCCCTTTGGCTGAGCTGCTGGTGATGCCCTGGCACAGGTCCACCCTGCGGGGACGAAGGGATGCTCTGGCCAACCCCTTTCAATTGCACAATTACTCTGAGTCCTCCCTGTCACCTAGGATGTCGCTGCTCAGACAAACTCTAACCACCGACCCAGGAAGGCCAGGTCTCAAGTGCTGCTGTTTGAATTTACAGCCAGATGCTGGTTCCTGGGAGAACAGTAATGGCTAACCCTTCCAAGAAGCTGCTGACTCTGGTCTACCCAGTGCTGCTTCCCTGCTGCGCCTGATCAGGCCCAACCTCCTCCTAAAGCGCAGCTCTCTGTGCAGACATGGACATTTCAACACGCCATCACCTTCCCCATCCTCACTAGGACACCTCCTGTTTAGAAACCGGCTGCTCCAGATGCCTCCTCACGGAGGGAGGTCAGGGACAGCTCACAGCTGGAGCACCAACCTGGCTAACTGCAGACTGCCCCTGGTGACAGGAGAAGCCCCTGCGCAGAGCAGAGAGGACGCTGGTGGGAGCAGTGCCCGCAGCTGAGGGCACGGGGCCTCTCGGGGTGCCCAGCACTGCCACTACCCCCCACCAGCCACACCCCCCTCCTCTCCAGATACGTGCGGGGGCCGAGAGCTGGCCCTGCTGCCAGAGATGCTCCCCAGCTCTCACCTCCCTGCTCCTTCCAACCCTGTGGAAGAGCTGGAAGCTCTTTAGGCTTCCTCTGAGACAAGCAAAGCAGAGCTCTGGGGCGCAGCAGGCGGCTGTCGGGGAGGAGTTTAGCGGCACGCTGTGCAGGAGCGGGGAGGCGATCAGCTAACGCTCCGCTGGGCCAGCACCTCTGCAGAGTGGGAAATTTCCCTTTGCTTCCAAGATCCGTGCCCTCCATGCTGTCACCTTAACTGGCTAAGAGCAAAGTGCCTGGGATCCCGGACAGGGATCAGCTGTGGCGTGCAGGCAGCAAACATCCCAGCTATTGCTGGGCAATGGCTGCTCTCCCCTCCCAAACATGATCCATTCGCTGCAGCTCGCCTCCGTGCCAAGAGAGTGGAACCCTTGTGAAACCAGATCCAAACGAAGCCGAGGTCACGGGGATGTTTCAAGATGAATGGAGCACTCCCAGAAGATGTGGGCCAACTGGCTCACGTACAAACCATTCATTCCATAGGATTCCCCTGTGTCAAGCCACACAGCCCATTCAAAACAAAACGAAGCAGAAAAACCCCTCCACCCAGCAGTCTGGGCGCTGGCTCCCTTCCCTTCCCATCTTCACTTCTAGTATGAACCGCAGCCAAGAGGGGTTTGTGGGGTGCTACCCAGGATGCACGCTGGGGTTTCAGGTCCCTAAGAGACAGCCAAATGCTGACAAACCCAACCTACTGGCCACCAGCTCCATGTTTTGCTCCGGCAGAACCATTGCACAGCTCCATTACATCTCTCACATGGCTGGGAAGATACTGATGCATATTAAATAAACCTCTAACTTTGGATCCTGTCCAGAAAGTGTGTTAGGCATCATGGCAGCCTCCCCAACCCCAGCGGGACCTAAAGTTAGTGGGATTTGGCCTAGGATTTCACCGTGTGACCTGGCAGTCCTGTCCTGGCTCGCTCGGAGATGACAGAGTGAGGGGTGAAGAGGAGGAGAAAGGAGAAGCTGGTCTCACCTCTTGTTCCGAGAGCCCGTCGATGATTTCTGACACCTCGTGCTCGCTGCGTGCGGCTGACATGGAGAGCCCGCCACTGCCCCTCTGTCCTACCCTGCTGGGAAAGGGCAGTGACACACTCAGGCACTGATGCTCCATTTCATAAGCGGCGAACCACATTCGAGACCATTCTGTCCTCTGTAACAGCCGTATCCCAACGTTCCACCCAGGCCACCCCCTCCCACACCGCGGGAAGGGCTCGCAGGTCGAGAGCCTCAAACCCCCTTCCTTACCTGTACCAACTGCCTGGATTGCTGGAACACAAGGACATTTCATGCCCAACCACGCTCTCCCCCGCATTTTCTCCTGTTCACCCCACCACAGCAATGGCACGAAGGGGTCGGTGTTAGCACCGAGCCATTAGCACTGTGCCACCGCATCTGGTTTGCAAACGCTGTGGGAAGGTTTTAAATCAAACACGTCCACTGACATCTTTCCCTTCCACAGCCACACGTCCCGAGGAATTACAACTTTTCTTATTAAGCAGGTAAAAAATTAAAACATTTCTCAGTACCCTTTCTCCCTTTCTCTTTCAGACAAAATAAAGGCGTCAGTTAGGAAGTCTGGACCCACCCAGTTGTTAGTGGGGCACAACGATGGGATGCTGGCAGAAGGGTTTAGGTTTTGTGCGTATCAGGTGACCCCAGGCAAGACGCCAGGGCTGAAATGGGAAGGACAGGGAGTTTTCGGCAAAAAGGGTGGAGATCATGAAATCGTGTCTCCTCCTGGCAGGAAACAACATGACCTCAATTGCACTTCCAGTGAGGAGAGGAAAATGGACAGGGGATGGGAGAGACAGGGGACATCCCTTCCAGCGAGATATTTCGCTCCCTTCATATTATCTGTGGTCATTCCAAATAACCTCTGCAGATGTTTCAGCTCCCATCAAAGCATGTGCGTGTATTAAATCATCAACACGACCAAATGCACCTGCAAGTCTTGTACATCTTAATTTGGGCACACCAGTAAGGCAGGAATCAGGGCTGTCCCAGCCAGCTGGCCGGCACAAGGGAGCTACCCCTGGCTCTGATGTGACCAGCTGGGAGATCAGCAGGAGAGGTGAGACAGGCAGTCACATTCCTGACATTTTTCCTTCTTTTGGCTCTGTGCTGAGCCACCCTGGGGAAAAAGCAGCAAGACTCACGTCTGCTGGCTCCTGCCTTTGACTAGAGAGGGAGAAAAGGGACCGAGAGCCATCCCAGCCCGCTCCTCCCGCAAACAAATCCCACACCCGTTCCCAAAGAAAAAAGAAAGGCTGTCTGATACCAGCTCAGCCCCTTCCTACCGCTTCTCCTCTAACCTCTGCATGCGCTCTTGCAGTTCGCGCTGCTTCCGGATCTCCGGGAATTGCTTCTCATAGTATTCCCGCACTTTGCTCTCCTTGGCACGGCGCCGGGGGTTATTTTCGATGCGCTCCACTTTTTTTTCCCAGGCCTCCATCAGCTGGTCATAGCGCTGGCAAAACTTCTGTTCCTGAAAGGGGCAGAGGGAGAGAGGGAGCTCAGAGACGTGCCTGGGAAGGGCAGCTCCTCCAGGCCTGGCCCTCGACGGCTGCTCAGGCTGAGTGTGAGTCATGTCGCTTAAAGAAATACAATTTATTAGGACGTGGACATGCTCCAGGGCCTGGGACCAACCCAAGGGTGAATTCTCAAAACAGGCCATCAGGTACCCTCAGGCCATCCTCTTCCAGACCCAACATGTTTGGTGGAACCAGGACTCTTGCCCAGCGTGGCTCTGCCCACCCCTCACATCCGCTCGAGCATCCTCTGGCCCACGGGGTGCTTGATTCAGCGGCCAAAGGCCCTGTGCTGGGGAGGGAGCCCCTGCTCCACACCCCAGGAGAGAGCAAGGTGCCCGCCCGAGGCCACTGAGCAAGGAGGGACTGAAACATGGCCCTGGGAGGAGGCACAGGGTGCAGGAGAGCTGGTCCCCACCGTGTGAGCAGGGTGTGCAGGGCCGTAATTTTGGAGCCACCAGCTCACCGTGCTGGGGGGAGCCTGCCATGGCACCCAAGGCCAGGCACCCCTTCCACCCACACACCCCAGCTCCAGCATTCACGGCCCCGTGCTGGCAATGACGATGGGACTGGGACCATGGGGCAGCTCCCTGCAAGGGCCTGACTCCCCAAAATCAAGAGCCAGGCACCCTGCCCACGGCCATACAGCGTGATGGCCTGGCCACGCGCTCAGCTCCTTCACCATCCTAGAAAGCAAAATTACTTTTGCAGCTGCTGCTCCTCCTTTTTGGCCCATGTGACAGGACAAGCACATCCCCACTGACAGCAAACCCAGGCCCTGCCAAAATGCAGTGCTGCAAAGGGTTTCCACACCCAGGTCCCCCCCGGGGTACATCCTCATGGCACACCCACCCAGCCACCCACCAGGTCCAGAACTGACTGGTATTCATGGGACAAGCCTGGTAACACTGAGATACGATTTGCAACACAAATGAGTCTCCTCCCATTATGCCCCAAATCTCTTCTCCCTCCTCCAGCCACGCTCTTGCTGGAGGAGAACGCCCACGGACAGGGAAGGTCCGTGGTAGGAAGACGCCCGTCTGGTCCCGGACAGCCGCTGCAGGGGCAGCAGTGATGGTGTCCGGCCTCAGCTGAGAGCAGCTGCGGGACCAGAGGGGTTTTAAGGTTTCAGTTTGAGTCAGACAAACGCCTTCCAAGCCCCAAATCAGGAAGTGAAAGCAGATGTTGCTCTAATGGCAAACCCCAGGTCGCTCCTGACCCTGACACTGCTTTCCAGAACGGGCGGCTCAGCACCAGCACACTCAGCACCACGCTGGCACGGCAGCAGAGACACGGGGAATCCGGATTTCAAAGAAATAAACCCAGCTCTTCCCACCACTGCCCTATGACCAGAAGAGGCTGCAGGATTTCCCAGAGGCACTTTGTTCTTGTCCCGTTTGCTCTTGGCCATGAAGGAAAATTGGGAGAGGTAAAAAACCCCAAACCAATGGAAATACACAGCAACCCACAGCCTGTGCCACACCAATCCCGGCACATGGGTTTGGTTTGGCCATCCTGGACCTGGAAACAATCCAAGAACAGCAACACACCTTTGATCTCTGTGGCCTTTCGGAGGCACCTCAACAATAATGTGAGGCAGACAAAGCACCTCAAGCCCTAGAGCTGAGCCAGATTAACACTCTCCCCTGAAAATAAATCAATTCCCATTTGCATGCCTGGAGCCAGAGACTGTCCTGCCCTGCATGGATGCACAGGAGCTGCTTGGGTTTCATCTGGAGCTGAAGGGAACAGCCACGAGATAAAAGAGAGGAAGGAGAACAGAAATTAAAATGCCCTGAAAGCCCACATGGGGAATCTCACGCTTTGGGCGAGGAGCTACAGGTAACACCAACAGCCTGCGGCAGCTTGGCAAAATCACAGCTGCTGCGTTTTCACCTCTCCCAAAGCAATGCCATCAGCCCCCTGAAAACGAGAGCTCCCACCCTGCCAGCAAATCTGCTACATCCTCCTGCTTTCAGAGCATCACATTTGGGAAGAAGCTAAAAATACCCCATGAAGTTTATGAAGCCTCAGCACCAGGAGGCAGCCGGTGCCCGGTGCTGCCAGCCTGAGGCACGGCTGGGGGAGAGCCCAGCACGAGGGCTTGGTCTGGTGAGAAGCCTTGAGGCTTTGAAAGGGTTGTCATTCCCTGTGGGAATGAGCCAGTGCTTGGTCCCGCAGAGCCACCTGGCACAGCCCTGGCTGCTTCACAGCCAGCAGGGCGGCTCTTTTTCCTCCTTTTCTTCCACTCCTCGGAACAACTCGACAAAAGCTTTATCCCGAATTCCTCTTTTAAGGAACTGGCATTTGAAGATGGAAAAAGCAACATCAACGTCATGCTGCTGACTCCCCAGCAGCTTGCACCCTGGCAGCAGGGCAGCAGCACCAAAGCTTCCCCCTCACCCAGCTCTGCCCCCCAGAGCATGGCTTCATAATGGACTGGCTGAGCACTTCCTTAATGCCCCTTCCCACCACGCCAACTTCAAACCCCACTGCAGCGGGGCTGGGCTGTGGCATCCCCATCCAGTGCTTTCTGCTCCAGCTGGGACACACGCTCCCTGCCATCTCCTGCATCCTTCAAAAGCCAAGATTACAGGCACCTTACAGCACTGTGAACTCCTCAGATCATCACAGCTCCACCACCAGGAGAAGCTCCTGGTCAGGCACTTCAGGAATAGAAGCATCTATTCCTTCTCCAGGCATCCTCTGAGCAGCCCTAAGCAAGCGTGTCCATTCCTGAGCAACCATCTGTGCTGGCTTTTAGCATGGGTGCCCCCTCTGCTCCCCTCCCCGGCTGGGCTCAGCAGCCCATCAGCCTCTCCATCACACCCGTAAGTGATAGCGAGCCAAATCGGACCTGACATGCGCATCTAAAAATGGATGGATAGTAACGCCGCCGTAGCAGCTGAAGGCAGTTTGTGGGCTGTGCCAAGCCCGAGCCCTCCCGCAGCCCACGCTCTCGCAGCTCCAGGGAACGGAGCAGCTCTCCGGAGGGGAGGAGAAGAGCGAAGGTGACAGGAGGAACCAGTCCAATTCCTATGCAAGCCCCGTGGTTTTCTTCCCTTGGCTGATGGAGACAAACCTCTCACACCCAGAACAGCTCCCTTCACCGTTCCCTCTCTGCACCACCACCCCGATGGCAATTAAATGTCTTCTGCTGTGTTGACCTCAGTGGAGACAGGAGGAAGCCCTGCAGATCCTCTGCGATGGGGCTCTCGGGGCTGGACCCTGCGGCGACCGAGCTCTGACCCTGCTCCGACCCTGCTCCAGACAGCCCCGGGCAGCAACAATACCTCAGAAAGTAAAAGAGCCAGAAAGAAACGCTGGCACGTAGATGGGCTTTGCTAAAAATAGGGTCTGCTACAAAATAGGCAGAAAAATAGCTAAGCGTACCCATTTTGCAAACAGAATCAGCAAATGTATTCACTTTGCAAATTCAGCAACCGTATGTTGCCTATTTTGTAGAATAGGCAAAATGCTTCCCTAAACTGAAAAATCCCCTTTCAAGGACACTGAATAAACTGGCTGGCAGAAATTCACCTATTTTGCATGACAGGCGACTTTACTGCAAGTCGTATTTTAGGAACTGTGCTCTTGCAGCCTAATTAAACCTTTTCCCCCAGCTCCTTGATATTCACACAGAGCAACTCGCTCTAGGTTTAGCACAGTAACCAGCCATTTCCACCAGAAAGCAGTTCCCGGGCACTTCCCTCCTGCTTCCAATAAAACCACGTGATGCTTTGCAATCCCTTTTTTGAGGAAGGGAATATTGACCCACTTCCCACCATGCAGAAGCCCTCAGACGCAGCAGGGGAGGTGCCCAGAGCAGCACCCGACTGCCGTGCCATGTCCTGATGGAGGTGTAAGCCCTGCAGCCCCTTGCCCTGGGAGAAGCTTTATCATGGACAAATCTAAATGAACACGTATCTGGACACAAATGGGAGGTACAACCACTCCTCTGGAATGCAAGGTCTGTGGCTTTTGGAATACTGGTAGAAAACAGGCAAAAAACAAAGCATGAGAAAGAAAAGGAAAACATGCCTTTATTCAAAATAACTAAGAAAATAATGTGATATCTGCCTATGTACTGGAAGTTAAATGCTAAGGTACAGCCTTCAAACCACTTCCCAGGCTTGTTTTTTTTTTGATTTTGATTTTTTCCAACAATTCCTCCCAGTTTGGGCACTTCTGTCCAAAAGCAGCCCCAAAGACACTGAGAAAACCCGCACCACTGCCAATGCAAAATACAAACAGGCTCCTGAGCCTGCCGCAGGACAGAGACGACGAGTCAGGAGACAGTATTTACATCTTCCCCATGAAACGTGAAGCCCTGTGAGCTGAATCACCCATCACCGAAAGACACTGCAAAATCCACCTTCCTGGTGGGAGCCCTTGGTTGTTCTGACGTTTCCTCTCCCGTGCTGGCTTTGCCTTCCAGCTCCTGCCGGGAACGGCTGCAACTGGCAGCACCAACAAGGCACAAATTCTGTGAAACCCACTTGAACTTTCTCCTCTGTTTACTGGGGACTTGGCAACAAACGCCTCTGAAGCCTCGGAATCAGCCCTGCCTTGCCCCTTACCCAACCAAGACCTGTCTCCCTAAAGGTCACCGAAACTCTCGCAGGCAACGCTGCCTAGAAACAAACTGGCGCAGAGCTCGAATTCTGTCTTAAACCACAAATTCCTAGAACACTGCTCTGTGGTCAGCTGGAAGGAGTCGGAGCAGCCTCCAGACCATTCACCGGAAGCAGAGTCAGCTCGTTTCACACCTCTCTTAGGGTTCAATTACTCACAAAACAGACATTTCTGCTGTGAATAGGCTTTCTGAGATCAATGATGGGCTCCGCTGTGATTAAGCCAACCCCACGTGTTTGCTCTGTGGGAGGCACTTGCGGAGGGAGGTGCTGCCTGCAGCAGGATCGGGGACCTCTCCTTCACATGTTATTTTAAGCAGGAGAGATTCCACAGTAATACAACAGGCAAAGTACAGAGTACCAGCACCTCTCTGCTGGAAATCATCCTTTTCTTCCTCACATAATAAATTACACTGTTTTATACATATAAAGTAAGGTCTAAGGGAATCACTTACCCACTGTTTGCGTGCATGATTTCTCCTCTTAAAGTATAAAATTAACTTTTTCCGCATTGCCTGGTTTCTGTAAAGAGAGAGAAAAAAACTATGAGATCTGACTGACGAGGCGGCTACAATACAGAGCCTGGCTTTCCCCACTCCCAAAGGAGTGTGCAGCACAGTTTCCACCTTAACTTGGAATTGCATCAACTTCAGAACAGCAAATGCTCTTATCTGGGACCTCGAGCCAGCCTAGAGAAAGACCAACAAACCCTCTGAGACTGGGAACTTCACTCACATCTGCTGGCAAAGCAGGACTAAAGTTGAGAACTAAATTAATAAAGCCCCACTGCAAACCTTCCCCACGTTCTCAGCACCACACCGGGGCAGACGCTCAGCTCTGCATCTCCCAATGGGTCAGGGCTGTTCCTTCATTCATTTCACGTCGATCTGCAAAACCCCAGTGGGTTCCCAACAGCTGGTGGGGCTCGGGCCAAGCTCTGCAAGGCAGGAGGTGGCACCCCCCGAGCAGAGACCACCCCGGGCACCCCCGTGCCCGGGTCAGCAGCGATGGGGATGTCGGCGCACACATGTTCACCCCCGGGCTCTGAGGCCCTGATAAGGAGGCAGGATCACAGCAGGGCTTACAGCACTTATCTCCTGACCTCTTGCTTCCTTGGAGCCGTGCCCGACAAAGCTGCAAACAACCAGCCAGGACAGTTCAGCCTCTTGCAGCATTAGGACCTCAAGGGGGAAACTGGCCACCGCAACCCCAACCACCCCAGCGTCTGCCCAGAAACCCCCCCGCTTTCTTCTTCTTTCTGCTTTCTACAGGCAGCGTGAAATAACTGCTCAAAGAGAAGCAGCACGGGAGCAGAACAGAGCTGAAAAGGCTGCAGGAGCTCCCAGAGCCTGCACGAGCCCCAGAGCTGAGCTCCTGTGGTTGTTGCTGTTGCTAATATTCACAGCAATAAAATCTCTAGGTAAAAGGTAGAGACCAGGGGCAAAGGAGTTTCCTTAAGTCTTTTATCCTGATTAAAGGCAGAGCTGCAGTGTGTAATTACTGATCAGCAGCTTAGCAGTCTCATGTAGGCATGTTCTGTGGGATTTAGCTGAATGAAGAGACACCCTTGCTGCTTCCTCATTCCCCCCCTGTGTGGCTAGCAGGAAGGGAAGAACCACCCTCCTCCCCTTGTAAATCCCTCAGCATAATTAGCAGCAAACGGGACTGTTTGGGAAGGGGCAAAGGGCCCAGCTCACTTAGAGAGACAACTGGGGGCAGTTCTGGCTAAGTTTAGGAATGGAGAACACTGCAGAAAGCATCAACATTTTTCCCTTTTCAAACTCTCTTCTTGCTACACCAGTGAACCATGCACCAACACTCACAGGAACGACAGAGATCCCACGGCAAGCACTGCCTTGGGACCCACAGGTCCCTCCAGCACTTGTTTGCCAGCCCCAGCTCCTCGCATGCTCCTGCATCCCTTCACATCACACACGGTGAGCTTTCCTCAGAGGCCCCAGCACCGTGTGGTGCCTCAGTGGTCCCTCCTGCAGGGACCCCGTCAGACACATCTCCTTCCACGGCTTCAGCTCTGTGCGAGCAAGCTCACCGGGTCACTGTGCCCGACACACGAGTTCCCACTGTTTGTTTGTTTGTTCCAATTCTAATGGGAGCTCTAACACAAGGAAACCTTTGGGGCGGTGCTAATGATGAGCACGTGTGGGATGGTCCCCAACAAGGGGTCATGGATTGTCCCTTGGGGCCAGCCCAGCTAATTCAACCCCTGCCCTCCCCATGTCAGCCTGGGTGACGTGCAGGAGCAATGTGGGGCTTTGACAGGCTGCTGCTGCTGCTGCTGGATCTGCTGCACGAGTTCTTAGAAAACAGGAGAATAAATGAAGGAAATTAGCAGCTCTTAAGCAGCTGATGGGTTGCCTTGAGTTGTGCATCATGGCTGACCTTGAAAGTGCGAACACAGGCAAAGGCTTAATGGCTCTGCAGCTGCAAAAATCAGGAATGCCTTGAAAGCCGGTGCATGTTTACCACCACCAAGGCTGAAGTAATCAAAGAGTGAAAGGATTAAAACAACAACAAACCCCCTCATGCCCTGAATGTTTTTGCCACTTTATCTTTTCTGTTTTGTTTTGTTTTTGCATAAGGTCAACCTTTCAAAGGTTAATACAATCTTGGTAAATATAAATAGGCTTCACAGTTTATCTTGCTACATGTACTGCTGTTACTTAGAAACCGTTCGCAGCGAGGTTAATTCGGGCCACATGTCTCCCAAGCACACGCTGTGCTCCCTGGGCAAATCACCGAGCTGAGCACAAGCGCAGTGCACGGGCGGGGAAGGTGAGGGCTGTCTGCTGGGAGCCGGGCACGGAAATAACCTCCGTGGAGTGGCACATGGCAAAGGCTGCTCCTGCAAGGTGCCAACCCTCCTCCCTTCTCCTCCTCCCTTGCCTGAGTCCTGCGGTTTTCTGGGGCGCAAGAAAAGCGTCGCGGATGGGGACCTGGGCCGCAAAGGGGTGAAGGAATCGGGCAGCTCCCAGGCAGGAGGGATGGGCGCTCCTTAGATAAAGCAACAGTGACTCTTGTGGGCAGTTTGAAGTATTGCTGGGCTGGCACGTCACACCGCGCTGGGTGGGGAGGACGTGGGAGCTCCCTGCCTTATCCTTGGCAGGGTCCCTAAGGACGGGGCAGGCTGGGACGGGCACAGAGCCCCCCCAGCTTCTGGCGAGCTGGTGTTTGGAGATTGCCAGGTGGCACATCCCCATCCTTGTGGTCAACGATTCATCTACTGGATGAAGCCCATCTCCGTTCCTGACTTCCCCGTGCTGCGTAACTCATCCTCTTCCCCCTGCCCCCCTGCCCTGGCTGGCGAGCCCCACGCGGGAGCGCAGTGCTCAGAGCCAGTCTCCAAACTGCCGAGTGAAACCCATCTCCCACTCCGAGCAAAGCAAGGCGAGCCCCATGGGAGCAGCCGCTTCCACCTTCACCGGCTTGGCCCAAGGTTGCCTTTGTTTTACAGCTTTCACAATGGAGCCAGTCAAGGAGAGAACCTGTAACTCTTGACTTTTGAGTTACTTGGCCCAGGTCCACTCGAATGACTCGGCCGCGATTCAAAGGATGCGGGCGCACGCATGCGTGCCGGGGCCGCTGCGTGCCCGCGCGTGGACGCTGCCAAAGCCCCGGGACAGGGCTCCCGAAGGACACAAAGAGCTGAGGCACCGCGGCACACCTGGCCGAGCCTGCGGAGACCTTCAACCGCTGCAAGACGAGATGAAAGGAAGTTTGCTATTTGAGCAAAACTAATCAGGGGTATTTAATTACACAGGAACGTCTTTCATCAGCCAGAGCAAACAAAGTAGGGACCAAACTGCAAAGAGCGATGGGAAGGAGGCAGCGAGCAGCTGGCAAAGCCATTGTACGGCAAGATGGATCACACGGGCGAGGGTAGGAAACCAGGGAAGCTCCTGGCAACTCCAGCCAAACAAAGCACAGGGAGACGAGAGATCCGCAAGCCAGGAGACCCGAGGAGCACGGCAAGAACGCTCTGAGGTGAAACCAGCCTGGAGGCAATGGAGACCCAAACAGTTCTGTCCTCCCCACTGCTGCGCTGCTCCTGTGCACGGCTGGTGCCAGGATCCAGAGCTCAGGGCAGTCACCGATTCCCTGCAGCCACAGGACTCCCTGCAGCGAGGGCAGGGAGCAGCTCACCCTGCTCACGGGTCACTGCGCTCATTCCCTTGCTTGCTCTGAAAGGGCTGCAGCGCACAGCTCCAGCTGCTAACACACTGTAACCTACTAACCCCAAGGCAGGGCACGCTTCTGGAACGCCAGCTGTTCAGAGCAGCTCCTTGCAATATTTAGAAACACTTTCTGGGGAAGAAAAGCAAAGCAGATCTTTAGTTATTTACCCCAGAGCCCTTGGGAACCGGGATGGACTAAACCCCCAGCACCACCAGTGCCTCTGAGGGCGAAGTGGCAGAGGTTCGTAGCTCTGGATGTACAGAGTGCTCTGTACTCTGTGTCAGGCAGGCTCTTGGTGCCCACGAACACCTCTGCCTTGCCCTGAAGCCCAAGCTGACAGCACAAGTGTTGCAAGATAGTCCCCAAACGAGTATTGGCTTTTTACTGGCAAGAGGAAGAGGCAGAAGGTAGCGGTGTGTGTCTCCATCATTTAGTAATTCATCACTAGGTAATCTGCTGCCTTGGTGCATGCCAATAGAGAATAAAAGAGATGAGAAACCTTGAATGGGATGAGCAGGGAGCTGCTAGGTGAATTTCTAATGAGGAAAATGTCTACAAGCACTAATAAAAAGACCTGAAAGAGAATGCATTAGTAATGACAGGGTTTGAAAGAACATTTGTGTTAGATGTCAGGCTTCAACTATGAATTTAGAGGCAATCCAGTGCTACTAAATCCCCTAAACAGCAAGTAATGAAAAGATGACTTCAATTTCCCAATGTGACAAGTGATCTGGAAAGCCACAGTTGTGAGATTTTCAGAAGAAAGCTGTTCTGCTCTTTTGGGGGGGGCACTTAGAAAACAAAAAGAGATTCAGAAGCCCTGAAACCTCTCTGAAAATCCTGACTTCAGATTTTGATTCTGCAGAGGCAAATTTCCTGCCCTCTCCCTGAGAAGCTCTCAGCTGCACACAGCAACCCAGATGTGCAAATATTAACAGTGCACGCAGCTCTGCTGCTGGATGTGGACACGTGAGAAAACCCAAATCACACCAAGCTCTCCATCTGTTTTAACTGTACATTCAGAGATGTTCTCCAACACCTCTCTAAGCATCTTGAGGGGATGCAGCCTGGTTTCACCCCCACATTCCTGAATTTCAGTGTAAAGCAAGGAGAAGTTCTTGAAGGGGAGGCTTAAGGCAAACCCTGTGAACAGCACCTTGCATACGCTTACCCTGGGCTATTCACTTTGCTTTTTGTCTGCTTTTTCAAGGCTCAGGGAAGCTCACATTTTGCTTTCAAATACAAGTCTCACAGAATTTGATTGCAAGATGACTGCTTTGGGAAAGGGGGGAGGAGAGTCCTGCCGGGCTGTTTTTCATGGCTGACCGAGCAGGAATCTCCCGCCGTAGAGACGAAGGCCCCCTTGGAGAATATCTCTTCAGACAGACAGCAGGTAATTGATCCTGCTCATGTGAACAACATCTTGTCATTTTTCAAACACTCGGAGGAAAGAAGGTTAATATCTTTGGATCCAGAGTCTGGGGAATATGCAAAGTCACTGCTGTGACAGGGTGGGAAGGGCAGCTCTCATCCTTGTACAACCAGCTGGCCAAGAACTGAAATAGAGACCTTGACCAGAGGCACTGGTGCTTCACTGGTGCACCAGCGTCTTCTGCATTTGTTGTATTTCATCAAAATGTAGAAAAAGGGCCTTTGTAGCCTCCTCAATTGATGCAGAATCACTTGAGTGGTCTCCAGTCGTGCTCAGGGCCGGGATGCATCTTGAAGGAACTTTTCATTCTGTTGCAAAGCCAAAAAATTCTCACCTTGGAAGACAGCAAGGGCCAAGCCAGCTACAGGGGCAAAGCTCACCCCATCCCTATGAAATGAGGGCACTAAATGCCACCTTGCCCTCCTCTTTCTCGGCGGGCGAGTGGCAGAGCCCTTCTCTCCAACAAAGCAGGTATTTCAGACAGAAAGGACACGGTCCCAGCAAAGGTAGGTCAAGTCTTTGGAACAAACCACTCAAGGGTGCCTTGGATCCCGTGGCAGATGTAGCATACAAAATTAACCATGTTTGCTCGAAGCCTGCACTCGCAGGTGAACCAAAGGGACCGCGCAGACGAGGAACGGAGCACAGCCAGGCAGCTAAATAGGACTTAAAAGCTTTTGAAGCTGCAAACACTGGAATGAACTGGGGCATGAAATTAATTTTAACTGTACTGAATAGGAGACAGGCCATAAAACTCCATGAAAATAAGAGACCGGTAACATTTCAGTAAGAGTAGAAATTCTCCCGGTAACTCCCCAGCCAGCTCTATTAGCATACGTGACTCATCCCAGCTGAAAAGCAAAGCAAACAAGAAGGGAGAATTAAATGAGTGTTGCAAGGCAGAGAGTATGGCTGTGGAGAAATCGAGGAATCCTGGCTTTCTGATATTCAAATGCCTTCCCACTGACACTTGCAAACATTCAACTTCGAAAAAAAATTCACACTAGGAAACGTTTAAAAAAAAAAAAAAAAAAAAAAGAAAAAAGCTCTAAAAGGTATTTGTGACAATAACAGCCTGGCCATCTTGTGCCCAGGTATGAGGCTCCAAACCAGCTTCACATGGGGGCAGTTTCCATTTGCACAAGGCAGCCAGGATGCACTGAGGATTTGTGGACAGAATCACAACCCAGATGATTTTCCAGCAATCTGCCAAAAGGCTTTTTCATCATGGCTAAATCTGCATAGGGTGAAGCTGTTCTGGAGAATCTGCATGCAATTACACCTTGGCAAAACATAACCTGTGGTGTCCTGGCAGCTGTCCTGATGCTCTAATGCATCTGGCTGGTGTCTCCCTGCACCCTGAGGATTTACTCCATCTTCTACGGAAACAGCCACCTCCAGGCTATGGAGCAGAAGCTGCTCTTCTGGAGCAGAAAGGCACAAACATATTAAGAACAAGGAAAAGACAAAAAATATCTTCAAATTCAGCTTGTGGAAAAGTTGTAGATCAGATGTGAACGTCCAAGCATAACTTGGTCAAAACAGAGAAGTCTAATATCTTTTGCTCTCGCTCAAAGGACCCTGAATCATTTGCTTGGAAGAATCACCAAAATCTTGATTTCCTATCCGCCTCTCAGGCACCAAAACGTCCTTTAATGTGCAGCAGGGACACAGAGATGTGAGAAAAGACACCAATTTCTCTGCATGTCCACCAACAAGTAGCAAAGTGCAGACCAGACCCAAGGACCTCCAAGACAGACCCACGGCCAAAAGCGGCCAACATCTGGAGCCCAGATCGCTCGGGGGCCTTTCACTGACCTAGATCTGGAGCTGTGCTCGGCTGGCATCAATAACCAGCTGAATGCAACTAATTGCCAGGTTTCTGGAAGGAGGAGACCGAGGCTTTTCATTAAAATGTGTGGTTTCCTTCCCGTATTTTTGCAGCATTAATCACAGCGAACATTAACCCCAAGCCTGCCTGTTCCAACCTCTCCTTGGTCTGTCACTGCCACCGCTACAGCCACACGGGGACTGTCACTGTCTGGGGTGGGGATAACCCTGCAGATGCCTACAGAGGGCAGGGATGGAGGGGAGCACCTGCTCTGGTGGTTGGTTTGATGGGGCTTCACCTCTTATCACCAGTTTTACTCCTGACCTGCGCAGTCAGTTCCCTCTTGTTTGCGCCCGTCTTTCAGGCAGCAACCCAGGACAGGAAATCGTTTAAATCACAGGAAAATGTGATCACAAACCCACAAATACTGGCAGGGGAATGGAGAGTGGGTGAAGTATTTGAATCTACTTTTAACTCGTTCCTTCAAGGACAACGCTAGCGATCAGATTGAAATCGCCACCTTCAGCACCTGCACTGGGATGGCCGTGGGGCCCTCCAGGGCAAGAGAGGGGCCCCGAGAGCTGGTTAACTCCACATCCCATCAGAGCCAGGGGAGAAACACAACCAGCAATGCAGAGAGCACGTCCTTGGGCCAGCACCTGATGCCACACAAGACGGTTTATCGATCATCAGCCCCCTGAACTGACAGGGACCCCCTGAACTGACAGGGACCCCCTGAGCCCGGAGGGAGCCGAGGGGCTGGGGGTGATCTGGGTTTGAAGGTTTTGCAGTGAGTGCGTTGCTGGGATGACACAGGAAGCTTTGGGTGGAGCAGGAACGGAGCAGGGCCTGGCAGCGAGCAGTGGGGTCACGTCATCAAACCCTCCTCCCTGCAGCCCCTGGGGACAGAGAGCCCCTAAATGCTGCCACCTCCTACCACACTCCCCTGGAGCAAAGGTACGGGAACTCCTCCCTTATAAACCCCCAGGATCAATTAACATACCGCTGAAAAGCAAGAGATTATTAACTTTTGTTAATAGATTATTAAAGATGATTATCACCAGCTGACCGAGCTGGTACCAAAATAGACACGCTGCAGGCAGCTCAGAGCAATCATCAGTTCATTCAAGGCAGATAAAAAGTTTCAGATCTGGTTTGACTATTTAAATTTCCAACAATAATCACAATTATCGCTATTCTCATTATCTGTTATAGTTCTTCTATGTTCAGGAAGTCACTGTGGTTATTAAACACATGCTGATGATTAAATCATGTATTGAGGTGATAAGTCAAATTAGATGATTGCTAAGTCTCGGTAAGTATCTTTGAAATAACCAGTTGTTATTAGACATTCAAGAGGTCCTTCATGAAAATCTAATTGTAATTGCAACTTTTCATTTTACCTCATCTTTCTTGCATGCAAACAACACACACACACACACACACACACACACACTCTCTCTCTGGCAGCTGATTTCATATTTCAGTGAAACACAGAAGAAAGCACTTAAGGTAAGTGTTCTCTGGGAAAATAACAAGAGACCAGCCAGGATCCACATCCACCCCACCCCCAAGAAAATAAAACAGCACCTTCAGCATCCACCTTAAGCTACAGCTTCTGACTGCTGGGCTCCTGGAGCTGGTTTGTGCTTCACGCACCCGGCGCAGCTCTAACAGGATGCTCACAATTCCTCGGCAGCTTTAACTGGGGTCTGGGAGCAAGCTGGCACCCCTCCTGCTGCTCCGGTCCACTGCCCAACCTGACATTCAAAACAGCTTTATTGCCACATACTTACATTTTAATGTTTTCATGGTACTGCCTGGTGTCTGAAGGCTGGTTGTATAACGGCTGAAATAAATAAGAGAAACGAAGGCATAAACGGTACGGTCTGACATTTAGAAACTTAAACCCATCAGAAGCGCCGCCGCCTCGGTGCAGACCGCGCAGCCCGGGCGCCCGTCCCCGTGCCCGGCCCCGCCGTACTGGAGGCTGCTGCTGGCTCCCGGCAGCGCCGCCCGAGCCCCGGCGCATCCCGGCTCAGCCCGGGGGAGGGCAGGCAGCGCTCAGCGGAGCTGGCTCCCGAACGAGCGCTCTGCGACGTCGTCCAGATAAACACGGCACGGCGAGTACGTGGCTGTTATTCACCCATCGAAAAACGCACTGCGCCTCGGAACATACGACACGGGGGAGGCGAGGGGAAAGCGGGGCTCGGGGAGCGGGAAGAGACAGTCTGTGAGCTGAGAGTTGTTATGTCTACGCGGCAAAAGCCTGCCTGAGCCCTCCCGGGGAGCCGAGCGCAGGCAAACCGCGGGCGGGACGAGTGTTTGCCCTGGGGTTTCCAGCGTTGCCGAGGGTGGGTTGGCCCCCAGGCGTGTCACCGCAGTCCCCCAGCACCCCTGAGCACGGGGATGCTCATCTGCTCCTCAGGAGGGGCAACCGGGCTCCGGCAGACAAGTGTTTTCCTCAGGGTTGCTCTGCCCCCCTCAGTGGGGATACGGCAGGGAGTCAGGAGAGTTGGATCCATCCCTGGTCACCGCCCCTGCTACCTCTCCCTTCCCAGGGATTTACCCTTGGGAACCTGGAGGGTCCCACCTCTGGAAGGGAGAGATGCCACAGAGACCAGGCTCAATCCCGCCTATTCTAATTAACAGCTCAGCACGCACTCCCGGGGCTGCCACCAGTTGTGTCCACATCAGCAGGCTGACAGGGTGCTCAGGATTAAGCCCTTCAACGCTTCTATTCACTGTCTTAAGCTGCTGTGAACATGTCCAAGATTGGGATTACCAAAAGCTTGCCGTAGCCCAACCATCACAAGCAACCAGGCACCCAGAGAGCACAGCTCAGGTCTGACCACAAAAACATCACCAAGTACTCAAGCAGTTCACCCACAAACCTTCCCCAAACCAGCTGTGAGCACGTTTGTGGCCAAACACAGGCAGAGGGACATGTGATGGCCTGGCTGAAGGTAGCATCCTGACCACGGATACACACACCAGCTCACCCTCCTACTGTGGTCTCAGGCTGTGCTCTGGGTCTACTCAATTTCATCTCAGATTAAACACAGGAAAGGGGCAAAACATCTGCTGAGCATCTGCTCAACCAGGTGAGAAGCACTGGAGGCGACAGGATCTGTAAACAAAGATGGGTCCTTTTTCCCTTCGTCTGAAGAAGGGGTTACTCCCACCTCCTCTGTGGTATTTCCCTATCACCATCCCAGGTGCTTGGCACAGAAGCTTGTTTTTTCACACAGCCTGTCTCTACTGGTCTGTAAAACACAGATACCGCCTCAGCGCTCTGCTGCCACGCAGGACAGCCACATCAATCCCCGCACAACAGAGGCTGGGTGCAGCTCTCCCCACTCCATCACCGCTGCACCAGCAGGGCATCAGCTTCTCTTTCTGGCTGCCCTTGCCCGTGTCCTTCTTCGCTGTGAAAGCACACGTAATCCCCGGGCGGAAGGGGCACGCAGAGGCACGTAATCCCCAGCAGACAGGGGAGCCAGGAGATGAACCGCCGTGCTCCAGGAGGGATGCGGGGCTGCCGGCAGCGTCCGGGCGTCCGCTACCTGCCGAGGGAGCGATGGGCTGCAAAGTCTGCCAGGAGACACCTGGCTGCCCTGTGCTGGCAGAGCCAGGGCAGGTGAGAAGGACGAGCAGGTCCTCATGAAGAAGACCTTCTCAGTGGTATCCCTTCCCCAGGGATGTTTCTATCATGAATCCTCTCAGATCTGCTGGTTCGACTCCAGGCTCAGAGCTGGCTGTGCACTTCACGCTTGGAAAGCTCAGAGGAACACAGACATCCGTCTCATCACGTAGCTCGAGAGAGGCAGGTCTGCACCACAGAGAGAAGAAATAGAGCCGCAGCTCCAGAGCATCACGTCCACAGTCACCCTGGAAAGCTCAGCTGGAGCAACCGCTGGAAGGCCTTGACCAGTGACTGTCTTTTTGGAAGAGGACTGCAGGAACTGGAAATACTGAGAAATAAGTGTCTCTCTTCCCTCCTTGCCCATAAAAATCAAAGCAAAGAAGCTTGCATGTGGCAGGTCACAGAGACCTTCCTCCTGGGAGAGGCAGTGGAATTAATGTTTTGGTTTGGACCTGGGTTAGAAAATGCTCACGTGCACACGGACATCAGGGATGCCCTGATGCCAACCAGCTGACCAAAAGCTAATGATTCCTCCCACTACAACCTACATATGATAGGAACACTTAAAGTCTTAGCTAGCAAAACACCCAAGTGTTAGCAGACAAGCAGCGGAACACATCACCTTAAAAGAAATGCCCAAACACTCAGAAATAAGAAATTCTGGGACCCAAACCCAAGATCCACGTGACACCAGCATCTCAAAGAGATTTCTATGTGCACAGCAGCCTCAACACTGTAACTTGGCCCATGCAGTGGGGGAAACCCAGGAGACAAGTTCAATCCAGAGACTGGATTGGCACCACGGTGCTCAACCTCCCTGCGGGAGACTCGTGGGCTGTGGCAGGCCCAGGGCTGTGGCACGTGGTGTGTGACATGGTGGAGCAGGCACGAGCATCGGGCAGAGCATGCAGAGCTGCTCTCCTTCCTGGAGCCGCTTCCTTTCCAGCTCAGAAGAAGCTGTGACTATTCATCTTGTCTCTCACAGGCCGCTGGCAGGTCCCGGGCGCTGCTGTGCCCGACACGGCGTGGGGGCTGGGCCGTGGGAAGTGCCTCTCCCGTGGCAGATGGACCAGACAGTCTGCAGGATGCACACAGAGCCCAGCTGGGTTTTCTCAGTGAGGTTTCCCCTTTTCCCCAGCCCTCTGATGAGTAAGGCAGGGAGACAGAGGAAAAGTTTGCACTGGGCTCTGTTACAGCCCCCACCGTGCAGTGTCAACACCCAGGGACAAAAAATCAACAAACCAAAACAAGGAAAAACAGAGGAAAAAAAACAAACAAGGGAGGAGGAAGGAAAGGAAATGCAACATTTTTCGGATGAGGAAGCACCAACCCTGGGCACTGCCAATCTTAAGAGCAGAAATAGCAAAGGGTTTGACCCTGGTGACTCAGAGGAATAATAATGAGTGTTACCTCCCCAACAAGGAAGTGGGCTTTGTCACGTGTGACCTCTCCCTTATGCACAGGGGAAGACAGCAATTAGTGCCACCTCCACAAGGCAAGAGCAAATTACAGCTGTCAAGCCTGTGAGCTGCCTGCTCCCGTCTCATACAGACGGCTCCCTCCACTGCATCCCACGGCTGGTGCAAAGCAGGAGGTTCTCTGCCAGACTGGGTCTGATCCTTCCAGCAGCATCACTGCCAACGCACCTTTTCCAGGCACCATTCTCCAGGACTCAGCCCCCAGGGGGTCGTTTCCAGCTGCCCCTCCAGCACTCGGTCCTTTGACTTACAGATGGATTTTTCCAGATGAGGAAGCAGCCCAAAATTGACAATTTGTTCTAAAGTTGTTTTCTCGGCTTCCCTGTGCATGAGAGAGACCGAAATAGGAAGTGTGCAAGTCCCGATACCTGCAGGTTGTGGCAGCTGCAGTCGGGCTGTGCTCACAGAGCACCCTCCAGCACCCTTCTCCATTTTCAGTGGGTGGGACAGAGGAGAGTCCAAGCACCCATCCCTCCACACAGCACCTCGGGGCTGGCTGACCAGGCAGCGGCCCCACAGTGCTGGCGCCGTGTCTGCCACCAGCAGACGAAGCCATCGGCATCCCAAGCGGAGGCAGACTGTGCCAGAGTCCCTTCCACGATCCAGCTCCACTGCAGCACGCGAGGAGGGAGCCAAAGGGTTAAGCCTCTCCGAGGAGGGCTCTGTGTATGTGTCTGCCTGCGCTTCAGTACTCATCTCAGTCGCTCTGCTTCCTGCCTTGGTGCTGTGCCAGCAAGAGGTCCGGGCCAGCAGCACACTTCCTTCTGACAGACACACACACGCAGGGTGCCGCGATCGCTCACCACCCAGGAACCTCTCCAAACCTGGCCCGGCTCCCGCTCCCCGCAGCCAGAGGTAACACTCACCAGCTCCACCTGGGGACCCAGTCCTTCCAGGATCCGGTGGGCAGCCTCCGCCTTCTTCTGCAGGGAGGAAAGGGGAGAGGAAGGAAAAAAGTTATTTGTGCCATCGGTCGCAAGTCGCAGCTCTCTGCTCCAGCTCTCCCCTCTGCTAAAACCCCTTCTCAGACCTCCGCAGAGCCGTCACAAATGCCATCCCTGCCTGAGAACGGGTGGAAAGGTTCAGCTCAGCCTCTGCACCCGCGGGAAAAAACCCGTGGGCGAAGGGCTCCGGCGCTCGGGTTATCGTGACTTTAATGCACCCGAGCTCTGCCCAGGGAGTGACCCAGATCCCTGACCCCTCTGGGTGCCAGGCGGGGGGATTGTGCCCGTTACCTCTGCGCGGCTGCCCTGCGAGGAGGAGGGCGGGCAAACCGGCACGCACGCACAGATGCCCTTTCTAGGATTCATCGCTTCACGAGCATGTGATCATTAGAGTTGAGCTGCCCTTGGCTCCTCATCGTGCTCTCGCTTCCCTCCCCTCCCTGCCGCAGAGGAGCCCTTCCTCGTCCCCTCCCGCCCCCGGCCAGGCTACCTAGTGCTTATTAAAGGCAAAAAACCACCCAGGAACACGTGTCAGGGGCTGTGCAGTGGTTACTAATTAAACAGGCCTGAAAAAAAGACATGGGTTGGCTGTAGCAGGAGTCTAAATAAAAGATGACATTTTCAGTAAACAGCACTTCCTCGCAAAGCCAGGCTGTTCAGGGGGGTTACTGACAGTCCGATAAATCCAGATCACTGCACGCTGCCGACACCATGGGCTGAGCTGCTAAAGCCAAATACCTGGCAGTGATGGGGATGACGAGATGGATTTTCAGAGGTCCAGATAAAATAGGTAGTTTTAGCTATTTTGAGGTAAGGGAGACAGAAAATCCCCAGCTGCCTAAAACAGGGAGCTGAGCCCCAGGCCTGGGGAGCAGGGGTGGGCTGGGGTCCCAGCAGAATCAGTGGGGCTTGGCAAATCCTGGGCAAGGTTCCCCCAGGGCAGGGAAGGGATTTCAGCTGCAGGGGTCTGGCTCACGTAGCTCTCCAGCATCAGGCACCTCTCACACTGGCTCAGGGTAGGATGAGTTCCCCAAGGACTCAGCACGGGGACGTCTCGCCAAAGGCTGGCACACGGCCACTCTGCTTGCCCCCGCATCCACCCCCCTGGAGGGTTTCTGAAAGTTTCACCTATCCCCCCACTGCTGGCAGGTCCTCAAAAGTACTGATGCAGCTGTAGGTGTGCAGACTCCTCGCTGGGGCTTTGTGCACCCACACTGAGTCTGATTTGCCAGACTTTGAAAGAGTCACCCCAAGCAGCTGCGTGAGTCACCCTGCCCGCGGCGGGGTTCGGGCGCTGACAAATGGCCCTGGCCAAAACCAGCCCCATCCCAGCTGCAAAGCCTGCCCCAGGTGCCTCACCACAGCACAACCAGGAGAGGTTTCCAGTTCCTGTATTTACTGTACGCTCAGGAGGACACACAAAGCTTCTGTGCAATTGAAAAGCAACTTCAAGGATGCTGAGAGAGACGTAACCAATGCACCCACGCAGGGAGCCTGCCCTGGCACCATCCCCACACCGGGCAGGCAGCAGCCCTGCTGTTAGTGCATCCCTGCCTGGTTATCCACACACAACAGACCCTGGGCTTCACGGATGCCCCACCTGGCTCCGTTAATGGGAATGAGCCAAGTCTGCCCAGCGACCTGCCCCTTGGAAAAATTCATCACACAATGGAGAACTCTGAGCCAAAGCTCAATACTTTGGTCTTCACAAGCTATAAAATCTGCTGACCTTGGAGAACAACAGCACAGTGGCATTAAGAAGTCTTACAGAATTAAGACCAGGGGTAAGACTTTCAGGGGAGGAGGGATAATTAAAGCCGCTAAAAACACTCTACATCAGTGGCCAAGAGGATGATTTGGCCAATGCCCTCCTGCCTGCCATTGGTTGCTGGTGAGCAGGAAGCACCAGCTTACCTAAATTTTTTTGATGCATACTTGGGACAAAAAGTAGTAAACCAATTAATTGCAGTCTGCATAATTACGGGTAGAAGACTGCAGCCTCACTCAAGTCAGACTGTCCCACCATGGGCCTGTTCCTCCTGGGCACCAGCGCTGGTGGAAGGTGCCCTGGCAGCAGGGATGGTGCAGCAAGGGACCAGTGACGCTGCAGGCCCGTGTGTACAATGGGATTAACTTCGAGAAAAAGCTGAGTTTGTTCAGCTTGCTGCAGTTGCCATGTTTAGACAACTTAATGAGACAAGCCAGAGGCAAACCACCATAGGCAGAACATGTGGCGAATCAAGAAGAATGACATAATTTGTCTTGCATTAACCAACTGCAATATACACGTCTCCAGAACGAAAGATCAGGAGGAGAAGCTATTCCGAGCACGTCACATCTTTGTACGTACACAAAGAAATGCCTCTGTCTTGAAAGCTGCCCAATTAACACTTGACACCCACTGTAATTGCTGATGCTCCTTGCTGCCTTTATCAGATCATAGCAAAGCCATAACGAGCTGTCTGAGAGGCCTGGCAGACCGAGGTGAGAGCTGGGAAGAACTTAAAACACCTGGCAGAAGGTTCCCACCTCACTGGGGCTCATCAGTAAGGACAGACACGGAGGTGTGTTCCTGCCTAGGGACCCAGCAAGCCAGAAGCCTGACCGGAGAATTTATGCAAACCTCAAACTGTTCAGGTGCAAAGGCAGCCCCCCCAGGCCCTCCCTCAGCAAAATGGACCTTTGCCGAAGACCATCAGCAGTCCTGGTAAATCCTTTCCCTTCCAAAGGCACGGCCACCTAGGACTTGGTTCCAATATCAATTTTGTTAGGAGTATGTTTAGTGATGGACCCTGCAGAAGAAAACCACAGGGTTCATCCTACATCTGCTGAATGACCCCACCTGAGCCTGGATTCCTGTTATTTAACAGAAAGAAATGTATCAAGAAGCAAACCCCAGCCTTTACCTCTAATGAGATACGTGAAGATCCCCACCAGTTGTACAGTCCCTTTGCAGCTCCACAGCAAGCAGGCAAAGACCTCTTTTCTCGATGTGGTACAGAATCCTGAAATATTGCTCCAGCAGTGGAACAGTGGTGCTCATGGAAGGACCTCCAAGTGCATTTCTGGAGGGATCAAGGTGCCTCAAAAAGGACGTCTGAATCAAAACCACGGTCACTGCGGGGCCCACGGATTCAGAAGGGAACCCACGGATGTGGCAGGCAGCAGCATTTACCCCTACAGAACCTCTCTCCCCCCGGGCAGGGACACAGGCAGGCAGATTGTGCTCCTACCCCGGCTCGTGCTCCTCCAACGGGCCTGGAGCTAAAGAGATCTTCGCCAACAGCAAAAACCTCCCTGCAGACTACAAAAATCTTCATTCTCGCCTAAAGAGCATTTGGCTTCCAAAGCAAACTCCAGCCCCTTGCTTTTCCTTTGAAGAAGAAACTTAAAATAGGCTTGGGAGGGGAAAGCAGGCAGGAGAGCAACTTTCCGGCCATGTGAGCTCCCGTGGGGATGACGAGCCAACCCCACGAGGCAGCGGAGCAACCGAAACCAGAGGAGGGAGAGTCTGGGATTTTGCGTGGGCTCTTCTTAAAGCGAAGTTTAAAAATGGAAGAGAAGGAAACACAGGAGTTATTTCGAGAAAGCGGATCTGAAATTAGGAGGCGGCACTTTCTTGGACCGACTCCAGCCATGGTTCCATGCAGCACAAAGCTGCTGCAGCTGAACCGTGCTCCCGGGGTTATTTATAGCACCCCGTAGGCAGCAGTGCTGGGGAAGGGGAGGGTTTCTATTCGGGACCAGGCATGTCCTGCACAGAGATATGCAAAGCCCTTCCAGAGGCAGGAGACTGCGCACAGGGCGGCGCTGGAAAAAGTTCCCGTCCTGGCACCACAACATCCCCGGGACAGGCGGGGCTGCGGGAGCAGCATGGCGAAGAGGCAGGCTGGAGTGGGATTTTGTTTAAAACACAGTTCGGGAGAAGTGTGGCTGAAGTCAGCAGAAATCACGGAAAGCCTCAGGCGAGACACCTCTCTGCATGCAGCAGAAAGCAGACAGTACAGCCAAAATGTGCTGGGACCAAACCGCGACCTGGCAGTGCCCGTTCCATAGGGAAAGATTTTCACTCCTACAACCACAAGTACTGTTTTTTTTCTCTCCTTTAAACCTCAGCATGCTCTCTCTGAGAGCCAAACCACCCCAGCAATTTGCTGCCCTCCACCACAAATCAGGTGGGATGAGCCCCAGCGTTGTGGAAGGGAAAGCAACACTCCTCCGTCTCCAGCTCCTGCAGGGATGGCCACCACAGTGCTCTCAGCAGACCACGAATGAGTGCCCTCCCCTGGGCTCTCCCTGAACCCAAATGCCCTGAGCACCAGGGAACGCTGGTCAGCCTCAGTGGCGTGAGCCTGGCCCCTCTCACCCGGCCCAGGGGCTGATGCTCTCCAGGGGTGCCCATGGGATGCAGCTGCCCTGCACGCTCCCCACCTCCCTGCGTGCAGCGGGAGCCATCTCCCCACCACACCAGCAGCGACTGAGCCCGTCCCCAAGGCTGGGGCCAGCAGATGACGCAGCGGGGGTTACAAATGATTCATCACAATTAGTAAGAAAACAGAGGAAGCTGGTGACGCTGGAGCCGCGTGTTCACACCAGTTCACACCAGTCCCCACCTACCCCGCACAGAGTGTGACAAGACGACTAATTTCAGTTATTTGCTACTCTCTGCCTTTGGCTCATCACTCTCAGACAGTTTCAGCCCTTGGTTCGCTCATACCCCACCCATGGCCAGTGGGGGAACCCCCAGACACAGCTGGGTTCCCACTCATACTCTCACCCCACTCTGTCTGCAAGGCGACAGTGCCCTTCACGGGCACACGAAGGTTAAAGCGATGTGCCAGCAAGGCTTTGCCACTGCAAACCACGGCTGAGTGTTCCACCACTGCCAAACTGCTGGAAGTGTTGGCACTGCACAGAAAACTTCCAGAAATCCACGTTTTAGCACTGCAGCGGTTACAGGAAAGCTCCAGTCACCCAACCCAAGGAGCCAGGGCTGTGTTGCAGGGTCTGCCTTCCTCCCTCCAGCAGATTCGGGATCTCCGCAATTCTCATCACTACTTCCAAGCCCTGAAAATGCAGGACGTGGCCTTATCTGGTCTGGGTTAATCACAGACAAATCTTCTAAGTCAATACATCTATTGGGAACTCCAGATCCTGAAACAGACACCAGGACCATTAAAAAGCTAAAACAAATGAAAGTTTCCTTAAAATCCAATAAAAAATTAAAAGATTCTCAATGACTCCAGGGTAATTGTTCAAATTTAATCTTTTCGGAAATCTTGCTATCATGCAGAAATGTCAATGGCATCTGAATTCTGGCCTTTCCAGTTTTCCTCCGGACTATCCAAAAGCCCATTTTGCATCACCAAGCCCAGATGAGGCTGAATAAAAGTTATTAGGAACAAAAGCAAAACAAACAAGGCCCTTTCATCAGCCAAATACAAAACGCCCCCATCCCAACTACCACGTAAACCAGAATTTGAAAAAAGCCCCGTAGATTAAATGCTCAAAAGCACTTTCACTGATAAGGTCTTATTTACTGCACCAGCTCTGTGCTGACGAGGCAGGCCCGATTCTTCCCTTTCTCATGTAAATCAGGAGTTCATAGAAAATCAGAGTTCTACAGACATCAAATCCCTGTAGGATCTGAGTCACACTCAGTGTCTGTGAGTAGTTAACGGCAAGATTATACTTTGCAATGCTAAAAGCCTTCATTTATTTATTCTCTTATTTATGGATGGGGCATTAATGCTTTATGAAGGTATTTGAGGGTAAACGGATAGCTGGGAACACGCTCTGCACAGACACAACAGCAGCAGGGGGTGGAAAAAGTTCCAAACAATCCTTTGAATTCCAATTTTACAGCATAATGCTGAATTTATAGACAGATAGCTGTGCCCTTTTGAAGGAACAAGCATCAAGACAGAAAACGAATTAAAATTTAATCTTATTGATTTCCACCAGCTCAACCTCAAGAGCAAGACAGACGCTGCTGCTGCTGCTGCTCCCACTGCCTGCACTGCATCAAACCCAGTTTTTCGGAGGGCTGACAGCGGAGTGGGGATGGGCTCACAGGGATGGGCTTGCGTGGCTGCTGGCACCCACAGGGGCAACGCGGGGGGACCGGTCCTGACCGTGGCCACGCTGCGGTGGGTGTCACGGCACGAGGTGGGGGTGCCACGGTCCCGGCCG
>VXAZ01001058.1:1948771-2064720 GCA_013399875.1 Gymnorhina tibicen | reverse complement strand
GAGGTGGGGGTGCCATGGTCCCGGCCATGGCCACGCTGCGGTGGGTGTCACGGCACGAGGTGGGGGTGCCATGGTCCCGGCCATGGCCACGCTGCGGTGGGTGTCACGGCACGAGGTGGGGGTGCCATGGTCCCGGCCATGGCCACGCTGCGGTGGGTGTCACGGCACGAGGCGTCCCCTCCCTCACGGCGGAGGGCGAAGTCACGGCACGTCCTGATGTGACCTCTCCCTCTGCCATAAATGAGCGCAATGTTTCGGAGGAAGCTGACGCGCGGTGGTTTGCAGGGAGGCGAGCACGGGAGCTGCTCTCTGCCCGCTGCTCTCGGAGCAGGAGTCCTGCTGGCTCCGGCGCACGGCAGGGCCGCGGGGACCTCCAGGCACCCGCATCCGGCTCGCAGAGAGCGGGAGACGGGCGCCGCATCGCCACGAGGCTCAGAGAGATGGCACGGGTGCCTCCGCGTGCACGTAAGCAGGTTTTTTGGGACGCACGGGTGACTCGGAGGAGAATTCACCCAGCCGAGCCACGGTGGGCTGCCAGGCGGCAGCTTCCTCCAGGACACACTGCCAAGGAGAGCTCGGCCAGCCCTGCATCCCAGGAAAGGCACAGAGCGTTGCTGCTCTCCTCCCTGTGCTTAGCAAGGGACTCGGAGATTTCCGTTTCAAGCACAAAAACATCTTCAAGCCCAGGTATGTTCAATCGATTTCAAGGGAAGGCGGATGCAAGGAATCCCACGAACGGCCCAGCGGAATAAAGCTACAGCTAAAAATACACACAGATGATCTGTCCTGGTTATGGGGATTTGAGGTGGAAGAAAGCTGAATTCTGTCAATACAATAACACATCCCAGAGGTGCAAATTAAAGCCCTCAAGGAGGCTGTGTCACACAGCCGCCACCTCTGAGGTGCCAGACCCAGCAGAGATCAGCTTTCCTCCGCAGGGGAGACACTAAAACCGCTCACAGGGTTTAATTTAGGAAATCCCAAACGCCTCCATCACTGCCAGCCTCTGGATCAACTGAGGCATCCATCATCCCAACCTGATTTCTCCAGGTAGCTCTGTGCCACCCTGCCAGCACCCGGCTCCTGAAGAGGAGCCCCTGAGCACCCTGCAGCCACAACTGTCCCCCGAGGTTCCCACAGCACTTTTCAAACACTCTTGGCAATTTTAGCCCCCACAACTGTTTTCAAACATCATTTTGTTTCTTCAAGGACTGAGCACACTTTTGAAAATAGGACTCAAATGCTTTTGACAATGCTGCCCACTGTCTGTTCTCAGGTTAGTCCACAGACAGTACCAAAAACATTAACTCCCATTCTCATAAATCCTTCCAGAAATGGTACACTTGGCACTCACAGTGGAAATTCTGGCTTGGATACACAAATGTGTGTTTTTCTGTGTTGTACTGCAAAGCTTTCCCAAAAAGTACATTTTTGGGTGCAACTTCACAGCTCATCTTTGGAGACAAGATAAAATGGCTCTGGTCAGCACATAGCAGGGGAGAAGGCACCTGGCTCTTGAATATCAACTGTTCCTCTACAATCCAAGTCCCCTAAAAGCTTCCCAAATGCAACCACGGCCTCATAGTCCAGGATTTGACTGCAGTCAAAAGCAGCTTCTCTCCACTCTTCCCCAGTAGAATCTGTACAGTCACCTTTTTTTTTTCTGGAAATCAATTACATGTCCAGCAGAGTGTAGCAAGAGGGGATTACAGGTCACATTTTCCATAATTATCCTCTCTGACACCGAGGAACTTTTCAAATCGTACACGTTAAGTAGGTCACGAGAGGGAACAGCAGCGTGATGGGCATTCAGCACCAGCAAACCTGAATTCGGAGAAAATCGGATACAGCCCAGCGCCGCCCTCATCCCAACCCCTCATCCATACACAGCGCGGCGGTGAGAAAAATATATAGACTTCCCTGATGAACCATAAGCTAAAATTAGAAACCATTCACGCCTGCAAAGCCACAGCCATCGCCAAAAGGAAAGTAGGTCACAGAATGGCTGGCTAACTCGATTTTCCGGCGTTTCTAGCTGCTCTGTCCTCACGTAACCTCTCCTCTCCCATGGAGCGTTTTTGGTGCCTCCTTTGTTCGGGGTATAAGTGCGGGCAGTGTGCGGCTCCGGCGCAGCCTGGCAGGAGCGGTGGGAACGGGCACGGCAGTGCCCGCGTGCTCGGCGGAGCACAGACCCGCGCTTCACAGAGAGCTAAGCCAGAGCCAGGCAGGAGCCCCTCCACGAAGCCGCCGCCTCCCACCTGCTCTGGGATTGGCACAAGTGCTGGCTTTCTGCCCCTTCCACAACATTGCCCTTCAGAGCTCATTTCAGGCTTTGCCAGCGCTTCTGGGGTGCTTTCCTTTCTCGCCTCCTCCTGAGGCCTGAATATCCTCTTTTTATTTGCATTTCTTACCGTGCGCTGCCTCCCTCAAGCAAGCCACAAGCCAAGTGATGCGAGTAAATCCGGCTTTCCTTCCCTTTGTGCATGGGCTGGAGCCCTGGCTCAGCCATTACCGACGCCTTTCCCACAAGTAGACCTCGAGGCATCAACTTCACTGCTTTTCCACGGCACAGAAGAGGCAGAAAGACTTAAAATTTGGCTCAGTGACCGTCCCCACTCTAGATCAATACATTTCTATCTGGCTTGCCGCCCTTTGCTCCTACCAGCTCACCTTGCAATTAAGTGGAAAGCTGCAGGTCAGAACAGGAGTGTCTGGGGCTCTCCCACATTCACAGACAGCTGGATATACCTGGAGGATCTGGTGCCATCAAACCCACCCTATAGCTGACCACCAGCCACTCTTTTCCACCACAATCTGAACTGACTCTAATCCCAATACCCTTCCTCTTCCAGCTTTCCTCCTTCTGGCTCCAAAGGAAGAGCAGACACCACTAAAATGCATCCCAAACACGTTCAATACGCGAGACTCTGAAAGCTGAGCCCGTGAACGTTCTTTAGAAGGGCAATTACATCCTGATTCCCACCCTTGTTACTGGAGCCTCGACAAAGACAACACTCAGCACTCCCTTCCCCTTGCAGCCCCAGCTCAGCCTCTCCCTGCTGTGGTCCTGGAAAGGGTCCTTCCATCCCCCAGCCTCAGCCATCACAACTCTGTCAGCTCTGTTGCCCATAGACAGACCCTGTCTGCTCCGAAGGAGGAACCTCCCTGCAGCCTGCTCTGGTTTCTGTCAAGCAAAGGGAAGGTTGTTGGTTGGACTCTCCAGCCACAGGCGGGCTCCTTACATGCGACATGCAAGGGGACTTTACAAGAACAGGGAAGAATCATCGTTTGCCCAGGGATAATTCAGACACAAACATGAAGCCAGATTTGAAATTATACAAACATTTGATGTCCAATGTGACCTTTGCTTGCTGAGCACCCACCTGGAAGGAGTGCACAAAGGCTAATGGTGAAACTCCTGGCACCAAGCTGGCTGAGATCAGCCTAATGCTGACAAAGGGATGCCACCAGCTCTGAGCACTGTGTGTGACAGCGTCCCAGTTGTTATGGCCGTGGACTTTCCAGGAGAAATGCAGAACTCCGTGCTTGCCCTCCACAATCTCTGCCATCGCCCACGGGACAAGGCAGCAATGCCAAGGGACCTGAGTGGTGGTGAGGCTTGGAGAGCAGATCCTGTCTGCTCCGCAGAAGGTGGTGGGAGGGAACGTGTGACCCTTCTGCTGGCATGGGCAGAGACAAGAAGTGACAAAGCAGGACGGGGGGGGTTGGCAGGACACCCAGCCCTGAGCAAACTCCAGCTAATGGGGACTGCTACGATGCAGGCTGCTGGGGATGTGATGGCTGAAGATCACCTTTCCCTCCCGCCTCACCACCATCACCCATTTCTTCCCCTTGTAATGTGGTTCGGCTACACAAGAGTGTCCAAGGAGGACGGGGCTCAAGGGAACAGAAATAAAAATGTTTGAGAGCTCGTTTTTTTGAGCCTCCCTGCTTGCACAGGAGGCACAAGCCATCTAGCCCAAGACCCCCGGAGAGGGCGCTTGGTGGTGAGAATGGCTTTGAGGAACACTCGGCACCTGCCCCCAAAGCCCAGTGCTGTAAAGCCATCACCAGCTGGCGCTTGCCAATGCTTCAAACACATCGACCTCAGCCTTCACCCACTCACACAACAGACCGTGCCAGCGCTGGGTTTCCTACTGCTCGGGGAGAGAAGCAGATGGAAAAAGGAAAACCAGGAAAATTGCACTGCCTGGGAGCGCAGGGTAGGCGATTTTTTTTCTTTTTAGGAGTCAGGCACCTGGATTTCTGCAGCTCCCAGTGAAATCGCAGGCCTCGCAATTCAAAATAATTAGCGACTGGTAGTTTTCCTTTTATGCAAAATCATCCTTTTTATCCAACACCTAAATGAAAATGAATATGCTTGATTATCTACCAAAGGGCCCAATTTCTGAGCATCGCTCCGACGCACACAGCAAAATTCATCTCTCCTCGGGCTGCTATTACAGGCAACGACTGATAAATGAGCGGTCAAGGCAGAGATCCAGAGCCAGGGATGCCAGCCTGACCTTTGTTAATGCTATTTACAGCATCAAATGTCCACAAATCCAGCCGTGGCTGCATCCACATCCTTTCTGTTCCAGCCTGGGGGGCTGAGGGGCAGCCACGAGAGCTCGTAGCTGACCTGCCAGTATCAGAGCACCAAGGACGTCGCCCTCCATCCACGCAGCCCACCCGCCGTGCCAAAGCCCACCCTTTGAGGCAGCTTTCAACCAGGTTCACTCCCGGGGGAGAGGATGAAGCAAACTGTTTAACAGAGAGGAGTCTGAAGCATCTCTTGAACACTTCACCTCTAAGGCTGATCACAGGAGACCCCCCCAGGTGGGTTCTTCAGAAGACATTAGTGCTCGTCCGCAAGGCAGCGCAAGGTGCTCACGGCTCAGCCCTCTGCAGTCACCATCCTGACAGGGCTCCATCTGTCCCACTCCCACGGCCTCCACCCCGGAGGTAACACCCAGGAAAATCCCCCGTCTGGTCCTTACCAAGCTCCCCATCCCCGGCCAGGGTGGCACGGCACACGATCGCACGTTGGTACTTCCATCATTTCCAGACTCACCCTGTTCTCGTCGTAGATGATCTGCACCAAGCTGCGATGTTTGGACTCGATAGGAGGGGGAGAGATGGGTTTTTCAGGCTCTGGTGGTTTGGCTGCTTCTTCCTCCAACTGTTGCTGTGGAAGGAGAGGGGGGAGGAGGAGGGTGAGTCACAGCAAGAAACGCAGCCGTCCCCGTCCACACGAGACTCTCCGTGGTGCCGTGACCGAGGTAGAAACCGCCATGGTAGGAGACTTCCTGCGAGACACGGGCAGGCTGGGGAGGGACGGGGAGAGGGAGGAGAGCTCGCAGCAGCCCCGCCACGCAAGCGCAGCGCTGGCCTGCCCCAGGCACCGGCCCTGCGCTCGTGGGTCGGTGTGTTTTAGGCATGGAGGATGAGGACCTGCCTCACAGGAGCCTCCTGGAACGGGCCTGAGGCTAGAAATAACGATTTTACTGGGAACACTTAAATGAAACCACAACTCCAGCCTGGCTCCCTGCTGCTACCTGCCTCTGGAGCTGCTGCTGCGTGCAGGGAGAGGTGGAGGAGCCAGGGGTGATGAGCAAGGCTGCTCTCCACCCTCAGCTTCACCTTTCAGTGGAGTGGTTAGAGGACATGCCTTGGGATGACTGTTCTCGATTAAATGCCTCGTGCACCAGCCACCCCTGCTCTTTGGAACATCACCGTGGTCAGCAGGTAAACCTGGCATTCCACCTGCACCTCCGACTCTCCCAGCACTGTGAGGTAGGAGGAGACATCCCAGCCCTTCCTGTGAGTTTGAGGAACTGCTCAGCTGAAAGAGGAAATCACAGATTCCTCCAGGCTCCTCCTGGGGCCAGCCTGCGAGGAGGGAGAGCGCAGCCGTGCGTGGCAGCTGCGGGGCAGCACAGGCACGGGAGAGGAGGCGGCTGTCAAAAAATGCTGAGGATTTTTTTCCCTGCTTGGCTCTGAAATCTCCAAATCTTTGTAGTTTTTTTCCTGCAGCTAAAGCATCCCCTGTTGAAGCATGAGGAAAATCGAGCGGGTCTTGTACTAGGAAGAAAATGCACCTGGGACTGCTGGCTTCCCAGAGACAGTGATGGCTGGTAGCTGGAGAAGAAGGTGGGCATCTATTCCTCCTCCCCATCATCTCTGCTCTTGCTGATGACGCCTTTAGCACACCAGGGCAGGAGGATGCACTTGGAATGAACCCAAGAACGCACTTAAACACCCAGGCAGGTCTAATGGCTTGGCCGAGAAAACTCGCACTCCTAAAACTGTGTTTCAGTGGATGAAGCACCCCATGCTGTGCTTCACCCCCCCACAGGTGGATACCTTTCCCCCCAGAGGGAAAAGCAGCAGTACAGGGCAGACCAAGATACAGCCAAAAAAGCTGCTGTTGCTGGCCAGAGTGGGGAGCAGGCTCTGGCAGAGGCAGGAGAGCCCGTGTCCCATAAACTGGCATCACCAATAGCCTTAGAGTTACTCCAGCCACGAGTGAGAACAGCCAGGAAACGCCCACCTTGAACCATCTGCACCCTGGAAGGGGATGAACCTTCCCCAGCACCGCAGGGATCCGTCCCTTCCTGCCTGCACGCGGCCACGCCGTGGTGGCACACTGAGGGCTCCAGCCACGGGAACAGCCCCAAGCCCTGCGCTGTTCTCAGCCATCTCAGGTGGCCCAAACAACAGGACAGGGGACAAGAGCTCCCCGGGAAGCCACGGCTGAAACCATGGGCTGCAAAGCCGTATTTGGCATCAGCCCCGGCACGGAGGCAGCACTTCCAGGACCTGCCAGCCCTTCCCTGGTGTCCTCCTAAGGGCACCCTACCACACATCATTGCTCCCATGGGATAAACTCCAAAAACTCCAAAGAACGAGCCAGCAAAAAGGATCAGACGCATCCTCTACTTCTCTTGGGGAAAATATTTGTGTTAAAAAAAAAGTCAGCGCATTCAAAACTTGGCTATATTGTTCTGGAAACCCACAAAAATTCTGCCAAGTGGTCGGGTGTGTAGCAAGGGATTTCAGACAAGGGGGTTTGATGGCCTATCAGGAAACGGAAGTTTGCCACTAAGTGGAGGCTCATTAAAAACATCTCATTAGAAGAAAAAATACAAATCTAATTATAGCTGAAATACAGTAGAGAATTAAACTCTATACTGGCTGTGGCGTAGCACTGTATGGATATTAAAGGGCCAGATTCCCGGGTGAGGATGCGAGGAGGGGCTGGAGGCAGCACACCTGACTGCAGCCTGCGACAGCTACTCCTGGGAGCCGTGGGAAATGGCAAAGCAAAATAGGTCAGGGTTCCCAGACAGGGACAAAATGGATTTCTTAAAGGTCTGCCACGAAAGCCAGGCTGGGACTGTGACCTTTACAGGGAGAGAGCGGGATGAGAGATGAGTCTTGACGGCTCCACACTCCCTCCCTCCTCCCCGCAGTGGCTGCCCAAGACCTCCCTCCTCTCCCCAAATGGAAGACAGGGTGGCAGTGTTGAAGGGATGCAAGATGCTGTCATCAGCCATAGCCCTGGCTCCTACAGCACCCACAGGCCAGCCCATTTCCAAGTGGAAGAGGTGCCCCCTCCAGGAAAGAGACCCTTTGGCTGCTCCACGTGCTACAGAGGGAGCACTGGAGCCTGCAGCGCTGGTGGGAAGGGGGGTGATATTTCAGGAGGGCCCCATCCCTGCACGCAGCAGCTCCCGTGCTGGAGACACCTGCCTGATGAAGCCAAGGTTGGCACACAGGCACCCAGCTGCCATCACCTGGGGGCTGGGATGCATCACCTGCCCAGGGAGAGGAGAGAGCCTTCCAGCCACAGGGCATCTCTGAAAACCGCTTTCAGAGAGACAAGGGGTGAACACAGGAAACTCAGCCTGATGGAAGGGGAAACCCTGGAGCTCTTCCACCCGGCCGGCTCCACCTCCATCACCAGGTGGGAGTGTTGTACTCCCGGAGAGCCCTTGGCTGAGCTCAGCGCCCAGGGAGGCTCCGGCGCCGCTGCGGAGAACAGCCCAGCAGTTTATTTCTCCTTCAGCTCCCCGGTACCGCTGCCAGGAATAAATGCATAAGGATTATCCTTCCCTGTCAGGAAGAGGGGGAGAGAGGACTCAGCGAGAGATTTAAGCGCATATGGCGCATGAATGAGCGGGGGATGGCTGAGGGAGGTGGCCTCCTGCCAGGGGTGTGCAGGGTTTGGGGAAGGTTTCTCAGCTTGCTGAAGACGTTTGCTTCTTGCAAAGTCCAGGCAGAGCCTTCCTTGCCATTTTTGGAACAACCAGAAAGAGGAGAGACGGTGGATTGTGGTTGGTTGGGATTTTTTTTTTTTTTGCACAGCCTTTCCGTACAAATGTATTTAATTACCCCGAGAAGGCCTCCCAGAGACAGAGGGGAAAAGCATTAGGTTATTCCGGCTGCGTACGATTTCTCCCCTGCTCCACTGACGTTCCTGCAGGAGCAGTATCTGTTCCAGGCTCATTGCTTTCCCTCGCTCGTCCTCCTGCACTGACAGCTCGGATGCACAGATGCACAAAACGTTCCTGGAGCATCTCAGACAGGACCCCCCGCTCCAAAAACACTTCTTCCCAGATGTTCTAGCTCTGCTGCAGGACCGGAGGGGGAAGGCTCCAGCCAGAGGGGGAGAGAGGCCATGCTGGGGGGGTCAGTTTTGCTACCATATGACTTTGCCACCATGTGCCAAGAAAGAAAAATAAAATAATATAAAAGGAAGGGAGGGGACACTTTTACTGCCAACAGCCACTTTCACCTTCTTCCCCATTTAACAGAGCATTTTTGTGGGCAGGAAGAATCATAAAATTTGTTCACAGGGAAGAAATACAGCAACTGAGCTGCCAACAATAAAAACTCCATTTCCTTACAGAAGGACAGTTTGATTTTAACGGCAAGGAGCATATGCTGCTCCTGTCAGTATCAGCAGCAGCTCCTCAGCATCCCCGAAAAATCAGGCAGTGGATCACTGGAGTTGTCAGTGTTTGGTATGGGAAAATACAGATGGGGCAGATCACGTGCATGCTCATTCCCAAGGAGCTTCAACAAACAGCCCAAGTAGAGGTTTCGCTCCATTCCCAAATTCCTACTGCAGCTACAGTCCCTTGGGAAAGGTCATTCCTCTTGGGCACTTTGGGATTAGCAGCCATCAGGGAGTTCAGAAACTCACCCCAAGCAAAGGAAATAAAACAACCAGAAAGAAAGAGGCAGAGAAGTGATTTGCTTTAAGAAGTGAAAGCCCTTAAGTCTGTGGGTTTTTTCACAGACGTCCCTGAAGGTTTTGTCATATTAATCTCTTAATGGGTTTATGGTAATTATGTACAGGCCAACACTGAGTGGGCCATCCTCCTACCGGGGACTGCTCCTGTGCAGGGTAAAGCTGCAACCAGGAAAATCAGATTCAAATCCCTGCTCAAGCACAGCCCTGACTGGAGCAGGACCTGCTCACAGCTACAGAGCTGGAAAGCCCCAGAGAAAGGGGACTGGCTGCACTGGAAGGGCCATTTGGTCGTTGCAGCAATGTTTTAAACAGCCCAGTACTGAATACTGGCAGCAACAGCACCGGGGAGACACAATTGCTGGAAAGGAAAAAGAGAAGACCTTGTGCTACGCTGGGCTGTACAGACGACTCGGACGACCCAGGCTGTGCTTCCAGCTCTGCTGCTTACCCTTGCACAGCCACTGCCAAGTCACTGAGGACACATTTTTCTCCCTTTCAGGTTCTCTGACATGCAAAGAGCCTACAAGCCGGGTTTCCAAAGCTCCCTCCCTCATCTCGCAACTACCAGCTCCAGAGTGCCGGCAGAGCAGACACCGCCCGTGTCACGACAGCGAGCAGGGACACAGATGATCCTGGTGCACTGGCACTGCCACTTCCCCTCTGTGGCCATGCAGGGGCAAGGACAGGGCCTGTGGCAGCATGCAGAAGCAAGGACACGTGTTCCCCTCCAGACCACAGCCTCTTACCTGCTTCTTCTTCAGCTTGGAGATCTGCTGCTCCACCATGGTGATCTCGCGGTCCACGCGGTCCATGTTCTGGATGAGCTCCTCCTTGGAGAGCCGGGCGGGCAGCAGGTCCAGCTCGGCGTCAGGGTGAGCAGGGCTCACGGGCGACACGGGCTCCAGTTTGCCAGGCAGGCCACGATCCTGGGAAGCATAAAACAACCAGATCATCTCTCTCCCAGGAGACTCTGGATCCTTCTCTCATCCTCCCACAGCTCCCTGGCCTATTCCCAGCCTTCTGAGATACACAAAACCCTCAAAAAAACCTGCTAGACTAGGGAGTACCAGCTGTCAGATCACATCACCACAGTGCTCCACAACCTCCAGCATCTCCGGAGAGAACCAGGTTATTCTCCCAGGGACATGACAGCAGCTCTTCCTCCTGACAAAGCCTCAGAGGCTCCCACCACCTTGAGCGCTGCTCATGTTCTTACAGGATCAATAAACCCATCCATATTCAGGAGCTCACAGCAGCCCTGTCCCTTCAGAGGGCTCAAGGCTACATCTTCTCTGCAAAAATGAGACACCACAGTCATGTCCTCCTCAGACACAGCCACAGAGACAAGAGCAGCACCAACCATGCTGAAGGAGAAGGGGCTATGAGGGCAGGCCCTGGGAGGAAAGAGGGCTCCCAGCTCCTTCATGGAGGTCTTCCTCAATCTCTTCCTAAACTCTGGGGATACTCCGAGTGTTGCATGTTGAATGCATCCATCCAAATATGGAGAGAAACAGGATAGGTGAGTCAAGATAAAAACAGACTGAACTGATGTTTTTCAAATTCCAGGTGAAGAGGCTCTCAGCCCAACAAAACCCTTCAAGCCAGAGACTGGAGAAATCAGCAGAACCTCCATGGCCGTAACAGGGAGCAGCTCTAATGGCCCTCACTGAGGGCAGAGGGAAAACACACGGAAACATCCAGCTTTGCCCCCAGCGGTGCAACAACTTTGCTGAGCCCCACCAGCCGGTGTCCCGGGAGCCTCCTGCAGCCACGCTGCCTCTCCTGCACACCACCCTTCCCCTCTCCAGCTCCAAGCAAAGGAGCCCATTTTCTGCCAGCACCAGCTGGAGGAGCCTGCCCACCAGGGATGAACTCACCTGGGACGAAGCAGCTGTTTAACAGCCACCGGCCACACAGATGGGGATCACGGCACACCACCAGCAACCCTGACCCAGGACACTGCTCTCTGGCAGCCACCCAACACCTTAATTAAAAGTTTATCTATTCATTTGCTTAGTGAGTGGATGGATTTCTTTTCCTGGAGGGGCAGAAGGGGAGTGGTGGCTCCATCTGTAACCCTAAACCGCTGCCAGGCCGGGCAGCCAGCACACTGCAGCTGCTGCGGAGGGGAGGATGGATGGGGAGAGGCAGACAGGGGAAGAAGTTCACACAGCTTTGCTACCTTCATGACAGCAGCCCTGTACGAAGCCAACGCTGTTCTGCACCAACTGGTGCTGAGCACCCTCCCCTCCGTGCTGACACGGCCACCGCTGAAAGGCCGGGGCTGACCCTCAGCCCAGGCTGGTCCTCCTGCCACGATGGAGCTGGATGGTGGCTTGGGGACCCCTCTGTGCTCCCCCATCTAACCAGGCACGTGGGTGATGGCTCTGGGTCACTCGCTGGCCGTGCTGCAGCTCGTGCTGAACGTGGTGAGTGTGCAGACACCACCCTGGCGCTGCTCAGCATCTCAACAGCATCTGCTGGGAGGCCTCCACCCCGTCCCACCTGGAGGCACCAACGCCCTTCCCACTGCTGCCATCAAGGGACAGAAAGCAAAGGAGCACCCCAAAACCCCGCTCTCACTGTCCTGCCTTGGGCCCATCCAGCCCCAGGAGCACAAAGGCACCAGAAAGGCTAAGCTGGTTGTATCCAGCATCCATTCAGAAGAGAAACCAGAAGAACGTGAAAGCTTTCTGGAGAATCCTGAAGAGAAGTTCCCATCTTGTTTTACTTTCCCAGCATTAGACATCAAGAACGGTCAGTCTGCTGCAGTGGGAAGGCTTTGTGTTCTCCACAACTGGGGGGTTTTTTTGTGGTTTTGTGTTTTTTTCAAGTCAAGAGGAGCAGGACAACCACAAGAAGCAAGATAAATTAGGTATTCATGAAATCTCGTTCAGATTAAGGCACAGGAAGGGGAAGTGGCAGTGGCTCGTAGGTGGGTAGGTTTTTCTAAAGGAAAGGAAGCTACCTGCCAAAAATGCAGGAGAGAAAGGCTCCTCTCCGTGCACATGAAACAAATGATACTTTCTCATGTCTGCCACTATACCAGACAGGGCATCTTAAAACTCCTACTTGGCACAAAACCCCTTGGAAACCTGGTTCCTGATACATTTTTATCTTTTTACCTTGAGGAATCTGAAGCAAAAGAGCAGCAAAGCTGAGTAAGGGAAGCAGCTGCAAGTCACAGCACAAGCATCATCCTCATGTGGTATTAGGAGATGATTACAGCAATAGAGAGAGGCAATGTCCTTGGACCTCACATACTGGGCACTGTCATGTCACAAGCACCTCTCTAAATCAACAAAATGACAGGCAGCAAAAAGAAGGGAAAACCAAAACTGAATGCGAAGAAAAAAATCTTGTCTGTGCAGTGGTGACATCCAAAAAGCAGAGCTCATGGATTTATGCAAGGTATAAAGAAGCCCTTCTAGATCACACAAGTGGGTTGAAAAAAGGTTTGCAAAGACCAGAGTCCACCCAGAGTGTGGGGTAGACCCCAATGGTCAGAGATATTTCACCTCGAGCTCTGCTTCCTACAGCGCTCAAGAAACCCTCAAAATATATTCCCCTACTCTAGACAGTGCCATACCCTGAACAAGTGCAGTGTGAAACGTGAAATTCTTATTATCGTGAAGTCACAGACTTCCAAACCAGCAAGAGCTGCGAGAGGTGGAATAAATCTGCTGGAGGGAAGAAGACAATTACTGCATTACTCAAGTTGATATTTTCTCAGTAATTATACTGTTTCCATGTCATTTGTTTTTACACACGACTAACAGCTACTGCAGCTCCTGTTTATCCCTGGCCTTGTTCTGTGATTTATATGATAACAAGGGTGGGTGTGTGGGGGGCAGAGGCTGCACAAACCTCCCCGCAGCAAGAGGAGGTGCTGGCACTGAAGAAAACAATTATCACTGAGGAGGCTGTCAAAGAGCAAGGCCAGGCTTTGGGGTGGGTTTCTTCTCCATGCTTAGGAATAAAAACTCCCAACACAGATAATGGAGCAAGCCTGCTATTCGCTGTTAGGAAGTGACTTTAAAAACATGCGAGAAAGAGAGGAAGGAAAAGGATAAGCCAGCTGCCTGTTGATGCCTTGAAGAGCAAGTAAGTCTCCAGGTAAATCTGATGTCCTTGCCTCCAGGACACACCGACATCTGATCCACACGAAAAAATTACATTGGGAACACCGACCGCGGTCCCAGGACACACTGGAACCTGCACCAGCCCATTTCCACCTGTGTATTTCCATTAGTGACCCAGCTCGTGATGCCACAGGGAAGTCATGCGAGCTGGAGGGATGGAAGAGGGCATCTGTGCCACGCTCCAGCTCGGCACCTACAGCTGGATGCAGCCCAGCCTCCCTGAAGGGTCATTCTTCTCGGCTGCTTCCCACCCTCAGGAGGCAGCAGATCGGTAGCTCCGCTCCATCTGCGCCTAACTCTCGCCGCAAAGCGCATTTTAACCTTGCTGATCCCTTGAATGCACCAGCTGCCTCTTCAAATCTCCACAGTGGAGCTTCCAAACCTCCAACCCCATCAGTGCGTCCCAAGTGAACAGAGCCACGTGCCTGGGATGACCCCCGGGATCTCCGGCACAGCACACGGCGTGTGCCCTACATATCATCTTCGGTGAGCCCGGGTCTCTCTCTGCCTTTCTAATCCAGATCATTAGTGATGTTCCCGCAAGCCCAGGACAGAGATTTAGGGATGCCAACATCATCTCTTCCACAGTCTGTTCACTTTCTAATTATCAGCCAGCAGCAGCATTTCCTGCTGGAGCACCAGGAGGGATTAAGAGGTGTTATCTTCAACTCCTGCCCACTCGCCCATCTCATGTCCTCATGGGCTGGAGAAGATTGCCAAAGCAGGCAGGATAGGCTGGGGCCACTCAATTTGTGCTTAAATTAATTCCCAAAAAACCTCACGTGAACTTGTGATCAGGGGATCTCCTTGTGGGGATGCCTCCACCACCCCCCAGCCTCTCACAGCAGCACTGAGCCAGTGAACATCCCAGCACTCCACCAGCCAACACCCCTCCCACAGCCCCATCCATGTGGGGCTGTGCCACACGGCAGAGCCAGCAGCTCGTCCTCCCTGCCCAGGAGCCCAGGGATGAGCAGCACCACACTCTGAGCAGACACTGAGCCCCCAGGGCTTCCCACATTCCGCAGGACGAGAACCGAGCAGGAAAGCCAACACCCCACTCCTCCATCCGTCAGGTTTTTAGGTAAAAACACGCATATAAAACTCCTAAATGAGCCAAATACAGACTAAAGGAATTAATTTTTTTAACTGGAATAGTGTCCAACACATTCTGACATATCTTAAGCCCCAGGATGACAGCACTGACAGAGGGAAAACGTTACGGAGCTGAAAACTAATGTCTCGTTTCCCCAGGGAGACGCACGAGCACAAAAAGTCAGGGAGCCCGAGCAGTGAAAAGTACATCGAGTTACTGCAATTCTTTTGTTCATGGCCATCTGCTGTGCTAACGGCTCTTTCTGCAGCCCGGCCCTTCCAACGAGGTTTTAATTCTTAAATACTGCTGGGCTCTCGCTGGGCCGCGTCCCCGCGTGCTCGGAGGGCTGCCGAGGCGGGAGGGGGACGCGTGCGAGCTCTGGGGAGCCCATGGGTGTTCCCTCAAGGCCAGCCAGCGCTCCCGAGGGATGCCAGGTGCGGCACCGAGGCATCATCCACCTCCTTGCTCCGTCCCCACGCTCCGTGGCATGTGCGGAACAGGGATCGCTTTCACTGGATGCAGCCCAGTGCGTGCTCTCATGGGAATTCACCAAGCTGGAGACCGAGGAGCTGTCTGAAGACAAAGCCAGGTTTCCTTAAATTTAATTTCTTCTTTTAAATAGATCTGACTTTACGAGAAGGCCCACGAAATTCCTTTCCTCCGTAATCCAGCTGAATTCCACGCAGACAGAGCAGAAAACATCCCAACAATTTCTAAGCTTGCACGAAAGTAGGTCAAAAAACTTCCCCAATGTTTCAACAGCTTGAAGCAATTTAATTGCAAAACCAGTACCAAATGCTGACCCCTCCCTCCCCACAACCCCCCCGGCAGATTTACGAGGGTGGTAAAACCTCGCCAGCCAGAGGCTCAGTTAAATGCAGGAACCAAAGCCTTGTATCTGGTCTCGCAGAACTCGCTTGTGCTCCAAAGAGCCGTTCCGCGGCGCCGCAGCGAGCAGATGCTGCCTCTGGATCTCGGGACTGCACAGTCCCGCAGAAGTGCCACAAACACGGCTTATGGACTCGGAGGCAGCCTAAAATAACGGGACAAACCCGGAAAGCCTCACTCAGGCAAACTCCCACAGCCGCCGAAGGCATTACCCCGACAAATGGATGCTGCGGCTTTCATTCCCTTCCCGCGTCTCCCCATTAGTGGGTAATAATTGCATTGAATGCGAACGTTCCCCACTGACTTAGAGGAGTGATGAATTCTCACCTACCCATCTACTCATTACAACGAGGAGCTAATTGCTCCACCTCTCATTAAGAATCCCCCAACTGCCTATTCTGCATCCCTGGATTTTCAGCTGACCTTAAGTTCGTTCAAACAGTGACTGTCTGGACTGAAATTTTCCATGCTGAATTTCGGCTTCAGGCATTTTTAGTCTTTTTTCTTTTTTTTTTTTTTTTCCTAAACAGTGAATTTCAGCCAAAACAACTCTGTCACTTCCAAGAACAAGTTTACAAGAAAATATGCCTTTCTGCAACATTCAGAAAGATTCTGGGAACTTTCTCTTTGAGCATCTTCAGTACAGTTGATACATCTGGTAATGCTCTCTGCCAGCGATTTGCCTTTTGTTAACACTGAAGAAGTGTCCAAGTCAAAGAAAAAAAAATTAGTAAAAATCTCATCTTGGTGAGATGCCCTAGGGGAATGACTTGGACCTGAGCAGGCAAGCGGAGTGGGGTCCTGGTTCTGGGAAGCTCCAGGAAAGGTACTGCAGTCTGCCTGCACTTCTGCAAAGGGAAGGAGAGGGCTGAGCTGGAAGGACCATATCAGCATGTGCAGAGCATTCCAGGCCAACAGCAAGTGCCCTAAAAGAGCTGTGAATAAATGCACGATCTGGGCAGGTAAAGCCCGAGGCCACCACCAGATGATAAGGATGGAGACACAGCCAGTGACCCACACGGCACAAGGCAGAGCCTGTGCCAGGCGCTGAACAGAGGGGCAGGTACAGCCAAGACAGGGTCCTGCTGCTTCCAGCAAACAAGGGGAGGACAAGGTAAGGCTGTCAGAGCAGCCCGTAGAGCAGCAAGCTCTTCCACTCCTCCATCTGCAACTTTCATGCTCTTTCAATAATTTGTTCACCCAGCAGCCACCAGTGCTGACACTGCACACACGAGCGCATGTTTGAAGCCTCTTAAAAAGGACCAAACTGTGAAAAACGCCTCCGAGTACATGAAATGCCAAGGCAGGGAGGGAAATTTTTAATTGCCCAATTTGGCACTCAGCCAGGCAGCGGGGTCACCCCCGGCTGCAGAACCACATTTTAAAGGTAATGGGGAGCTCACGGCAGAGCCTGGCTCCTCCTTGCTGGGGCTCAAACCTCCCTCGCATTCGCTGGGGCCAGCCGACTTCGGGCAGCTTTCACAGGAACCTCTGAATAATCACCAGGGCCTGTTTCTGCATTTCTACCTGTGCCTGCTGCTCAGGGAGTTTCTCTCGGGAGGCAGGGAGGGTCCCCTGCCTGGCGGTACAGGCGCAATCCCCAAACCTCCCGCAGCAGCCTAGGAAGCACCTTATCACCTAACCCAACAAACCTCAGGGGAACGGAACGCTCACTCCATGCCTTTGAAAGTTTTAGCCTCCCTCCTTTTTTTTTTTGCAGTACCACCCATCCTCTTTCAATTACCACATGCAGTAAAGCAAGTTCAGTCTTTCCAGCACGTCAACCAGGCAGGGATGAAGCATCAAGGTCCATGTTAATCCCAGCAGGCAAGTTCCCTCTGACAGAGGATGCTGGAATAGCCCCCGCCAAATCCCAGCTGTCCCTCAAGCAGACAGAAAGCCCTCCACAGCCCTAGATGCCATGAGAAAAGCAAGCTCGAGTTTTGTAAAAGAGGCTTCTGCAGAAAGAAGTCCCTTTATACACCAGTGCCGTACTCCAGTGAACAGCACAAATGCCACTGCACCGGTGGGACAGCGCCTACATCCACACCCATCAGTCCTGCACAAGTGGGAGCCGGGCACTACATCCGCTTACATCTGCTCTCCGCTGAGCATCCCGTCAAAAATACATAATTTCACGCCAACTGGAAAAGCTACATCAGCCAAAAAAGCAGGCGGGCAACCAGTCAGCGGGACCGGAGCCATTGCAGCGTCATGTGTTGGAAACACGGGGCCGGATCCTGAGCCAGGCTCAGCACCAGCACACCCCACGCTGCCCTGGGGTGCTGGGACGTGAGAGCCCCAGGAAGAGCAGCTCAGAGCTCCCCAGCACGGACAGGCCAGCAAACCTCCTCCTCTGCTTCCAGGAGCGACTGACAGGGTGCTCCCAGGTGGGGCCCGCTCGGCTCCGGCTGCGCCCCAGGAAGCTCCAGCTCATTCACTGGGTGATGCCAGGTGCATCCTCCAGCACATGGACAAACACGGGGGAGGGAAAATCCACCACGGCAGCTTCTCCAAACCTCACTGATTTAAAAATAAAAAATTGAGGGGAAATGAAAAGACAAAAGCCCTTCTCAGCCTGGTGTTATCAAGCAGAGGAAATGAGACTTCTAAAGCTCCCATTCAGAGAGGAGTGGGGGAGAGAAATCCCACTCCAGACGCACTTGAACGAACAGCTTTTGAAATGGAAATGTCGCTCTTCAGAAACATTTAAATTTCCTCCTATTGCCAGGGAGGAGGCAGGAGGCCGAGGAGGAGCAGGGACTCCTCAGCCACACACATCCCAGCGGGATACACACAGGGCAGCACTCAGCAGCCCTGTGAAGCAGGGATTTGTCTGGGAGTTAATCAGGATGGCACACAACATCAATATTGGGAAGTTGGCTTGAAGGGGAATCAAATTTAGAGGGGAGGGGAGGGAAGGGAATGACTGAAGACAGCTCAATTTAACCACTACTGCTGCAAGTGAGATACACTTAAAGGCAGCTCACACTCCCTCCCTCCCTCCCAGCCATCATCCAAAATTATTTTCCCCAAATCCTGGAGACTGAGCTGCCTACTGAGGCGGAGATTGATGGAGAAAGGAAATGCAAAAAAGATCTAAAATGGTTTGAGCAGTGGCTGAGGTGTGTTGTGGGACAACCCAGACCTTCTCTTGCGTGCAAGAGCCATTGCACCAAGCCAAGGTTACCAACAACTCTGCTGAGACTCACACCCAGCACATCCAGCACAGGATGATGAGTCCCAGCTCCACACCCCTGTCCAACCCCAGCAGCTCCTGTTCCAACTGTGTCAGCTCACAAAACTGAAGTAACTGCTCCTACAGGAACCCTCTGAGCTCTGCCTGCCAGCTCCATGTCACCACTTCCTCGCTCCAATGCCTCCAGGGTCACCTAACGCACAGGCTCATTCCGGCCGTGCTCTCAGGTACGCGAAGCAGGACATCCAGCACCTCTCGCCTGTAAAAACCACGAGGGACACGGTGGGGACACCACCTCTGCACGCCCCTCCCCTGCCTGCGGAACCCACCAGCACCCCGGCGGCCCCCGAGGCCGCACAAAGCGCGCCCACCGACCGTCCCAAACACCCCACGAGCGGCGGTGCCCCGGCGGCGCCTCGGGACGCGGCCCCAGCCGCCTGCGCCCATCGCGGTGCCACGGCAGAGGCGGCACGGCNCACCAGCCCGGCGGGACCCGCGCCGGCAGGAGCGCGGCTGGTGCGCGTCAGCCGCGCCATCCATCAGAGCCGGCCGCCGGCCGCGCTCAATGGTTTATTGTTCTAATAATTGTGCAGACACGTGGAAGGGGCTGCCTCGACATTCGCCGCTTGTTTGAGGAGCCATTTCCTTTCGCCGCTCCGCCTGGTTTTCCATCGGGAGGCCGCATCCTGCGGCGGCGGGCGGGGGGCAGTGCCGGCCGTCCCCAGCGCCATCCCCGGCCGGAGGGGCAGGAAGGTGGGAGGAAACAGCATCCCCCACCGCCAGGAAACACGGGAGGGTGCTGGGCCTGATCCCAGCTGGCAGCCGAGCCCTGCACCTCAACAAGCCCGGGAAAACGCGCAAAATAAACCTTTCATCACAGTTTTGGGTTTACATGGAGAATTTTTTTTGCCATAACGTTCCCCCATTCAGGTAGGGTCACGGGGTTCAGGGACCATCAGGGTGTCTCAAACATGTCACACCTTCGGCATCGCTCAGCTCTGCGATCGGAGCAAGACTGACCATGGAAAGACCAAATACCAACAAGAGCACGGGACGGAGCAGCTCCCAAAGGCTCAGAGCAGAAACACCATTTCTAACTGTGAATAGCTGTGGGAGTTGCTCAAACCACAAACCTCTGCCCAACCTGTTCCTGCAGAAAACCATGAAGCACCTCTGCGTCCCCAGACCAGGGCATTACAGAAAAACCTGAACATCTCAGCTCCCGTAGCAAGAATAAGCCCACAGTGAATTTGTTATTATCTGTTAGCAAAGCAGCAGCTTCCCACCAAGGCTGGAATTTCCATCTTGGTTTGGCAGGCACAGGGCTGTGAAATGATTACTGTGTTTACTTTTCCTTTGCTAACTATAAAATCCCATTCCGCTGCCCTGCCAAGAATGACTGAAGCTAATAAAATTCAGGCATTTGGAAGAAAGCAATAATAAACCTCCCTTTTGGGGCCTTTATGATGAAATTTCCCCACTCCAATCAGCGATTATGCTGCATTCATGAACACTAGTGATGTCTCCAAGTGCACCCAGATTGACTCAAATCAATATTTAGCTTTGCTCGAGACTGGGAGTCTTTCTCCTTGTGGCAGCTGAAGGCAGAATCACTGAACAAGGCTAGAAGAAGCCTTTGAAAAAACAGCTTACAAGAATAGGAGGCAGCATATATAAATATATATATGTATTTGTATATATATATATAAAAATGTAGGCTTTTCAATTACTTAAAAACCTGTAAGAAGTATACACACATGAATTCATGAATTTACAAATCTCTCTCCACATAGATTAAAAGCCTTTCATATAATGCACTGTATATATTTATACACACATACCTGCCTATTCTTTAGGAGTTTTTAGTGTTTGAAAGCCTGCAATATTCCTGTGTTTACATCTGCCACTCTGTCTGCTGCCGAGGCAGAAACGCATTAGCTGCTGGGGGCAATCTGTTCTACATCATACCTGAGATGGCTGGCATGTGACAAAATAACAGAGACCTGAAAACCAGCTTGAAATAAAAGTCTGTGCTTGGTTTGGTGACGTAACCACGTGGGACAGCTTGATCTGCACTAGGCAATGGTTCTTTTTTAAGCAGCTACGGGAACGACAGCGTCCAAAGTGGAGATCAGAAGGCAGAAATGATCACTGCTGCTCCTCAGGGAACAGCACAGGAGGAGAGAAATCAGACCCTGTTGGGGCAGTGACCAGAGCAGGTTGCTCAAAGTGTTACTGTGCAGGCAGAGGAGGGGATACAGTGCCATGGCAGCAGAGAAATCCGCTGTGGGCGCGTGCTGGAGCAGGATGCCACGGGCTCTGCAGCCCTGGGAGAACCCCTCAGGATACAGCAGAGGACTGGGAAACACCACAGCCATTGCCCATCTCCTCCTCTCCTGCTTGGCACTGCCAGAGGACAGTGTGCCGCTTCTTCCTCTCAGGAAAGCGTACCAGGTGCAGGATTAAGGCCGGATGAAGGCGAGCAGAACCTGGCAGAACACTGGCACCTGCAGAAAAGGCTCTGTCAGAGCACTGAGATGACCAAAGAGTAACTAGGCAGCGGTCAGGACTGCAAGGAGGTGCTTCAGGTCATTTCATCCCACACTGCTTCCCCCCCACTTATTTCTACTTTTCACCCACCAAACCTGGGGCAGGACAAGAGCACATTGCTGCCGCCCTGAGCCAGCTCTGCCGCTGGGGAAAAGCCCATTTTCAAGGGCAGAGGGAGCAGGCTCCACTGTGCTCTCGCTCCTTATCCTCCTGGATAAAGGTGCCAAGAACTAGAATTACATTTTTCGAGAGCAGCAGAACAAGCCAAGGGCCTGTCAGCTTGTCCTAAAACAACCCCTCTCCGCTTGCCGAGCGCGCAGCCAGCATTCCTGACACACACCAGCGTCCATCGCCCCCCGGCCCCCCCACGCGGCACGAGGCTGTGGAGCCAAAAAACCCTCTGAATGTGCTCCGTCTTAAACACAGCCAAAGAGTTTTTCTGTTTAAAAAGCAAGTTTAGGTCCAAAAAGAAAGGAGGTTTTCAGCGAGTGATTTTAACTAGGCCCTTTGGCACTCGACAGTTCCTCTCTTGTTATCGATGCTAAGGGTGTTGTTAAGAGATGAGGCTCCACGAAGCACGAATGTGAAGTCGCAGAGCTTTAGCAAGGGCTGTTGCCATGTTCAATATGTTATTACAGCTCCATCACCACAGGCACAAAGAGCAGCAACTCGTCTCTGCCAAATCCATCTCTGAAATCACTCCCCTACTCCATCCCCTCCAGCAGCAGCAGGCAAACACCACTGATTGCTGTCGCATCTCCTCCACAGCTTCCACCCCACGCCGGGAAGGAAGGTATCAGCATGAAATACCCTCCTCCTCAAAACACAGCACCCAGAATCAATCTGATGGGTGTCACAACTCACTGGCTTTCGCTGTGTGAGTCAGGACCGTTGATGGGCTGCATTTCCCAACCATGGAAAAGTACAGTGCCAAAAATGTGCTCGGTGCTGTACGTCCACGGAGAAGTCACCCAAACTGCTCTCAGGAAGACCCTTGGGTAAGAGGGACCCTTGGGTGCAGGGATGCTGAACAAGGAGGGAGGACCAGTTCATCTGTCAGATGTACGTGCTTGCAAATTGGTAACAACCTCCTGCTGCTCGGTCACCTGCACTAACTGGACAGATCCCACATAACCCATCCCGGAGTGTGCCTGGATCTGGTGGGAGCTGGAGCACTCACACCCCCTCCAGAACATGAGGGGAAAAGCAGAAAAACAGATCAGGCTGAGACTGCAAGAGAAAAAAAAAATAGCCAGGATGTTCCTCTTGGTACCAGGACCAAATTCTTCCCCTGGCATTTATGCCAGGAGAGGGGGTCTTTTTTAACGCAAAGGAACACAACCAGCTGAGCACAGGCAGAAGTGGTGCCTGGCACAGCCTCCTCACCCCACACCATCCTCGTGCTCTGGAGCAATGCTGGAGACCAGTACCAGTTCCTGCCATACCAACACTATTTCCTAAGTCCCACTTGAAGACTGACAAAGCGGCAAACTCCTCTCTCCTGCACTTCCAGGACAAAACAGGCCACATTAGAACTCTTGCTATCAGATAAAATAGATACACACAACATGTACACTTCATAGATGGAGAAGAAAAGTCTCCATGAATCCCCACAGCACACCCAGCTCAGCACTGCCTACTGCAAGCACAAAGAGCCAGCAATATTTCTTCCAATTACAGGGGTGAGGCACACAAAGTCAAGGGACTTTCTTTCCCTCCGGCAGATCAGGTGAGATGTCGCACTGCGCGAGCCTTGTAATTTTGACCGAGTGGAACAGAAAAGTCCAATTATGCAAATGATGAAGCAGGTTCCCGAGAAGCAGTCAGCCTTATCACACCGTCCTTCGCCACCGCTGTGGCTTGAAAGGCAATTTAAAAGGTTGTTTTGGATGTCGATCACCACAAACGAGCTGAAGAAGTGTGAAACAACCTGTGCTTGAGGCACCGCCAGTTCTCCTCTTGGTTTTCCAGCCGCACTGAGCCTTGGCCCTGCTGTCCATGGCTGGGGGACCACTGCAGGCTGGAGCAGACAGGGCAGGGGAGGGCCGGGCTGCAGGCAGCTCAGGGAAAGGTTCAGGGTTTTTTACATCTTGCCTCTGGAATGTTTCTGCAGCCCATGAGGGCTTTTCCTGCCATACCTGAGTCTCTCGGACTACAGTTCAGTTCTTTGGCCATAGCACCTTCAGCTGAGAAATTGAATAAAACCAGTTGTCTTGCAGTCATGGTGCTCCTTCCCTTCACCCCTCAGCCAAGGTCCAGACGGAGGAGCCAAACATCTCACAAGGACTTTGCAACGCCCAAAAGCATCTGTTTTTCAAATGAAACCAGCATCAGTCCATGCATGGGACGGAGATTCCAGATACAACACTCCTCAGGCTGTTCCCTTGGCTTCCTGTCCCATGCTGGTGCATGGCACGGGCTGCTGACAACCCCTTGTAGCCACCCTGGCAGGGTGGGCGATGGAATGGACTGCCAGGCACACCAGGAGAGCCACTCTGCTTGCACACCACAGGCACACACTCCCAAAGGTGTGTGCTCACATGCAGCTGAGCAGGGGTTCACACACACACTCATCCCATCCTCCCGTGATTTGGAAATTATCATCAGAGCAGGGAGGAAAGCGGAGAGGGGGGGAAAATCCAGCCAGAAGTGTTTGTGCTGTGGCAACGTGAACAACGCAAATATTTCAGCTTTTAAATATGCTTGGAATGACAAAGAATGCCAACATGTCCCTCATCTTCCCAGAAATAGCTTTGAATCATTGCTCCCCTAATGTAAATTCCCCACCCCACCGAATCATTTCTTGCAACCCGATTTTTATCAGGCGCAAGTCGACAGTGTGAGCAAGCGCACAGATGGGTGCGTGTCACACACGTCACAGGAGGATCCTCCTGACTCGACAACCCCGGCTCGACTCGAGCTGCTGGACTCGACAACCCCGCGCCACTCGCTCCTGATGGGCACCCAACTCCACCAGCTCAGCTTCAGAGGGAGAGCCCAGCTGCAAGGAGAGTTAACAAGAACTGCTGTTCTCTGCAGGGGAAGGAGGACAAAAGCAGGAAAGACGTAGGTGTGTTTGTACCCACTAAAACTGTTTCATTTCACTGCTCAGATCTGAGGTTAGAGCTACTTCCACAGAAGTCCGCTCCTCCGAGAAGCGGCGGGGAGGCCACACAGCGTGTGCAGCAGGCTTTGCACGGAGCACCCCACAGTCCTCAGGACAGGAACTTCTTTTCATGGCAGCGTGTTTGAGGAATTTCATTTCCCACAGGGTCGGTCAAGCCCGGCACTGGCACGGATCTCTGCATCTCACGTGGGTTTTGGATAACTGGGATGGAGCAACAGGGTGCTGGCAGTGTTGGTGTGTCCCTGTCCATCGGTGCTACCACAGCTCCACAGGATCCCTCTGCCTGGGTGTCCTGCAGGGCTTGCTGGCAGCCAGCCCCTCCCCACCAGATGTGGGCACAGCCACAGCTGGCCAAGGAAGCATCTCCCTCTCTCACAGCAGAGATGCACAGCTGGGGAAACCAGACTCGTGCTGTCTCTTGATCCCTGCTTGCAGACATTCCCCAAAAGCCCAAAAAACAAGCCCAGAGCTCTTTTGCTCAAGTGAAAAACAACCTCCAGTGGGGAAGGGAGAGCCCAGCGTGATCCCCGCTGCAGACTCAGAGGCTATGGGAGGACACACATCCAGGGACGGCCGACGCTCACAGCTTGTTCCATTCGCCAGCCCCTCTGCGCTATTGTTCCACAGCAATAAATCACGGGGAGGCGCTGGAATTCTGGGCCGTTTTCTACAAGGGGGAGCCCGGGGTGCCGGAACTGAGCTGCTGCCTCGCTGTGCCTGCTCGTTCCCTCGGCGAGCGCCGTGCCCAGCGCCGTGCTGAGCCCTCCTCTCCCACTCATCCCGGCGGAGCACCACGGCTTCTCCCGGTTCAAAGCGCTGCTGAGCGTCCACCCCCGCCCTCCGCTCCCTTCCCCCAGCCCTGGATTACTCAATTAGAGATTATGCTTTTGCCAGTTACCTCCAAGCCAACTGGGGCCTCTGCCAAGGTCAACACAAGTTCCAGCCAGTTTCATTAATAACTGTGAGACCAACCCACTGGAAACTCTGAGAGGTTAATCCCAGCAACAGATCAATGTTCCCATAACAAAGCCATGGAGCAGAAACTCAACTGGTGATTTACCAGCCAGCCCAGCTACCTGTGCTGGGAGCTGTGGCTCTGCTCCTCCACCCCGTAACCAGGGCAAACCCTGCTGCCAGAGACCCGAGCCTCCCGCTCCTCTCGCCCGGCGCGTTTGTCAAGGGATGCAGCAGCTCCCAGGGACCAGCGCTGCCGAGGCACCGGCCAGCGCAGCGAGGAGGAAGCAGAGCTCCCGAAAGGCCTTTCTGCTGTCCTCGGTGCCCTGCCAGCCTGCAGCCAGGGCAGGAGTTAGCAGGCTAGCCAAGAGCCTTTTCCATCCCACAGCCCGTCTTCCAGGAGTTCATTGTAAATTGGGCTCTGGAACGGGCAGCCAGTGTGAAATTTGGCATGTACGCTGCTGGCTTCAATGCATCATTAAAAAGGCATTTCCAATGTGTTAATTCCTCCTTTTTCAATTAATTGCTTTTAGAGCTACATCGATATGCATCAAAGCAAAATACCCTTTGCCCTAATTTCTGTTTTGCCATACCTATTTCCTGACCTTGGTGCTGTCTTTTCCAAGACTACCCCCACACACACACTTTTCTTATTCCATTTTTCAGTCCGTAACACAACAAAAACACTCACGCAGAAAGGGAAGAAATTAAAACCTTAGCACAATGTAAAGCAGAGTCCAAGTTCTAACAACACATGGCTTCTTAATTGCCTTTTTCCATCCACAGTTGTTAATTATTTTACAAAAGAGGGAAGTGGCATTGTCCCCTGTACAGATGGGGAAATCTGAGACAGAGAAAGGGGAAGAGACTTACCCGGTGACCAGCAGCCTGCCAGGGCAGATGGCAGCAAGGCTCAGGTTTCCTAAGCCTCCACCCAGCCCCATTCCCGTGGGATTACATGGCTCCCTGTAAGTGAATTCCTGTTGGAGCAATAGGCCACTCAGAAGTGCAGCCAGCCAGCTCTTGCCAGGGGACTAAATGCAGATCACGACTGACTCACATCCTATAGGAAGGAGCAGCAAACCACGTACGTGGTGGAAGAGCAGTCTTAAAAATGGGGAGAAGAACAAGTGAAAGCATAACAGGAATAAGAAGAGATGGAAGGGAGAGGCAGGATGGAGCTCCAGCTCTGGAGAGGGGAGAGCAGGTGCTGACTGACCAGATGTGTCACGCTCGCCCTCCCCGTGGGGCAGGATCATGGACAGCAGCAGCTGTGCACGTGTGTGTGGGGACAGGGATCGTGCACAGCATCGCTGGCCTGCTCTGGGGCTGTGTGCTTTACTCCTGGCCGCTGCTACGTGATGGAGGTCCGTGACTTTATTGGAAAGAAAGCAGAAGCCACCGAGGGTCCTGGGAACCAGTTCCTGTCTCTCTGCCAAGAACGCACCTGGCAAAGCCACATCATAGCAGCTTTTCCAGTGAATCCCACATCCAGACTGAAAAAACAGCCCTGCTTTAGTTGTTCTGGTTATTGTCAGCCAGATAAAGGGAGCACCTTCCCGGGGGAAAAGCATCAGCCCCAGCTGGCACAGAGGGCACGGGGAGGTTTCATTTCTCCCCAGCAGACTGATTTGGTCACCAGAGCCCTCCAGGCCACATCCAGCAGCAGGAGTCCAGGACCACAGCACTGCAGCAACATGACAACACATGACAGCAGGGAAAAAGTGGGGTAAAGCAGGCATGAAAACAATCTGCCCTCTGGCTTGAAAAGAAACACCAGTGTTTGAGGAGATGAGCAACGCGAGGTTCATAAGGAAAGGTAATATCTTTTACTTGTCCAAGTGAGATTTAGCTGAAAGCTGCTGCTTTTGAGAGGCACATTGCCCAAAAGTGTGTCTGCTTTCTCCAGTGAGAATGCGCTGATCCAAGAGCTTCTCCTTAAAAAGTAAGCCTTGCTTGGAGTGAGGCTGCAGTGATAATGAACAGGGTTTAAGGGGCCCAGCTCTCCTCCTGTTTGGGAGAGGTAGATGAGGAACAAAAGACATGAGAAATCCGCTTCTCTTCAGGGGAGAAAAGACTCTGAAGCCTGTTACCGGCAGTTGCCCCATCGATTGCTCCATCTGTGTTCAGAGCACAGATTATGGCTCAAAACAAAGGCCTTGGAAACATGCAGGAATGGCACTGACTTCCCTCCCCTGGGCTGAAGGTTAGTAAATCCAGTTATCAATAGTTATCAGGGATGTGCTGAACTCCTATCCCACCGCAGACCTGATTCTGCATCTCAGTTCAGTGGCTGCTCTGAAACCAGGAGAGACCAAGACATATCCACTGCCAGAGAACAACATCCATTACAGTCACATCCCCTGGGACAGTCAGGCTGGCGCCCAGAGTGTGTAACCAAACCCCTACCCTTTTTATTGAGGGCTTTGTGGAGCTCTTACTGTGCAAAAATGAGCTCAAATCTGAAAAATCACCATGAAAACCAGTCCTAGCACTACTACCCCAATGAGCAAATTGAGCTCCTCCCTATGCAGTGACTGCAGCAATGAGGAATGGGGTAACGGGTAAGGGAACAACTCCTGGGATACTCTGCCTAAACAACCAGCATCGTGTTTAGCAATACCGGGCTCACGTGGTGTATCTCACCCAAAGAGCTCGGCCGGCTGGCAGAGCTGCCCTAGATAAACTACTGAGCGACTCTGTCAGACACTGAGTCAGCAGCACAGACAGAACAGCAAACATCTCTCTCCAGCTCTGGTCACTGGGACACACGTCCTGCCACCACCATGTGTGTGCCGCTGCTCCGGGCCACACGTCTCGCTCAGCACAGGGCCTCTCAGGAAGGTCTTTATCCTCTGTCCTAGGTGGTGAGTTCAGAGCCCAGTGCCCAACTCGACCATGGCTGGCTCAGCGTGGGTGCAAGAAGAGGCTCTGCGTCCACAGCCCGGATCTGCAAGTGCCCAGAGCTGTGCCCAAAGGGCAGCCTCAGCTCTTTGCATTCCCCCTGGACCAGCACACCCAGAGCAGCTCCTCCAACACGCTGAGGCTCAGAGCAATGCACACACTGGCTTTAGGAGCTTTTCTACTACCTTAATGTCCACCAGCAGTTTATAGACTAGTCTGAGGACAACTGCTCAGGACTAATGCCAAAACACTGCTATTAACCCAATTTCCCAAGCTGCAAAGGCTGATATATCCTGTGTCCCAGACTTGCCTTCTGCTCCCAGCCACTTGAACAGCACTGAGATCATCCAGTCTTGCAGTGAGCTCCATCAAACCATTCTGGAAGCAGCTCCTGCTAGTTTAGAGCCACTAATCCCAGCTCCACTCAGGCTCTCACCAGTCAGGGACACTAAGTTTTCTTCTTCCTTCCAGACTCTAAAACTACAAATGGCTCCACTAAAAGCATAATCTTGTCTTGCTGAATTGTATCTCAGCTCTCTCCCTCTTTCATTAACAAATGTTTTAAGCCCCATAAAATGCATGTAATTCTTGGAAACGTGTCACAGCTCGAGAAGCAAATGCAGCCCCTAAACCGATGAACTAATTCCTCAAGAGTGGCTCTGCCTATTAGAAACAAATAGTTGAGACAATCCATAGTCTTCTGGCGAGAGGTAGAACAGAAATGCTGGTGGGAGTATTGTGAAGGCAGAAAAGTCATCCTGGTTTCCTCGTATCTTTGGAGAGGGCTATTTTTCGTTTCGTGGACAACAGTGCATTTGCCCCGTCAGCCACCCAACCAACATCCCCTGAGGACATTCTATGCTTCAGAGCCTTCAGGCCTCCCTTGGCATCTGAGCTACTCCAGAGTTAAATACCCTTCTCATTACAGACAGGTCAGAGGGATCTCAGCTAAAGCCCACCAGTACTGTACAGATAAGAGATGTCTGAATACACCTAGGAAGAGCTTTCTTGTCCGTGTGTTATTTCAGTCGGCTCCCACAGGGATGCAGCAAACCATGCCCATCACCCCGGCTACGGACGCGACTTCCCTTTCATTTCACCGAGGGCTCGGGCAACTCCCAAGCCCAGCCTGCAGCTGCACCAACCCTCAGCACTGGCATCAGAGTCAGCTGCCCCCAGCACATTTACCCAGCAAGGCTTTCCTGCCAACCAGGAGCATGTCCAAACTCACAGTAAAATCAAATACAATTTACCCCAAGAGAACACGAAAGTAAATCCAAACAGGCGCACACGCAAGGGTTTTCTCTTTGCAACATTTATTCCGTGTGCAGAGGGGCAATTGTAAGTAAACAATTTGCTTTGTTAAATAAGACTGGGACAAGGGAGGCTTTCCTGGGGAAGATTATATTAAAGAACCACCAGAAACCGATTCCAGCCCTTCAAACACCAATATTAAATAAAGAGATGTGATAAATGAGAAGCGTCAAATAAAAATCAAATCAAGGCAGAGTACCCAGAAAAACCAGACATGACCATCCTTAATTCAGCCTGCAGGAGCTTCCAAATTGTTCTGGTGCATCTCATAGCCCAGTAAAAAGGCCCATGATCGTAACAGTTATGGGGAAAGCCGAGATGCTTCTGCTCCCCCGAAGTGGTCACCCCACCTCAGGGAAAACCATCCAGTACCACCAAGCACTGCTCGACGCATTGGGAACCACGATCTACGCTGAATCCAGCAGCAGCTCAGAGCCTCAAAGGCAGCTCTACACGAGCCCAAAACGCCCAGCCCGCACCCAGCTGGCAGCACAGGCCATCAGCCCCTTACCTTTGAGAGATCCTCTGTGCCTCCCTGCTGGCTCTGGTTCAGGAGAGGCGAGTGCCGCATCAGGGGGTCCTGCAGCAGGTCCAGGCGCGGCCTCTTGGTTTCAATGAACTCCAAGTCCGACGGCTTGGTCAGGTCAGAGAGATAGGAATGCCCCTCGGTTCTCAGGTGCAGCTCCTGAGATCTGGGGACAAAGGGAAAGGAGCCTTTAGAAAAGAAACTACCTCCGCTCTCCCCTGCTCCACGCCTGCAAACCACTCGAGGAGGACAGGGCTCAACGTCTGCCCGTTTTCCAGAGGGATCCACGTGGGGAGGCCAGGTGGTCCTGCACTCAAACATCTCAGGTCTCTGCAGATCCACGTGCACGGCCCCACAGCTCGGCTGCTGGGCATGGCGCGTGTCCTGGAGCAGGACCCCCAGCACCCTCCAAGCCCAAGGGGCCGCGCTGCTGCCCCCCTCCTCAGCCCCGCTGCCATCTCCTGTCCCACCAGTGCAGTGGGTGGCCGTCCCTACACCGGGACAAAGCGAATAAGGCTGCAGGTCTGAGCCTTCCCTGTCACGGCACATGGGTTGGGCTGCTCAGAAAGAGGCAAAGCTTGGAAAATCCTCAAATCTGCCCAATAAATGCCCCGTAGACCAGGCAGAGCCCCCTTGTGCCATGTCTGGCTTATTTAGTCAAAGGTACCTGCACCGGTGGTTATATTTAGTGTCTTCTATAGGAATACCAAAGATTATATGTTGGGGAAAAAACGCCTACTCCTCCGTGGCTAGACAGTAGGGATTTATTTTTCCAGGATGGGGGAGGAAAGAAACCAGCCACATGTAGTTGCATGTCTCTGACATAGACCTGGCAGGCTGTAAAGGCACATTATCCAGTGATAGCAACTGCACCAACGAGTCACATCGAGCTCAAACATCTTTTACCTGTTAAATATGATGCAGTTGGTAATACCCGGAGAGTGGGCTTGGTTTTGCCTTTTTTAAACAAATGTTGAACTTTTTTTTTAGCTCTGTTTTCCTTAACAGGATTCTCTTGTGGGAATTGTAAAGGGATCCTACAAAAATACATTAAACCTTTCACTATGCCCTAGGATCAGCTTTGCTGCAGCAGCTCCAAGGGTGTTTTTAACACTTCAGGCAGAAGTGTCTCTTAAAAAAAAAAGAAAATAAAATGAAGCACAGGAGATTCAAAGCTTGTGAAAAAACATGGATTTTTTTCTTTTCCCCTTAAACAAGACTGCTGCAGTTCTCCTGAGCTGGTGGTAAAGTGTCCTCCACAGTTACCAAACACTAACAAACTCAACAGCCTTTGGAGCTGCTTGAAGGGGAGGGAGAAAGGGGATATGTTTTGTCAAGAGCAAGCACAGAAGACAGGGGGTCTCATGAATCATTTGCCCCCCACCCACAAACTGCAACTGCAGACACTGAACATGTCAGAAAAGATGGCAAAAAGGGAAGGATCCAGAGTGCCCTGAAGCCAGCAGCTATAATGGCTCTGGATCGCATCCAGGGAGAGGACCTTGCAGAAATCCACCCTCTCAGGGGCACCACCCTGAGCACTGCCCTATGCCCTCCCCTGCAGGAGTGTGGCCAACTTAACCCAGCTCCAGGGAATCAGGAGAAAGTTGGGGGGAGGGAGTATTTTTAAATTTAAACGTCAACTGCAGGCACAAGGCACATGCAAGCCAAGCTCTGCTGCCGTGGGTTTGGCGTCGGGATCGCGCAGCAGCTTTGCTGCTGACACGCACACACAGAGTCTGGCTCACCCTCTTCCTCCTCCCCAGCAAAAAGGGGACAGGAGAGCGGGGAGGCTCCAGCGCTGCCTTTGGTGCTCCAACGTCCGAGACGGAACGCGCAGCTCGCGCAGCAAACCCTTCGGCGCTGAACAGCCCCGAGTTCTGGCACTGAAGCACGGCTCGCTTCACCTGCAAACACTTTCATGCTCGGCGATCCTCAACTTTTCTCAGCAAGCCCAGAAATCTCTCCTGGCACCTCTCAGGTTTCCTGCTGCCTGCTCTCAGCCCTTCACGCAATCCCTGCCTGCCCACAGCTGCACGCCGGCATTTCAGGCTCTGCTGTAAAACCCAGGAACAATAAGCAACTGTTGAGCTGGGCAGGTGCTAAAATATTCCAACACCCAAGGCCCTGCTGTACCGAGGCAATTAAAAATCAGATGTATTTATTTTCACTTCTTCCCTTTTCTTAAGGCCGTGTCACCAAGAAGCTGCCAATTGACAAAGGACGGCTCCAAGACCTCTGCAGTTGTCAGGAACCCGACACAACTGCTCCAGTCAGAAAAAAACCCATGGATTCTGAAGATAAGAGCACCACTCAGCTTTACAAAGGAGGTTACTCACAGTGAGGCAGGGGCCACGCCAGGGAAAGCAGCTGCAATGTTATAAGGTGCTATTTTATTTCCATTTCCACATCCACTGGAACAGCTATTAACTTTATCCACTGGAATTTCCAGCCGCTCCCGAGATTACTTTGCCCAACACAACCCGCTCAGCCTGTCCTGGCTGCAAACACAAATGCTTTTTGCTTGAAGCCTTCACACCTTTCACTCTTCACATCCACACCTGCAGCAAGCTCTTTACAACAGACTTTTATGCAGCGACGACGCTGCTGTCAGCGCAAAAATGACTCTGCCTGAAAAACCCTCCCGTTACACCGAGGCTGGGGTTTGCTGCATTTTCCAAACAGCTCCCACCCGTCTGGTTTATTCCACAGATTCCTACTTTGCTGAAGGGAAGGAGCGTTTTTAATTGCATGTGAGTTGTGCATAATTAAATGAAGCAAAGCAAATGCCAACATTAATTACGAAGTGGGGCAGGTTAGTCTTCACCTGAGTCCTTCACCACAAACACTGAGCTACCTCAGAGAAGCAGAGCAGCGCGAGATGTGCTGACACACGAGGCTGGCTGCCCAGGGTTTGCCCGACTTCCAGCCACCCCCACACAGCTCTGCTCGGGGCAGGCCCAGGTCCAGAGGACCGAGATAACCCAAGGTGAGACCTTTGGTTTATTACTAATCCGACAAACGAATCGCGCCCTCCCAGCTGCAGGGCTGCGTTACTCGTTCGGCGCCGCCGGTTCCTCAGCAGCCTCACAGGGGGTGTAGGGAAGGTATGAGCAGCTAAAACCCCACAGCAACGTGGGGTATCTGCAGCTCACTCCAGCAAGTGTGGATGACCAGGACCTAGGGAAAAAAACATCCTCTGCTACGTTATGCCTACACCAGAGCCAGCTAAGCACAAGATGGGCTGAAAACACGGGTTATCTGGTAGCTGGGTATCAGGGAATCATAGAATCCTTAAGGTTGGAAAAGACCTCATCATGACTGCTCTTACAGGTCCCAAGGGCAGCTCAGGATATCTCATTTGATCTTCTCTCCCCAGCTCTCAGCTTAATGACTGGACTCAATGATTTTAGAGATCTTACCCTGAGGGATCTTACTTTTACTTTCCTGAAGCCAAATCACTGGGAAGTGGGCAAGTACAAACTTTTCAGGAGGCCAAAGACTCTCCCTCCCCAGTAACCCACTGTGCAGCTCCTCAGAGCTCCTCCTCCCCTGCTCTTCAGACCTTCCCATTTCTCCCTCAGCTCAGCAGGAGGAACGATGGCTACTCCGCAACATCCAGCAAACCCAGCTCGGCTTCCCGCAGCCTCCTGCACCGAGGGCTCAAAACATCGGCAGCCATTCCGAGCCAGCTCCCACCAACTTCCCAGCAAGAGCACACTTTACGAGTTGTTCCCATCTGCAGATGCTGTTCCCTACACCATAGGGCCAAACAACATAACCAGGCTGCAAAACTGATTCTCAGTGTCTCCCGGAACCAGAACCAAGACAAACGACGGCCTTGCTGAGACTGTTTACTTCCTCCAGATGAGATGGTTTGGTGGGAAATTGTCTCCAAAAATAAGTTCTAAAAAGAGTATCCAACCCCCACAGGTACAGACAGACAATGAAATGCTTTTAAGAGACAGTAATATAGGAAACCACTGGTGCTGAAGTGAATTATTTATAGCCAATGCTAAGATTTGTCAGAGGTTTCAACAACCCTTTTACAGCTAATGAGAGCCAGAGTGTGAGACGGGGCAAATTGGGACCTGTTGGAGAGAGAAACTGGAGGCTTTGTAGGAGCAAACCTGCCAGCAGGCCCCTAGAAAAACATGTCCAGGACCAGCTGATATATTCCCTTTGTCATGTAGGTGGAGAGGGAGATAAACCATCGTGACGTGACGGGAAGAGCTGCGTGTCTGGGCGGGAAGATGGAGCTCCCACACCCTCAGCAAAGTCTGCCAGCAGCAGGACTGAGTCTTCCCAAGCCCAAGGTGTGGGACAGCCTCGAGCAGGATGCTTAGCTCACCATCTGGCCCAGCTGAAGGACTCCCAGGTCCTCAGGAGCTCTGACCGAGCACCCACATGCATCCTCGGGATGCTCGGGCTGTGCATTCCCACACAAGGGCAGGGAGCAGTGCCTCGGCCGCCCTGCACAACCCCTCAGCCACCTTCTTCCAAGCCAGCTGCAGCCTAGATAAGTGAAGATGCTTTATTTAAAACTTGCATATTGAAGATCCCCATACACAGAGCCTGAATTATTCATGGACAGGACCAGCAGAAGCTTTAACACAATGGCACTGCCTCACTCGAGAGGAGGAGGAATATTTGTCTCTCTCCACAAGCTCCCCTACATGCTTTCTTCTTCAGGCATCCGAAACTGCAGCCTGCCAGGAAAGCCCTCTTAGCAGTCCTGGGTGGCTGAACACTCCTGGGCTTCAGAGACATCCCATGCCCTCGATCACCCTCCATGTCCATCCACGGACACACCAGGCAGCCCACACCAGAGCCTGCAAGGTAAGGCTTGTCCCCAAGCGCCTACACGCCAGCATCTGCCCTCTCCAGATGTTGTTTTCCTGCATTCAATTACGGGGAGGAAAAAACCGCAGCTCCTGATACATCATTTGCAGCGTGAAAGACACAGATATACGGTTGTGGGGATTTCAGCCACACCGCCGCTCACTCCTGAGAAAAGGATCACCTTTAAAAATGGAAACTTAATTAAAAGCCATAAATAAAATCAAATTGGTCGTGCTGTTACCTTGGGAGCAGCTGGTGCCACTTGGCCCAGCACAGATGAAGACCGAGAGCCGCGTGTGATTCCCAGCGCCACGCGCGCCGCCCCAGCTCCCCACCGCTCCCCGGGCAGCAGGATTAATCCCACGCCAAGAGGCACGGTGATCCGGCCCGCTCTCCGTGTGCCACGCTGCACACGGCTAGCTCAGATGGCTGCAGAAACGCAGCAGCTGTTTAATGTATCCTAAATGTCACCCTGCAGATCGACACGGGGCAAACTCCTCAGACTCCTCGTGCCTGCTAAGCAGAACGGCTCCGAAAGAGGAGCCGGGTCTCCCGAACTGGGAAAATAATCTTCTATGAAAATAGTGACTCATCTTATTCTGGGTAAAGGTGGAATATACTGTGTTAACACACATACCGCTTATTTACAGCCACATTTTTCTGCCAGAGAAGCAGAGAGAAGTATCCACCCCAGCATTTCTGCATTAATATGGAACCTTGCTCTAAAATCCTAACGCATAACGGAAAGTCAGAAAAATCCAGTTCCTTGATATTTCAGACCCCTCACCCACTGGCACCTGCCATTTAACACTCAACCCAGTTTTTCTCACTTCTTTTGAGGACCAAAATATATATAGAAGAGGGGAAAAAAAGCCCTAATCCTTGTCACCTTGCCAGGACATTCCACTGCAAGTATTCATGGTACGACTTGTACCAACAGCAGATCCTGAAATACTTCTCTTCGCTCCTGCAGACCAGTTGGCACAGCCAACTGAACAAGCTAAGGGGAAGTCTGTGGATCCTTCCAAGAAAAAGCCTGCTACCAGAAAACCATCACGGAAAGCAGCACATCCCTGCAAAGACAGGCAGAGCCAATTTTCCCTACAGCGAGAGATTCAGAGTGGTTCAGGTTTTCCTTCCTTCTTCCAGCCAGAATTGCTGCACAGGGAGTTCAAGTCTTTGCCCAACCACCAAGGGGTGATGACAACTCTTGATTCTGACGTACATGGAGAAGGGCAGTCTGCAACCTCCCAACAAGCTTCTCGCTCAGGAAGCCCCAAAATGCGGGACCATCTCGGCATTCCGCTCCTTTCAGCGAGTTACCACTCAACACTTTTTTTGCCAACAACACTTGATTTATGCTTAACACGTTGTGCCCATGGTGAAATGCTTCACCTCTTGCTCCCTTTCCACTGCATCACAGCTAACCACCATCCTGGTGGCCACAGCAAAACTGCAGCCAGGAGAGACTGAGAACATGCACAGCTGGAGGAAGATCATCCAAGCAAGTCCAAACGATTTCTGTGGCATTTAGAGCATTCCCAGGGTCAAGCCTCCAATACCACGTCCAAAGACAGCCTGAAGAGGCTTCAGAGATCTGTCCAAAGTGAAGGTAAAGCCAAAATAGGGGAAAACCTCCCAAAACCAGCACACGGAGTAAAGCGAATCCCTGCGGTTTCCAGGACAGGAAGGCAAACAGCAGCCAGGCAGGTGGGCTCAGAGGAACTGGGACCAAGTGGCACGAGGGCTGAACCACTCTGCAGCTGCAGGCAGTGCCCTGGGTGAGTGCAAGGTGATGGCAGGGCAGGGATGTCCATCTGGGAATGCACGCAGGGCTCGATCTCCAGCGCTGTCAGCCTGCCACATCCCACTTGCACCAGACTTGCAAGCTGATATCCTGAAGGAGCAGAGGGATCCTGGAAGCGCATCAGCCACCACAACCAAGAGCAGACAGGCTGCTTCCTCTGAACTCCCGAAGCAACGGGGCATTGGAAGGGCTCCCCTCTGCTGACACTCGCTTCAAGGGGAGGATTGTCACGTGCCCACCACCACTGAGTGCCAGGGGGGCTGTCAGGCAGGGAACCACAGCGAGGGTCTTCCTTTCAGACACAGCACACCCCCGTGCTTGCCTCTTCTCACCCCCTGTGCCGTGTTGTGGATGTTGTTTGCCTCGGTCTCCCTCCTCCCAGCCCCTCATGCCGAGAGCCAGCTGCCTCTGCTCGAAACCATCAATCCCGGCCCAGGAACAAAGCCAAAGCGCTGAGCCTGCCAAGGGGACTCAGCTGCAGAGATGGCTGCCATCGCCACCCTCCCTCATCCAGGCTCTGCTCTGCACCAGGAAGAGCCACAGCTATCTTCTGGGGAGGGCACCAATGACCAACCCCACCTGCTCCGGGAGCTCCAGGGTCTTGGAACCCTCAGGTGAGCGAGCACCACCCAAAGGGCTCCTCTCGCAACACAGCAGGCACTGTGTTACAGCAGCTCCTCAGACCACAAAGGTGAACTAGCAAAGCCCCCAGAGGATGCATTTTTAAGCGTAGGATTTAAAGATGCAGAGAAACAGCAGCTGGCTTTGCAAAACAGACTAACACCTCCCCAACCCCAATGGCATCCAATCTGAATCACCTCAATAACTAATTACATTGGATTGAAAATTTCTTTACCATTTCTTCAAAGACCACCGCCTTCTGCATCCCCACATGTCCCCAAAAATTTTCAATGAGTCTATGTGCCAGCATTCTGGCCCAAGATGTCACCTGAACTGAAGCAGTATTTTTAGCTTTACTACACAGTACAATTTTTGCAAAAGTACAATATTTTTGATGTTTAAGGGGAAAAGGGATGAAATGTAAGTTATTAAAAGAGTTTCTTTTTATAGTACGCCAAAACATCACCATGCAGGTTGAAAATGAGGTACCATGATAAGGATGTGGATGTGTAACATCCCCTGGCAACTTCGATTAACATTTACCCACATTCATGTCGTTGTCGACATAAAAATAGGTTTGGGGACTTTGAAACATTCATAAGCCAAAGGGAGATGCCTGGGTGACCACACCAGGTCAGGTACAGCAGACACCAAGGTTTGCAGCTGGGCTTTTTTTTAGTGATACAGAAAAACCAAGATACATTTTTTTAAGCAGCATATTACTGGAGAGCAGAACTGCTTCTCCACTTTGCAAACCATCAGTAGTGTGAAAAACAAAACCAGGCAGGAGCATGTTGCTGGGTCCTCTTTACCCATCTCCCCCAAATTTAGCTAAATCTGACCCAATTCCAACTTAACCGTGTTACTCTGTGCTAAGAAATCAAAGCACTGAGAAATCAAAGCGAGCCAAGGCAGCGCAACGTGCTGCAATAAATTATGGGTTATCAAAAGTGACACGACCCTCTGTAATTGCAGGTGCCACAGGCATAACCCAGAAGGGCACGTCCAGATGCAAAATGAACTTTGGAAGCCACTTTTTGCCTCCAAATTCTCACGGGTTTGTTTCTGCTGAGCACCAAGCTGAACCCAACCTACCAGAAAAAGAGGATCCTGTCTGTATTTATTATGCAGCCAGCACCCTGAATTCTTCCTCCTCTCCCCTAACAATGGCGATTTTAGAGAAACAGATTCATCCCTGCCTCTGCGCTGGTTTTGTTCTTAGCCTAAGGAATAAGCCTTAAAAAAGTTGCTTTGCATAAATCTACTGTAGCAAGGCTCTTATTTCACTTCCAGGCCAGTTTTTTTCCCAAACCACTAAACATCAAATGCAGAAGAGAAACTGTGAGAGAGAGAGCAGCGTTTTGCATTGAAACAGAGAGTGAGAGTGATGTCCTTCAAACAAATCAGCTCCTGTGGTTAAAGCACGTACAGCATTCCCAGCCACAGCATTTGCCTGACTTGCACCTAAAAACACTGCCAGCCTCCCATGAGGCTGGGACAGGAAACAGGGACACAGGGAGAGGCACGAGGGGAGCAGAGAGGAAAAAAGCAGCTCGGAGAAAGTTGTAAGGGGAATGCAGAAAGAGAAACAAAAACAATGAAAGCGGGGAGGAAGAGCGGCAGCAGAGGAAGCGGAGATGGGGGAGGAAATGAGCTCTTCTCACTCCTCCCTGCAGCCTCGGGAGCCACAGACCAAACCCGACCACACGGCTTCATTTCCTCTGCTGAAGAAGCCAACACAACCAGTCACAGCAACGTGAGGCTTCACAGAAGTGAGGGGGTGGGGGTTTTTTTTGTTGTTGTTTGTTGTTTTTAAGACTTCCTTAAAGTGCACGACAGCCAAAGGTAAGAAACCAGAAGGCAAAGATGCCACTCGATCAGCACGAGGAAGCTGAACTGGCGCTGAGCCTGAGCACAGTCGGTGCCCAGACACAGCATCCCACTGCCCAGGTCCCTCCCAACCCAGCCCTGCACAGAACCCAGGCTGATGCAGGCAGGGAGCCAGTACCTTTCGCTGCCCGGCTGGAACTCGGAGAGCAGGGACGGCCTCCGCCGCTGCGGCTGCATGATAGACCCCGGCGGGAGGTGGGAAGCGAAATCCCTGGAATGGTGCTGGTACTCCAACAGCGCCACGTCCTGCAGGAACAAACACAGAGCTCGTCAGGCCGGCGGGAACTTTCAAGCGAGCACAGAACAACTCAAAAAACCCCATGTAGATATTCCTCCTTTGAAGCACCGGGCCACAGAGCTCGGCGCTTTGCCCTCCCCAAAAGGTCCCAGTAACTCCCAGCCCCACGCTGCACTGGAACGGTGGCTCAGCCCCTTGTTCAGTCTGCCTCCGGCCTTCTCCTGGGCTGCGGGCAGGGCTGGCTCCCGGGAAGGGACCCCAGCAAGCCCAACCCAGCCACCGAGCACCCACACGGGGATTTCTGGCCTCCAAGCAGTCCTGATGACAATTGCGAATCCAAGAGTAAGAACAGGTGAGAACAAAATTAAGTCACGCGATACTTTCAGCCGCAATAATTCACACAGCAGCGGGGAGAAGGGAAAAAAGGAGGAGGGAAAAAAAGACAGAAGAAAAATCACAAATGTTATCTTGAAAATGTCCCTTTAAACACAGCTCCCCTGGGCTGAGCTCAAGGGGTTTGAAAGGACAGTTTGCTACTTATTATGTGTACGTCCCTTTTGTTCCTTGACCCTTGGAGAGTACAGTACAGTATGTTCCTGATTTTAATTAAATAAGAAGCCCTCCTGCTCTGTGCCACAGACTGATTTCGGCAGCAGTATTTTAGGCAGCTACATTCAACTGCTATTTTTTATTTGCAGATAGATACTTGACCAGCAGACTAATCATCTAATTAACTAAGACCTTCAGCAATGGCATAGAAAGCCCTGTCACAGAATAACCCTGGTAACACTGACACACATTTACCTTAGAAGAACCAATTCCACCTGGCAGTCTGTTTTTGAACAGTTCTCAACTGGAACAAGAAAGCTTTAACTTCCTCAAAAAGGAAAAAGGAATTTCAGGGTGTACCAAAAAAAAAGTAAAAATCAATAAATAAAACACCACGTGAATGCAGCTGACCAACACTGGGGAACACCAAGAACAAGAGACCTCTCCAGCCCCACTCCGGGCTGGCCCCTCCAGCCTGGCCACCCCAGACCTCAAGCCTCTGGGCCAAGGGGTGTCTGCAGACAGGTTCTTGCGACATCACGAAGGGCATGACTTGGACATTCCCCTCACGGGGATGTTCTGCTGTAAACCCAGGTTTTTAGGGAGGATGCAACTCCATGATGCCGCTTTTCCTTCAGCTCTAGAGTCCATCCATGCAGGATGCCATGGGGGGCTGCAGCACGGAACGTGCCATCAGTCCAACCACGGATGGGACAGACACAGGCGTCTGAAGTGAGGGAGCCCCTCAGCTCTTACAGCCCCAGCCAAAGCAGAATCCCTGCCCACGACAAGCTTCCCCACGTTCACACTTGTCCTGGTTTTAAATTAAAAATAAATATTTAAATAGAAGAGTGATGCAGCTCCTGACATCCACCTACAAAACAAACACATCGTGTCTGGGAAGACACACCAATAGGCCCAAAACCAGGACCGTCACCTTCTGTGGGCGTACAAACAAGAATTACCCGTCTGGGAGGCTCAAAGGCTGTGCCCTTGAGAAAAACAAAAAGGCTCTCGCATGTCCCAAGAACCATCTGTTTTTCCTTTTCCCCCTGCCCACACTCAGCTGAGCTTTTGCCTCCTCTAACCCCATCAGAAAATGGCTGGTGGAGCTCAGAACCCGCCGGCACGGCCCGAAGTGACTCTGACCTGCTCTGCGGTGCTTACATCCACAGTGGGTTTTACAAGGGGAAAACAAACCCAAAAAATTAGTGAGGAGGATTAAAATTGACAAATTTCTGTGCCCCGTGATGAACTGTTAAGAGGCACCGTGGAAGCCCTGGCAGGACGTAGGTGGATTAATTGCTCAGAAAGTTACTCCAGTAAATTGCACTGCGAGCTGTGACTGCGTTTCTCAAATGCAAACACCGGGGAGGTTTACGAGCTGCCTTCAAACTGCCTGGTGGACTTGGAAGTGCTGGGCTAATGGTTAAAACTTGGTGATTCTATGGGTATTTTCCAACCTAAATGTTTCTGTGATCCCAAAGAGGCTTCAAGTTTCTCTAGCAGAGTTTTTTTAAAGACACCTTGCTGCCAGCACCACTGCACCTTCCACACAGACACAGCAGCAGCACCCAGTGGGTGCCACCTGAATTCCCCACCACTGAAGCACACAAACGTGATTTCGCCCTCACCCTGACCTCAAGCTTCTAGCACCTGCTCACAGGCAACTCTAGGACACGTGAAATGAAACAACTAAAGAACCCTGCAGGCCCCAACTACGCGTTGCTCCTTTTCCTCTCCATTGTTTTGCTGGGTTTTGCTCAATTCTATTTTTTGCTCATCCTCTGCCTCTCTTTGCATCTCTTCCTGCCCTCTGCAAACCTTCCTCCCACCCCACAAATCTGCTGATTTGCCAGAGCACCTTCTCCACAGCTTTCAAAGCTCCAACTGCCTCCAGTAAAGACTTTCTTCCTTTTACACCAGTTTTCCTATTGTTCCTTGGGGTTCAGGTGCTCCCACATGGATGTACTTCGGGAAGCTTTGCAAATTTCATGAATTCAGTAAACGGCATGACAGAAATCAAGGAAGCAGGAAGACCACGGGTAGTCAGGGGCTCTGGCAAATCAGATCTGGGGGGAGGAGGCCAGCACTAGCAGCATTGCCAAGGCCAGACGGACACCCAGAGTGCCACAGCACCACCACAAGCCACCCCGGCAGAGCAGGGCAGCACCAGGCTCATCTTCAGATAAATGAAATGCTAAAGACCCAAAAGTGGCCTCATTAAAACACGCTTTTCATGCAGCAGACTGAAGAGGTACTTAGGCCCAGCCTAAGGGACTGGAAGTGTCCCTTGCTGCCCACCGGGAAGGTTGGACACGTCCATGCTGCTCCTGTGTGGGGTGCTGGGAGGGAGAGCCAGGGAAAGCACCCTGAGTCTCACGGCTTCTGTGTTATCGCTTGATTTGGGAGTGCCAAGAACACTATGTCCACCCCCTTCCTGGTAAATCCTCTGACCCCAAATAACCTGAGTCTACCAGGCTCACTTAGATTTGCTAATCAAACTGTTTAAAGCCAGGCTCCTGAACACAGTATTACAGAAAAGTCCTTGGCAACACACAGAGAAAGCCCAATGGAAGGAAAAAGGAAGAAGCTTCCTCTCCACCCCCCTTTTAAAATCATTTTAAAGCTTTCAGCCTGCTGCCTTACCTACCATAAAGTCTCCAGCAAACTCCTGAGTGCTGTCCCCGACCTCAGGATAACCCCCACACTAAGCCAACAACTGCAGGCAGCCGCGCAGCCGTTCTGCCTCTCTCGCTTTCTGTTTTGGACACGTGCGCTTGCTGGTGTGCTTCATTTCTCCTTCCCCTGCCTGCAGCTGCTAGGTCCTGGCTGCCTGATCTCCAACCAGGAGGAAGAAGGGGAGGTCTGAGAGCGATGCTGGAAGCACCCCCGGGCGCTGACCCGCAGCACGCGGCGCCAGCCAACGCCACGCCACGGCCAGCAGCACCTCTGACCCTGCGCTCCCGGCTCCAGCGCCAGGCACATCCACACAGACGAGGCATCTACCGACTGCTCCATCCAGATGGCCTTCCCACAGCTCCAAGAATTAGCCTCTGAGGAGAAGACCTCAGAGACAGGAGGCCTGCAGGAAGGAAACCTGGAGCTGGTCTTGCAACAGAAAGGCGAACTGCTCCTCCTCTCTTCCTCCCACCAGCAGAAAAACAAGTACAAACACCCAGTGCTTCTGGCTTCCTCAGAAAACAGCTCTGGAGCAAACCCGTGGAGACCTAGAGTGCAGCCAGATGAGAACCTGCAGCACAGCTCGAGCAGCCCGAAGCGTGAGATCCGTCCTCGTCGCTTACCACGTCCTCGACCGAGAAAGCAACCGGGAGCTCCCCGCTGAGTTTCGGTCTAAGACAGCTTTGCTTAAAAAACACCGGTGCTTGTTTTGCCGCGACGCCGAGGAGGAGCAGCCTGGGGTCAGCCACCACATCCGCCAGCTGAGCCGGCTCCCCGGCGGAGAGCGGCGCTGGCACCGCAGCCGCCTCGAATCACAGCATCGGGCGCAGGCAGTGCCGCACCTGCGGAGCTCCCCGGCACGGGAGAGCTCAGCCAGCGACGAGCCACTGCCCCACGCTGTCCTCGTCACCTTTCGGAGGCAGACAAACAGGCCTGGGCACTGCACACGCTCCTCAAGTAGCAAATCCCAGTTCCTCACCACCTCCGCCAAGGATTAGGGCTGCTCGTTACAAGCTCACCCAGCGTTGTATTGCAAGTAATTTTTATTTTCTAACAACATGCTGTTTCTGCTGAAACGCTCGGTGAGGCCAATTAACAATGGCGTGGTACAAATAGTGAGAAAAAACAATGCCAAAACATCCCTATTTATTTCACTTCTCGTGAACTGTCCCTTATCTAATCTCACAAAGGATGCCTGGTCTGTCCCTGCTGCCCGTGAGCAGCTCGCGTGCCCTTCTGGGAACTGTTAACCACAGGGGGAGGGATGGGTGATGGCCGAGGGCCGGTGACCCCCACACCGTGGCACTGGTGGCACACAGAGCCACAGCTGAACACTTCCCAGCTGCTGCTCTGGCACATCCATGTGGCCCAGAGCAGCCCAACGTGGTGTCCGAGACACGACCACACAGCTTCTGGGGACTGCAAAGCCACCCCATCCCCTGGGAAGCACAGGGCTGGTTGAGCTTCCCGCACCCCCAGAACCACACAGCCAGCATGGGGCAGAGTATCCCAACCTGGAACGTGCCAGGGCCTCAGATCATCCAGCAATTAATCTGTGGGGTGGACAAAGCAGCGTGGCCACCACTCTGGTGGCTTTGTCAGAGACAGGGGATGTCCCTTACTCCTGCTCTGCACACCCTCAACTTTGGAAAAAGAAGTTGCCTAATATCTCCTTCTGCCAGCAGTGAGCGTGACCTATTTTAGCAATAAAAGGAAAAGTTCTCTGGTGCCTGGATACCCCTTGGCACTGGCAGCACAGCATTTGCTCATCAGACCGAGAAATGCACTTTTCAGCATTCGCCTGAAGAAAATATTTTTTCCCAAAGCCAGTTCTCAAAGGTAAGAGGAAGAGGAAAGGTTTGGGAGGAACCAGGGTGGTAGCAGAGCTGTCACTGCACGAGGTCCAGACACAGCTCGGGCTGCGAGGGGACCAGTGTGGCACACAGCCCACCATGCTCAGCCTCCCCAGCCCAGAGGAACCACCCTCTGCTGCTGAAAACCTCCTCTGAAGTGCAAAGGAGGTGATTATTGATCCAAACAGGTTATCCACAAGTACAATGATGTCTGCCCAACTTCCTCCCCAAAACCCTGCAGATTTAAGAAAAAAATATCAACAACATGAACCAAACAATAACTTCTCCACAATCAGCTCCCCTGTTGAAGATAAGGTCAGTAATAAAAACCTGGCTGAATACATGCATTTTTATCTTGCCTACGGGGATGCAATATGTGCTGAAAAGACAAATGCCCTTATTGTTCCCAGACAGTCTCACTGCCATCCATCTCTCAGAAGCTGCTGACTTGGCCTTTTGTTTTAGGAGGTGACCACACTGCGCGTGGCCCCTTGTTGGAAGGCATTGATTCCTGCTGCCATCCCTGCACCGAGGGCACGGCCGCTGCCAGCACTGGTAGCGTCTGTACCAGCTGCACGGCACCGCATCCTTCTCGATGCCCTCTCCCCACCTCTCCAGCAAAGCAGGGCTGTCAGCAGTGCTTGGCTGCCCTGTCTGAATGTGCCATTCATGGAGAAGTCACGTCTCGGTGAGGACAGCTCTCAGCTGTTGTGGCTTCCCGGTCATCTGACCGGTGCCGGGTGCTGGAGCCAGCCGCCAGCCCTCTCCCCGGCAGCCAGAGGTGCCCACAGAGCAGCAGCACATCCACTACAGTGCTGCTTTTCAGCCTCTCTCCGTCACAAGACTTTTGTCCCAGTCGCATCCAGGCGCCTTTGAGTCGGGAACGACCCGTCTGCCCTTCCTCCAGCCCCCAAGCCTGGTGCTGTGCTTCCTGAAGCCCTGGACACCCGTTCAGGGTGAGCAGCAGATCCCTTCACACAACAAACCCAAACTCTCCACCTTAAAGGCACCGGGTCATTTAGCTCATCATCACATCTCTTCTGCAGCACAGTCCCCCACCATCTCCTACCACACCTGCTCCCATACGACACCCACAACCTATCTGCAGGTCCACGTAGGACCCTTTCAGCTTTCCATGTCCCCTACTCTCTCCTACCCTTCCTTACACCTCCATAGCAAATCCTTCACTTGCTCAGTATTTTAAATAAATGCTGTGAGAATGACAGCCCCCAGTCTTGCAGAAGGTGCCTCCTCCAGGGGCTGGTGGGGCAGCACAGAGTCAGGCCTGAAGCACAGGAAAAGGCTCCAAAAGTGGCTTTAGTGGGTCTCCACCTTTGCCAAACCACATAAAGCAGTAAAGTTCTTTCTTCCCCTGTGCATTTACAATCTTGAGATCGACCAAAAGCAAAGCATCACCTTCTGCATCAAATCATGTCCAAAAAGCAGATTAGGGAGCAACCACAGAAGTTTACTGTAGCTTGAAGTAAAAGAAGTGTTTTGGATAAAGGCTGTATCCTAGGGAAAACAAGATTTACATACAAACTGCTGTAAGCCAACTTCTTCCCAGCAATGGGAGGGAGACCCTAGGGCAGGGAATTAGGTGTCCTGTTCTTTCACCTCCACGCTCTCCCAGTCCCACAGCAGAAAGCCAATTTTCCGAAATCCACCGCTGAGCTGCTCAGAGCTAATGCAAGCTGTCACTGGAAAGGTACTCAAGAGAGAGCGCGCTGAGTTCTCGTGACAGACCCGATCAGAGTCGGTATTTCCAAGGTACGTCTTTTATTTCCAAGTCATTCCTTAAAACATGAGCTGGAGCCCAGCAGGCAGAATTCAGGACACCCCTCGCTCAGCTGGCAGCAGGAGGTTGCTCTTTGCGCTCGGAGGCGGCGCACCATAAACTCTTCCGTCCTGCCGGTTCCTGGAGCGCTGACGCACACCGGCATTTTGCTCCCGGGGGACAAGGGTGCGAAAAACCGCTCCAAGGAAAGCCAACGCAGCCGCGGTAACGCACGACGCGGTGCCCCTCTGCAGGCTTACCTGGCGCCGCCGTGCCACGCCGACCGTGTCACCGCGCGGAGGAGCGGGCTCCTGCCATCTCCGGAGCCCGCGCCTCCTGACGGCACCTTCCCCGGCAGGACACCGGATTTAACTCGCCCTGCTCAAACCGGTGGGAGGAGGAGTCTGGGCAGGGAAGGCACTCGATTCCCCCCAGGCCACCTTCTGGCTTGGACACCAAATCAACACGCAAGTTTGCACCAACCTCTTGTCTCTGGTTCGCGCAGACAAGGAAGTTATTTATCATGGGCCAAAGCAAACGAGCGATCGGGCCGGGACGCTCCTGCACAAGGGCTGTTCTGCAAATGGGGAGCTTAATGAAGGAACTGCTGAGCTGCTCCCAGGCAGGAGAGGTGGCACGGGAAAAGCACAATGGTCTCAAAGCTGGAGCAGAGGAGCTAAGGAGGCTTAAGCTCAGCTCCTCTGATGGCTTTCCATCCCAGATGAAGCTGTGTGCAGGGAATGGGGGCAAACAGCACACAGAAGACAAAATGAGCTTCTTGTTTAGGAGGGAGGAAAAAGTGCTCACAAAGGGGAATTCAAGTGGTGATGGAGCATCAATTCCATACGGATGGGTACACACCCCAATCCTATCAATCCCCAATCCTGCTTAGTATCTCTAGTATGTAAAACACTTAAAGCACCCCAAAAGCAGGAGCTATTTTGTCACAGAGGCTGCTGCTTGAGGACACTTTGTGTGCCCTGACCCCCAGCATCTCCTGCACCTGATACCACCCTCCTGGAAAGCCCAGCCGGCATCCTCAGCCACACCATTCCTGCTCTGAAATGTCAGGGCACTAACAGGAGCAGGAAGGCTGGTAAGGAGGTCACAGCAAGAAACTGGATTCACACAGGAGGAAAAGAGGGGAACCCTTCTGTTCCCAGGGAATATTGATCATGAAGAGGCTTTAAAAATAAAGGGGGATGTGCACTACGCAGGAAAATTGATCTGTTTACAGAACATACCTGCAGGTTGCCTGAAAATGAATATCCTTCATGCGAAAGTTTCCTTTGAGAGAGCATGAACTTTGGACACATTAGAAGGTTAAGAGCGTAAGTAATGTGTTTTTTCACCTTTAGCTAAAGGTCACGGAGCATTCAAACAATTTCTCTGTTTCCAAGCTGAACATGACAGAAGTCAACTGAGCACCCCAACATTATGGCTAATGAATATGGAAAACAGAAATGTTTTCCCTGCACTTTGGCCAAGAACCACTCCGTGCCCTTAAGAAGAAACTGCTGATTACTGGAGATTTTAGTTTTACCTCAAGAAAGTCAAACAAACCAGAACCTTTTCACCAAGCTTCCTTCTTCCCGTTAAAAGCATGTTGACTTGTCAAAGCTTTTTGCAAGTCATTGTCTACTAAGACAGAATTAAATCCGGGGTCATTATAAAATTTCGCACCATTTTCACATCACATCCAGCCTTCCCAACAGCTGTTGGGACCAGATATCTCTCAGTGAGGAGGAAGACACCTGAGTATGGTGGGGGACCTGCTTACCCTGTGGGAGAGCCCATTTGCTGTGTCACCCATCGGAGAGAGCTCAGACTGGGTCAGACCCACAGATTCACAGCCCTGCCCAAAGCTGGCACCCAAGAGTGAAACCAGACAACAAACATCCCTACTCAACCAGTACTGGATCTTCTCAGCCAGCTCCAAACTCAGCAGTAGCTCGTGGAACATGCTGCTGGGAGGAGGTGCCCATATGTACAAAGCATATTTCTGTTTGTTTACTGGAAACACGCTTTTTCCCCCATTTTGTTGGATATTCCCATGGGGTTTATGTGATGGGAGAAGAAAAATCCCCCAGCCTGCTTCCACTGCTTTCTGCCCCTGTACAACATCCCCTCTCACTTGCCTCATCTGTGAAATCAAACAGCTGCAATCCTTTAAATCACTTTTCATAAAGTGTCTCCAAGCCTAAAATAATGTCACGGCTCATTTCTGAGCTCAGCATTCCTGCCGCGCCGCATTTCCCTGGGTGCGACCGTCACAGTTGGGCTGTGATTATTTATTTATATTATAATAGCATTTGCAGCCCTGCTGTGCTCAGCCCTGCACATGCGCCCAGGAGGTGACCCAGGGCGTTTCCACCACCAGGATAAGGATCCCTGAGCTGATGAATTCCCAGTTCTCAGGAAAGGATGTCTTGGAACGCAACAAACCAGAACCAAAACTTAATTAGATGCAAGACATGTTAGTGTCGGGTTGGTTTTGGCCTCTCTTGGTTTCTTCCAAACAAGCTCTCACTGTGCAAACACACCCCATGACAAAACTGACCTGGCCAAGACATGCAAGCAAATACCGCTGACTTTTAATATTAAACAGCGCAGCAACTTCAAAGGAACTGGGCTCTCCTCTCCCAAGCAATCCCACCAGAGATCAGCTCCAGCCCCAGAGCCATGGCCGGGCTCCAGCTCACGGCGCCGCGGAGCAAGAGACACGTGTTTGTGAACAGCTGAGAGCGGCGGGGCAGATCATGCAGGGACACGCTTCCAGAACCACTCTGCCTCCCCTCCCAGCACGGGCAAGGTGCGTCGCTTTGTGTGGGGCTGGCACGCTTCTGCCCAGAGGAGTCTTTTGGCTTTCCATCCAAAAAAAAATCTCAGCTCGGACCTCTCCGGCATCCAGACACCCAAAAGGTATCGCATAACTTTGGGTGATTACACGCGGCTGTAAAAATAGCTTCTAGAAGCAAATGCCAGCAATTTCTTCCAACATTAATACAACAGAATAAAACCAGTGTTCGCTGCAGGCTGCAGAAAGCCCCAGCTCCAGCCCACTGCAAACAACTGCCCTGCTCTGCTCCTCCTGCTGTTGCAGCCCTAAGGGGAAGCAGTTGGGATTTTGCAGGAGACAAGGGCTCGGCACCCCAAGGACAGGAGCCTTTCACACTCTTAAAATCGCTCTCCACACTGCAGACTGAGGTTCCTTCGGTTTGCTTTTAAACCACAGTCTTGCAACAACTGCAGACCGTGCTCACCTGGTCACATCCTCCTCCCGCTCAGGTTTCTGATAAAAAGAGAACTGGGATTTTCTTTCTGAGACAAATGCTCTTGGTTATGTTCCAGCCCCCAAACAAACACGCTCACACTGATGGGAGCAAAGCTCCCATAAATCGAACCAGGTCAGCGTGTCTCATACCCAGGATGAAAAGCTTCTTTGTGCAGCAGCACGCAGGCCCCGAGCGATGTAGATGAGCCAGCAAACGCAGCCAAGAGCTCGTCCCGCGCCCTCCTTAACGTTTCTGTTCCAAAGCCTTTCCAGTCTCCGGCTCTGCTCCCCGTGCCACTCTGCTGAAGCCAGGCAAAGAGGGCAAATGAGGGAATTTCAGCCCTTCACTGACATTTCGTGTGTTTCCAGGCTCTCAAGTCGAACACTAAAACTAGCACAGACTGAATTTGACCACTCAGTAGCTGTCACTGTCATATGTAACCCCCAGACACGGTCTCCTCGCTGACTTGTGTTTCAGGCACCTCCCTGGCTGTGGCCACCTCACTGTGACCCACCAAGAAGCAGCTCCAGAGACCCTCGGAAGCGTGAGCCAGACTCCAGCACCTAATAAGATTCCTTTAAGCAGCCTGAGCTGACTAAAGCTGTTCCACTAAGAAGAGTTTCTTCTGTTGAGGGCTCAAACTGAAAACATTCACCCATCTGGGGTGAGCAAACACAGGCATGAGTGAGATGGCACAGAAAGGAGAGGCTGGATCCAGGTGAATTAACCTCTGCAAGTTCTGGTACATTCAACAAGACACAGCCAAAAAAAAAAAGATAATCTCCAGCTTATGCCTTGATCCAAGAAGAGAAAAGACTACAAGTCAGGACTAAGAGGGGGAAAAGGGAGGAAGAACAAAATGGAAAGCTCAGCAGCTCAGTTATCTTCTTGCTCCCCAGGAATGCTGCATAAAGAGGGGCAGGTATCCCAGCAAAGGGCAGGAGGCAGGTTCACTCTCAGCAGTTTGCCTGGGAACCAGGAGAGCTCTCCTGTGGGTGTGAGGAGCGAGGACTGGGCTCGCTGGGAAGCTGTGAGCCCACACGTAAAAGAGGATGGTCCTTCCCTTGCGATTCGGTGCCAAGCAAAGGCCATGCCAAAGAGGGCTGGAAGCCACGCGCTCCTGCTCCACAAAAATGATCAAACCTTCCCCGTTGCCCCCAGGCTGGATGCTGCACCCAACCAAGGGTGCTCTTGCCAGGAGGACAAATGGACACGGGCGCTCAGAAATGATGAGCCACAGCCTGTGAGCACCGCCACGGCGAGCGCCAGGAAAAGGCCAGAAAGGCAGAGAAAAACTGGAAGCGCCATATGGAGAAACAAAAGAGGATCCCGCGAGAGAGGAACAGTGAAATCTTGTACCGCAGGCACGGAAACGGCCTGATTTCTCCGTAACAGCCACATCCGAGACCGGCGCAGCTGAACCGCTGCCCCAGCGCCGGGGACGCCCACGCGGCTCCCACCCCGCGAGCGGCGGGGAAGGAAAGCCTCGGCCTTACCGCGTGCGGTCGGGCAATCTGCACCGGGTAGGACATGGCGTGCGGCGGGTAGCGCGGCTCGGCCGCGCGCCAGCTCTGCGTCACGGGCTGCGTGGAGCCAGACATGTCGGGGAGAGCGGGCGCGGCGGTCGCTGCTTCCAAATCACCGGCGAAGGATTAGGAGAGCCGAGAGCTCCTCTTCATCGTGTGTGTGCGCTCTCCACGTCACGCAATAGCTGGAAGGAAACAGGAAAGCAGCGGGTTAAAATTCAGTCGACCGCAGTCCCGCGAGACAACCGAACATCAGGCCTTGGGCGGTCACCAGAACCTCACTGCCCTCGCAATTCCCCAGCAGCCCCGTTTTCCATTTGGCAAACCTCACTGCCAAGTTTTTTCTGGAGATTACTCCTATCACAGGAAGTCCAAATACAAGATTTTCCCCAAATTTATCCCACCCAATTTCCCTGGAAAGCCTTCACCCAGCACCAGCAGGACCAGGAAGCGAAATTGCCAGCAATTTATTTGGGTCCTGTTGATCTCTAAGTCTCTTGGAGATGGGTATTTTTTTGCAGGGTGACTCAGTTTCCAAAAACACAGTCAAGAGTTTTGGCATTTCAACACAAGGTCCAAAAAGGCACAAGGTCCCTCCCTAGCCCATCCCTTTTGACATCCACACTCTCACATGTCAGTGCTCTTCTTTCCAAGCTGTGGCCACTTTTGCAGCCCTCTGAGGTAAGCCCCGATCTCATGGCAGGAGGGACATCAGGCACCGACCTCACCTGCAGCTGTGTACATCCACGAAATGACACTAAAACCCAGGCCTAAAGCATGCCACACACCTCCAGTGCCACCTGGATCAGCCTTTCTGACAGGGACCAAGAGCCAGAGAATACACCACAGCCCCGAGGGTATTTTCACAAACACCCATCCCTCCTGTACCACCTGTTGCAATTCCTTCAACAGCTGCAACAAAACCAGGAAAACCAACAAAGTGGGAAGGTGCCCCTTGGCCCCAAGGGGAGATTTACAATTTACTGATTTTTATAGATACTTCACACTGTTTGCTTGATGATGATTTTAAGCCTCCTGTTTTTTGTCTGGATTACAATGAAAAAGCAGCAAAGGTCTAAATGCTGCCCTTTATCACTGTCAGTGTGAGGTGCATTAACTATTATTCTCGTATTAACTGTTAGTTATACAAAGCATAAATTCCCACTGCTGCCTGCCTGGCTCAGGGGATGTTTTCAGGACTGATCCCAAGCAGGGACAGCCCCTGGGACCTCCCTGGGACCCATCCTCCATCCCATGCAGTGCTGTGCGTGTTTGCACACCTCCTCCCCGGCGCAGGTACGTGTTACGTATGGATTTGTGCAAGGTTTTTGGCAGTATCAAACTCTTCCATCAGCACACCAGGAACAGCAAAGGAAACTTCCAGCACCACAAGCTCCCGGCAGCCTCTCCCCACACTTGTGGTCTCCGTGCATGCGGAGCACAGCCAGCCCCAGCCAACGCAATTTCAACTGAAACAGCAGTTGGCGTGTACAAAAACCAAAAAGGGGGTGGGAAAGCGGGGGGAAAAAAAAGAAAAAAGAAAGAGGAAGCTTTTCTTTTTCTATTTCTTTTCCCTCCTGCGAGACCACAGATGAGCCCGTGCTGATAAACCCCTCGCTATCTGCTGCAGGCAGGCACGGGGCTGCCTCGCTGGTTTGCCAGCATCGATGCAGCCTCAGAGCCAGAAATAAACCAAACCAAGGCAACGGCCCCTGGCAGCCAGGCACGACAAGCGGCCAGTGGCAAGCGGCCCGGGGAGGCCCTCTCACACAGAGGTCAAATTTTACAGAAATCACCTTCTCAGCAAATCCCCATGAAGCCTAAGGATGACAGACACACAAAGACATCACCGTGCTCCTGCCGAGGGTCAGGCGAGTCTCTTCGGAAAAAAGGTATTTTGCCAAGCGACAAATTGAAAAAGACAAGGTTTAGCTCTCAAGGCAGGGTGCAGAGGGACAGCCAGGTCCCTCCTGCTTTCAGCTCACTCCCTGCACAAGAGCTGGGATTCCCCCCAGTTCTGGACCCACATATCCCTGCTGAACCCCAGGGCACCTTACCTGCCACCCCAGGGAAGCACCGGTGGCCCGGGAGCAGCCCGACCCTCATCCCAGACGAGACAGCCTCCCCGTGCAAGAGCCTGGCGTGCTCAGCGCAATCCACCCTGGCCAGGAAAGCCCCTGTGCACGCGGGGGAATTCAGAGGCACCCAGAACACGCGTATTTATACTTCCAGTATGACTGTCCCACTTCCCCTCACGCTTCCGACGGGATGGGATTCTAATCACCGATTCCCACCCTAAGCTGGGGGCTGTGTCAGGAGCATGTGGTTCAACACCCACTGCGCTCACCCCCTCCAGGGACACAGCAGCACCCTCCCAGGGGACACCAGCACCCTCCCAGCTCTCCTGCGGTCCACGTGCTGCTCTAGGGGCAAACCCTCCCTGCAGCTGCCAAGGACACGGTGCACGGGGCTCTCGAGGGCTCCAAAAAGCTCAGCGCGATCCGCAGTAATTTAAGGTACTTTCCCAATAACAGATTCAAACTCGGACATCCTGGCTTATGGCCAGCTACAAAGTTAATTAGCACATGTAAATATATATATATATATATATACACTCCAACCCAGAGTCCCTGGCAGCTTTCAGCAAGCCAAGGCTTCCTGGAAGCACAGCAGGTAGACCTGACCATGCTGAGGCAGCTGTCTACAGTAAAAGAAACAGGATGATTTTTTTTTAACTCTTCAGATCAGCAGTTCGGCTTAAAACACAGCGCCAGGTGCAAAGCCACATGGTATCAAGCTCTAAAACAGTTTAAAAGCTTTTTTGCCTTGGTCTGTGCAACTAAAAAAAAAGTTAACTGTCTACTAGAGGAATACAGACACAGGATGAAAATACAGGGGCCAACAAAACCATCCTGCACCAAGGCACAGTGCCTGTGAGCCGTGTCCTGCATTAATCACAAGCTAGCAGGAGCACAAAAGGATTTTTCCTTAACAAGGGCAGCAAACCACCTCCGCCTCTACTGAGGCTTCTTGTCAGAAGCCCTGGGAAGACAAAAGTAAAAATCACATGCTCCTTGCAAACACACGAGAAGCACTGGCCGTGCATTTCCACATCTGCAAGCAGCAGGTCACCAGCAAGATCTCAGCGCAAGCCCCAGGCCCTGGATGTTTCTGCTGCAGAAGGACCGTGGGCTGGAGCCACACAAGGTCACCAAAGCACTGGGGCAGCTCCACAGATGCCTCAGATCACACCTCAGGTCCCATTTTTACACTCCATGTGCCCAGCCCCGCTCTGGGGAGGAGGGTCCATGACCAGTAAGCAAAAAGGCTGTGGGTGCTCCCACGGGGCAGTAAAGTGGGAGCACATCTTGCTGGGGATGCACTGGTGCCCTTCAGAGCTGGGTGCAGCTGGGACACCCCTAGGCCACCTATTCCCACCAGAAGACACTGGGGTGCCTCCTCCTCCACAACTCTTTATTAATTATTTTTAAGAGAAGAACACAAACAATAGGAACAGATTAATGGAAGTAAGAGACAGAGAGCAGCCAAGCTCTTTAAATCTTTAAAATCAAACTGTTCGGTTCTTACTTTCTCAACTGATTTTGATGAAGAACAGACATTGTCTCACAGGAAAGGTATTTCCCCCCCCAGTTGGAGTCTCCATCTGAGACTGTTTTACCCATAGACCTGCATTAGCCATTACAGCACTAGGTACCAGGAGATTTACAGTCTCTGATTAGGAACAGGAGAAAGCTGGAGGTCATCACCAAAACCAGAATCAGGGCTACAACATGAATCTGTGGACAAGGTGAGTGCTTATGGAACCTCCTGTACCTGTTTATTTCCACCTGCTGAAAGACTCACAGGATTCTGCCCCACTGCTGAAGCCTTCAAAACTCCCCCATCCTCCCCCTACCACCACCCTGCTCTCCCGTTTCTCCTCTTCACCTGACATTTACTGTCCAAAATTGTTTCCCCATCACCTGTTCTCCCAATTCACACCACAAAAGCACACCACAAGCCTCCGCAAGTTGCTGCTGGCTGGCCCGCATGCCATGGAGCTCTGCCTGCACTCCCAGCCGCCCCAGCGCCTGCCAGCTCCCAGCAGTGTCCCCCGGCCCCGGCACAGCCTGTGCTAACGGGGTGCACAGCACTGGGCCGAGCACATTCACATCCAGCCCAAAAGATGGGCACAGATGAGCCCACAACACCCTGTGGATCCCCAGCGTGCAGCACTTGGGCACGGGGCTGCACAGCTCCATCCTGGACCTGCACAGCTCCATCCTGGACCTGCAGCGTGGCTCCCGAGCGCAGCAAAGCCTACACTGACACAGGCAGAACCCTCCAGGTCTCAAAAAAGGGGTTTGCAATTCAATCCAAAATCTAATTAACATCATTCAGCACACTTGTTGCTCTTCAAAGTTAGAGCCAACTTTGCCGATCGGTTCCCAGCTCCTCAGGGAGAGCAGGGTTCCCAGGCGAGGTCCCTGCCTTCGCTGGCACAACACGAATGCGGGCCAGTTGCTGTAATTACCCCGAGCCTTAGTTCATCTCTCTGAAAGGTGAGACAACAAGACACTCCCAGCTCACAGAAAATACCGGTTCATCTGTTCTCAGAGGAGTTTTAAAGAGCCCAATGAAAACATGTGGCTCAAGTTCAAAATACACTTTTTTTTAAAAGCAAGGACATGCTGAAATAAGATTAACAGAATATTTTGTTTCCTAAGTCCAGAGTAATGTTACTCAACTTGTGGTCTACGGACCATGGATGGTCTACAGAAGACGTTAAGAGGCAGCCCACAAAATGACTGCAAAATACCTTATTAAAAGGCAAAAACTAGTACCAGCACACCACACAGACACGGCAAATAAGCAAAATGCTGCTGGCACTCACCAGTGCATTTAACTGAAGAGTATTGACAACAAAGCTCACGTTTAATTACATTAAACGATGCAGTTTTTGGAAAAAACAACAAAGTCATCTTTAATCAAATGCTAAATACACGACAATTCTCCTCCTCAAACAAGAAATAAAAGGTATATATCCTCCAGTCAACTTGCGTATTTTGAAATAAAAGTTAAGGAGACCTTTGTTAATGATGCTTAATTAATACCGAGTTCTAACATCCACCTCCAAGAGCCCAACCAACCACGGTGCCTGAAAAACCCCAGCACCCAGCTGTGTGCGGCACAGCAGAGCGCGCTGCTCGTCGGCTGCCGCCCCACTGACGTGCAGCTCCAGATCAAAACCAGACCTGAAAAGCAGCCAAGAGATTTACTCACTCTTGCTTTAAAGGACTGGTGGAAGCAGAAATAATTAAGATGCGATGAAAATGGGCAGAGAGATGCTCCTAAGAAGTGCACCACAACGTAAGGTTAATGGATTTGTCTAATCAATATGTGCATGAAATTTTCTTGGGAGGCAGTTGATATTACACACAAATATTCATATGTACTGTACCTATGAAGTCCTTTCAAGAGGAAAACAGCCCGTCTGCCACAAATTTAGGGCTCTGTTCAGAACAACAAAGATGACAATGTCCGTGTCTGCAGCCCGGGAATCCACAGTTCAGTCACAGCAGAGCACAGAGGTTTTACATTAACATTGCAGCACAGGGCCAACAGGAAAGATCAGGCACCTCCTGAGCTCTGTGGCATGAAGGAGAGGTTATTTCAGTCCCAGGGATCAAGGCTTGTACCTGCACGTGATCCTAAAACATTTTCCTTGCTTTGGAGGAGTACAAAGGTCAAGCTAGACTGGCAGCACCCTGCACGTGATGGTCAGACCCTGCAGTTCCTCAGCTGCCTCTCCAACAGTGGTACCCAAAACAGCTCTTGCCCCATTCCCCAGCTCACCCGCCGGCAGAGCTCTCCTCCCTCTTCTCTTTTGTCCAGATGACTTCCGAACTAGATTCTCTCCTTGCCTGACCAACGGTGCAGACGCACGAGCAATTACGGCAGCAGAGCTGGGGGACGAAGGGGCCTTGCAGCGCCATGACAGAGTTGCTCAGAGCAGGGTGTTGCCCTTGTAAGAAGGTACAACCGGTCCCTAAGGCCATGGAGAGGATGACAGAAGCTCAGGAGCTGAAGTCTCTCATCCTGGTTTGCTGTCTCATAGCTGCAATCAGGCTGCATCAGCTCTCCCAGCCACGGTATGGCTCCACACAGAACCGGTTCCAATCCCTGATGAAAGATGACTTCTGTGCCCTGCTCCTATCGCTGCCCAGAGCCGCAAAGCAGGATTTGCCACTTGCATTGCTCCTTTCCAATCTTTCCAAGCTATTTTGGGCACGGGACCCATGTTTAGCTCTGCCCCAAGATAACCCCTGCCAGCATTTGTGTACAGATCTTGGCACCGCAGCGGCACGGAGCAAGGTCAGAGCGTTGGATTTGCCAGCCCCATTCCCAGTCGCGCTTCCAAAAGCAGGTCTGCCAGACCAGCTGCTCCCAGCAGCGGCACGGCACTGGCCTGGTGCTTCTGGAAAGGGCATGCTGGCTGTGCAGTGTGATTCCTGTCCCTGACAGCCCTCGCTCAGACCCCAACCCACAGCAGGAGAATCTGATTCCCCGAGAGCCGATGAGACATCTGCGCACCCGCCCCAGCACTCCTCCTTGCCAGGGGAGCACTTGCAGGGGATTTCACACGCTTTAAATACATCTCAGCCCTCAGCAAAGGGGCTGCAAGTGACCTTGTGATGGTTCCCAGAGGGACATGTATGTGCTTAAAAGAACAAGACTGACCCGTTTCTCTTTGCAGGAGCACTCGGCCGTTACTCCCCAGCTGCAGGGACATCGTCTTATTAAAATGCACAAGCCACCGAGTGCCAGCCTGGCCATGGCTCCAGCCTCAGGTCAGCATCAACATGGCCGGTCTGAGTCTTCGCTTTTCAAATCCACTCATAACGTGCTTCTTTTCCTTTAGTCTCCCTACTCCCGTTGTTGGATTTCCCCCTCCCTAATCAATTTTAAAAAAACCTAAGCGCCTCCCAATTTTGCAGCTGAGACTGGTAAACCGTGCGGACAACCCACGGCTCTTTGAACAGCGAGCCTGTCAGCAGGGACGTGATGGCAGAGCTGCTCCTGTTATGCAACAGCATCGCTGCTCCCGTGCCAGGGCACCCACGGCCCTGCAAAGCCATTCCCACGCTGCCGCGCCGGGACGCGGGAGAGCCGGCACGCACGCGGCCACACGCAACCCGCAGCTCCCGACTGGCAGCTGCAGCCTCAATGCCCAAAAGGGACACTTCAAGTAATTAAAGATAGTGACAAGGAACAGTGAAACAGAAACCCACACTAAAAAAAAAAAAAAAAAAAAAAAAAAAAAGGGTTGGGGGGGGGAGGTGGGATTTGGATCCATGCACAGGCCCATTCATGGAACAAAGGAGTTATTTTAAGTCTGGGCTGGAAATAGAAAACAAATTAGACCATGCAAGGCCTTTGTTGAAGATGATCTGCAAAGACAAATGGAAACGCCTGGAGAGGAAATTAAAAAAAAACCAAACATGAAACCACCCGGGCACTGGGACTGCAAAGGGAAACAGGGCAGGGGACTGGAGAAGGAAAGGAAAGGAGTGACAATCAGATGCCAGAGCACAGATTAGGCAGCCAAAAAGGAGACAGATAAGAAAACCAGTGCAGGTCAGCAAAAGCAGACTAACAGAACTGACTGGTAAAACCCCAGGGATGGAAAAACTTCTGAAAATGCCCCATTTTGTGGTGGAAGCCCATCCCAGAGTTCCAGATACAGAAATGCAGAAGCTGCACTAAAAAGCACATCTTCTGGGGCAAGATGGGCTGTGCAAAGGAACAAACCAAACCCTCCTCCTCTTCTGCCCAACCCCCTGCCTGGTAGCCTGGCATGCTGCAATATTCGCCCTGTGCTGCCACATCCACCTGGGATGGGATCCAGGCAATTTTAACCATGGTGCAAGTGCAGACAGCCTGTTCCAGGGCAAAGCTCCTTCTCTCCCCACTCCCAGACCTCATTTCTCCTCGGTCTCTTCCCTGCTCACTCTATACAACATCTTTGCCACTCCAGCCACCCCCCTCTTACATTAAACATGGACTTAAACGCTGGAGCTGTTACGCAGTTCTAATCTCAGTTGAATAAACACACACCAGCAAGTTTAAATCAAAAAACCCCACGCAATTGCTCGCTGACAACGATACTGTAACCATGTGGCTATTTCAGCTGGGCTCCCAAGTGCATTACACAGCCCATTAAGGACCATCGCTGTAACAACACATCACCGCTGCAGCCACTTGCTGCTCCCAGGAGCTAACCCAAAGCCCAGGCTACCCAGACAAACAAGGCTTTTAAAATGCAAGGCGGATTACAAAGCACCTGCGAGATTTATTTATATATTTTGCGCAGAACACGCTGCTCATTTGATTTTCAAACTCCCTTCAGTTCACGTTGCTAAAGAGACAGGTCCTCTGATGTCTTGGGCACGTTCATGAAAGCGAGGGGAGTCATCTCCTCCAGATCCTTTTGTTGAACAAATTACTCAGCTCAGGAGTGACATTTTCGGTTATTTACATCCTGAATAAAGAAGGGAAATTCATTTTCTGGAGTTCCTAAGATAAGTTCTTTGAGGCATATTGTACCGCTAAACATTTTCTCCTTTCGCACGTTCCCAATTTTCAAAGGCGACAAAACATCTTTGCCTTCTAAATTATTCCTTTTCTTTCATGATCCTCTAATGATTCAGGAGTCTAAACTTCACACGAGGATCTTTGAAGAGCACCAACTGCCAGCATAAAAGCTGAACTACTATGACAAACTGCACAATTTAATGCCTCCCTAGGAAGACACGTGCAAAGGAACAAAATTACCCTAGGGAACCGAAACGAAGCCTGAAAATAAATTAAATGACCTGTAAACCAAGGTACTCAAAAATATATGAGATGCTATGCAGCTGTGCCATAAAATATCACTAAAGGACGGAGTCTTTTGGGAGCAGAGCTGTTTTAAACTAACCCATTTCACTCCTGGTTTTCACTGCACTTGCTACACGTACCCAGCACACCCCTGCGCCCCAGACTCCGGATGGGAACTGAAGTAACGCTACCTCGGTCCCTTGCGATGGTCTGTCAAACACCAGCTCTGAACCCTCCCCTAGGCCTTCCTCCTAACATCCTCCAGGTAATTACTGGCAGATAGAGCCAATTTTCAGCCCAGGTTAATAACTGAATTCCAGCTATTTGTTCCTGCACATCGCTGCTGCTTTCATTTCTCCCCAGGAACGGCGATGAGAAGTTCTGGCTCGCTGGCGGCCCAGCGAAAGGAGCTGCTCATTAGCTCACAGCACATCAGTCGGACAGACAGGTCTAAGCGGTAGGAGCCATTAATTGGGTACATTCTGCTTTCCTTGTCTAGGTAATTAATAGCTTCTAGACAGAAAGTCAAAGTCTCTCCAGAGGCACCAAAAAATTCCAATGTTTGCATACAACGAGGACAATTTGCACTGAGGGAAAGGGAGCAGAAGAACATCACCTCCACCTCCTCCTCCATCCCCTTGTCAAATAGCCCGTACATAAACCACAGCCCACTGCAGCAAGAGGCCTGGACTGCAGCAAACCTGTTCTGAACCCACAGAGGAGTGTTACCCTGAAATAAGGAAAAGCTTGCACAGCTCCAGCTCCCTCCAGCTTCACTCCAAGGCAAACGGCACTTTGCGGGAGCCAGGCTTTGGGTTATGTTTCTACAGACGGGCTTACAAAACAGATGGGGATTCCTGATGTGTTTAATAACTGAACTCGTGCAAGTGGGCAAACGGGATTTCAGTGCTTCCCTGCCAAGCTCAGTCCTGCTGACAACAAGCTGTCCAAAGCTGTCAGTCACTCCCCAGCAGACCAGGAGTCCTGCCTTGCTGATCAGGACACTTCTCAAACCGCAGCCTGCTCGGACCCTTTGTCATTTGCCTCTCCTGGGCTCAGAGCAGTGGTTTTCAGCCTGTCATTTACAGGTTTCTGGGAGTCTGGGGACTAGTTTGCAGGAGTCCTTGAAAGGTGACTGTAATTCATGCTACGCAGGTGAGACATCTTGAAGGGTCTGCTCTTCCAGGGAGAAGCAATGAGCACCAGCGAGACAGGGTCAGAAGATTCTGGTCTCCCTGCCCCGTCACATGGGAGGGAGGGGAGACTTTTGCCTTGTTTGCTGGCAAAATGCCCAGGCCCTGGGCTATCAGTCCATCCTGTTTAGCAATTGCTGAACTCAAAGCTAATAAGGAATAATAATTAATAACTACTTAATAAACCCCCTCAGCTAGCAATGTCAAGCTATTCCCAAGATGAGTCACTGGCCCAATTTGCTGCTGCCACTGTGCAGGCACAAGCAGGTACCTCCTGTCCCCCTCCACCTGTCCTGGGGCCGAGGTTTCAAAGGGCTCTTCACCATCCAACCTTTCAGCCATGTAAGAGAAACCAAGAAAACCACAAGGGAAATGTCTGACCCAAAGCAATCCTCCTCATCTGGGCAGCACAGCTCCTGGGCACACAGCAGCTCCAGCTCCGAGCCAAGCTGGAACTCAAACCAAGCTGGTCTGGACAAGAGCACTGGGAATGCCAGCAGAGGAAATAGGAGAGCCACAGTCCCAAGGTCAAATACTGCTTTTGTGGATCTATAGAAGCAAATTAACGGCATAATAATCTTTCCAGAGTCCATCTGGGAGGTATTTAAGGATGCTTCCCAGTACCTCCACGCACTGCGCTAATAACCGTGATGAAGGCCTCAGATTTGAGCTAAGATGAACGCTCGTTACGCACAGCAAGAAAAGACTGGCATCCAAAATTGTCTCTGCTGAGGCAATGAGTTTGCCGTGGTATCAAGCTGAAACAGGGCAGCTTACACAGGGATAACTAAGACGATTATTGTCCCCAAATCTCCGTGACTTCTGCTTGGGCAGTTGAGCTGCTCATGAGACAACTGCATTTAACAGCCCTGGTACTTGACTGGGAGTTAAACGATGGTGGAGCTCACTGACAATAGCTGTGGTGCCTGTGAGGGCTCTGTGCCGCAGCACACGGCCCTTCCCGCTGCTCCTGCAAAGCCCCCGAGCCCACCCGGGGAACACGAATATCCCCGCCTGCTCTTCACACTTCACCCAGCCTCCTGCCAGCCACACACCCTGCCCTCACAGAGAGCCTTACTGTGGGAAAACACACCCTTCCCAGGGAAAAGACAGCACAGAAGTGAAGAGTTCAGGGAAAAAAAAAAAAAAAAGAAGAAAAAATGAAGCCAAACGCTTTTTAAATAGCCAAGAGGCAATCGCAGCACTCCAGGTGTAAAGCAGTCACGTCAGGGGTTACTCCTCTGCACAGCCGGGCAGTGTGTGTGTGCTCCTGGGGCTCTCTTGCATGGGAAAGTCCTGATTTGTCCACCTTTGGAGCTGCAATTCCAGAAGAATTCACACCAGTGGGTACTGATTACAGCTCGGTAGGCACAGACATGCCACTTCAAACTGGAAAAACAGCAAGCTTCTGTATTTGGGATAACTCCCCAGTTTTTAAGTTGTACAGGAATTTTTATGGACGAACACAGCGCACGCACACACAGCCCATGAAGCTCTGCTGCATGCTTTACCCAGGAAATTCAGTCTGCTTTAATACAAAAAACTTGACCACAACTTCAACCAATGGAAGAACTGCCTGCCCTTCAAAAGGAGCAATGTCATCCTCCCAGCAGCTGGGAAATACCAGGTTTCCCACACAATCACTGCCAGACTCTCCCAGCACTTCCAGAGCCTCCCAGCAGTAGCTCCACACAGCTCTGGGGTGCTGCCTTGCAGGACAGAGATGACCCAGGTGGAAGGTTGTTGACTGACTTAGGCAGGCAGGATAGGCAGCTCCTTAGTCCTCCCTCCCACAGCTCCAGTTTAAGGGGTGTGGAATGACTTAATTATGCCCCTCAAGGCAGGAAGAAGTCACTTGTCTTTAAATACTCAAACTTTTATTGAGTTAACAAGTTTTAACAAGGTCAAGGCTTGAACAGTAAACTCTTACCCAAAGGGGAATTCGCTGTTTCCCCTTTTGCAATTCATTAGTGTCCCCCACAGCTTATTTCTTATCCCTGGGTTAAAGTGATAAACTTTACAGACAGAGAAAAATCAAGTAAAGAAAATACTTCAGCAGTTAGACAGGGTAAATAAACCTTAATTTTCTTCATCCTATCACAATGTCCCAGAGAAGCACCTGGCACTCTGCACACCACCCACACACACCCCCTTGGAGGGGGCCACAGGCAGGATGGCAGACAGGGCACCCTCATCTGTCACCTCCTGCCTGGCACAGGGGTAAGCTCTGGGAAACCCCCTCTGTTCAAACCACTGTGGTCTCTGCGCTGCAAACAGCTGCACAACAGCTGGCTGGGAGCTGAACAATGGGCTCAGGCCACCGGAGCCAACCCCTTCTCCCTCCGTTTCCTACGGCACGGCTGGTTGCCGATGAGTAGGAAATCTCCACAAACAAACACACAAATCTTGCAGACAGATGCTAGAGGTAAAGGAACGAATGCTGAACTGTTTAACAACATGGAAAGAGAAATATTAATTGCAGCCTTCCCCAAAACCACCTCCCTGCTCCCCAGCCCAAGCCTGGAAAAGGCTTCCCAGTTTTGTTTCTACATCAGCCACCCACAGGGCAGGACCATTCCCACGTCCCCATGTGCTCATTTACATCATCAGCCTTGCCACAATATTTCCAAGTCCTACAAGCTCAGACTGCCAAGGAAACAGCACAGCATTACCATTCAAACATACACCAGCCACCAAGATCATTTAACCATGCGAGCACAAAGTCACCTACTAGGCAGGAGCGGGGACAGAGGAAAAGTCAACCCTTGCCAAATTTTACCTACTTCCCACAGCCCCGTGAGAAGTGCAGAGCATCAGGGATGTACCGTGCTCAACCTGTGTTTGAGAGGTCCTACTCATTGTCCACTTGAGGACCCCTCAGCAGCAGGTACTGACCTGAGCAGGAGTGCCAGCAGTTGGACATAAAGAAGTTTTAATTTCCCCGAGCAGGAGTTTGTACTGGTTTGAGTGAATTTGCTTTTAAATCAGGTCTGCTTAAACTGGAGCTGGTTTCCTGCTGCGATTCAGATATCCCATTACACAGCTCATCCCAGCTGCCAGCTCTGTACAGCTCAAGCAAATGGAAAGTTGAGCAGTTCATGGAAAAAAATGCTTTTATACGCAGACAAAGAAGTCAGATTAAAAAAAACCCATCTTCTATAATCTTGTCTACAGAATTTACCTCCAGGTTCTGGTACTTGGTTAAATAAAGGTATGGACAGGTTGGATGGGGGGTTGAGCACTCTGATCTAGTGGAAGGTATGGGGGGCAGGGGGCTGGAACCAGATGATCTTTAAGGTCCTTTCAAACCCCACCCATTCTAAGATTCTGGGGAAACTCAGCAGACAGCACACTTCTGGACACAGAGCAGGATGCAGAGCTTAGCCTGCACCTCTTCTCTTCCAAAGCAACCTTCCCGCTCTCCCACTCCAACCCAGCCTCTTCAGTGGAATTCCAGTTTGGCATCCCTTGCCTCCAAGCAAACCACCCTCTTCCCTTTACAACTTTCAGTTCCCTCAGCCTAGATCAGACAGGGCCCTAGGGGGAAGTGCAGGACCCCACCTGCTCCAGCAGGAAGCCAGGGCAGGTGCGATGTGCGTGAACAGTCACCACGGCTCTGCTCGAGACACAGCAAGGAGCTCTGTCAGAGCTGCTCCCGCGGGCAGAAGCAAGGGAGCAGATTGCACTTCTGTGCCTTAAACACACCAAGAACAATCTGTAACAAGGTACTTAATACTTCAACACGTGAAAGGCCTAAAATATAATTTCTGTCAACTAAATCAGTGTTAACAGGTCCACAACCTATTTTATTAGCTAGATGCTAATGGAGCTACAATACATCAGGTCCCATTTTAAAAGTCACAAATAGTTTATAAAGGCTTAATCAATCATTAAATAGGTGTTTGAATAAATGGCTAAATCAATCATTATAAGCCCTAACTCTAAGTAAGCTATCGGACTTTTTAATAATCTGCAATATCTCCAGCTGAGATTCCCACACCTACGTATACGACCCCATCATGTTACAGACCTGAAGAACAGAACATGCTATCTATCATTTCTTAACTATTTGAACAATTTTTACATAGGCTTTAATGTAAATATAGACCATATATTGCCACGTTCCACGTAGGTGATGTTAAAAACACAGATGAGACATTGCGGAGCACTAAAAAGTGGTCCTTTGGGATGGCACTGGAGAATATTTAATAAAGGCAAAAGCTGCAGGCTAATTTCCCCTGGGAGTTCCCACTTAGAGCCTGTCGCAGTGAGAATCCATCACAGACAGCACTGATTCACCCACACCAGAGAGAAAAGAACCCCTCTTCCTTCCCCACCGCCGCCACCAGGATATCACCCCTGGTGAATGAAGGAGCCCCTCTGTCGGAGTGCTGCCAGCACATCCCCGCTGCTGTGAGTGCAGCTGGCGACCCGCACCCGCTCCCTCTGCAGCCTGCAAACCTGAGCACGGCCAGCCACCTGCAGGGGCTATGAACATCCCACCCCAGGTGAGCATCCAGAGAGGGCAGGGCATCCCTCTGCTCAGATGCTTGCTCAGCTCGGAGAAAACTGCTGAGCAGCCTGAGGCTGCGACAGTGCCGGTCACTCCCAGCTTGGAGCAACTGGGACTTCAGGAAGTGCACGCTCCAGGTCTGACCCACAAAGCCGAGTTTCTCCACAAAGAGAAGACAATGTTTGGCAGCAGCAATTCCCAGCCTTGCTCTTTGGCTTCACACACGAGCTGCCCTCGTCCAGCAAGGAGCTCTGAAGCAGACAGGTGAGGTGACAGAATAAGCTTCACATCTTTAGATGGAGCTCATGACACTAAGATACTTAACATAGCATTTCTCAGGGAATGGAGGGGGGAAAAACCTGACAAGTGCCCTCCCACCATCCTCCCCAGCATGGAGAGACCAAATGTCTCGCCTGAGCTCAACCTGGGGCTGCTATGTGCCTGAGAGGGATGGGAGGAGAAAAGGCCAGCTGAGCAGGAAGGGAAATATCTCTTCAACTCCAGCAAGACAATCCCTGCCAAGAAATGCACCACCAGTTCCTCACTGGCTTTACTGAGAGAAGTTAAAAACAATAGCACTGAGGCGCACAGCTGGAGCAGATGTTTTTAATTCTTCACTGCTCACAAGCAGCAGCTTTTCCTCCCCTCCTGTTCACCCACCTACCCTCTCTGCAGGTATCCAGCGGTGGGAGTGTGATGGAGAGGGATGGAGCAGAGCTCTTCCCCAGTGCCAGAGCCATCCCTCAGAGCTCCCACCTCAGCCTCTCTCATGAACCTGCCTGAGAAGGGTTGTGATCAAGCTCTTCTCTTTGATCCTCCTCATTCATGCCAGGTAACCTTTGTAAATGCTGTTTAGCAATCCCAAAGAGCAAACCAGGCTGCAAGAGATGCAGTTTAACACACAGACTGATACATTAAAGTCACTCACACCCTGCAGCACCACTGTTCTCTTTGGCACACCAACCCAAAGGTTAGTTATCAGCAGGTATTCAAATTTCAAAGTAAAACAGTTAAACTTTAAACCATTTAAAGTCTGTATCACACCCATGTGTGCTAAGCAGAGAAGGCAAAGGCATCCTGTCCGACGGTTTTAAAAGATTTCAGGTCACTGTCCCTTATGCAATGAGAGTTACTCAGCTGGATAAGATCAGCCATTAAGCAGGATTACAAATTTATCTTCCCTCGGTAGTGTGATCTTCTACTAAGAATCGTATAATGAAAAATAATATAGAAAATGTTTTAAGAATTGCCCTTTGAGGCACCAGCAAGGCACAAAATGCTCACGTGGCAAAAGGCAAAATCTCGTATTTTAACTGCAAGGATGCTGCAAAGCACTGAGGTGGGCAAAGAGGCAGAAAACAAAACACCACAGCCCTGGTGTCAACAGCAGCACGAGAAAACTCTGGCAGTGCTGAGACCCTGCAAATCAAACCAGCGGGGCTCCGTTCGGAGGGGAAGATGGGAAGCATCACCAGCCGACCCACCCCGAGAAGCTGGGATTTGATGCACCCTGCTTCCACGGTACCTTTCTGTAACTCACATCTGGGCAGTGCCTCCCTACCCCAGGGCAGTAAAAATAAATACAGACACAATCTAAGACATCCAACCCCCTGAGAGAACGAAGGCAATTCTTACAGCCTCGCTCCCAGCCCCAGTCACGCGCTGCCTTCGCTCGGCACAGCGCAGAGGCAGCTCCAGGAGCAGCGCTGGCCAACAACTGCCCCACACCTCCCGGGGTGGGCACCTCCCACTTCCCCATCGCCGTCTGCACTGACACTTCAATCTCATCCCGCTAATCACCGCACCAGGGAACACTGGACTGCTCCAGCAATGACATCATTGGCAGATTTGATTACAGTGCTGATTACATCATCACCCACAAGAGATTATGCAGCTTTCCAAATGGCACCAGCAGCTTCTAAATAGCTTAGCTGGAGGAAGCCACGACGGACACGTATATTTCAGAAGTCTCAGGCTGGAAGTTTAATGGAAGAACTTTCAACACTATCTTTTGGAAATATCCGTGCGTGGACAAAGTATTTTCACATGCCGTTGCTCATGTCAGTGAGCCAGCACATGCTTAGGAGAATATTTTGGTTCCTGGAAAAGTCACAGGCGCGGCGAGCGAAGGGCTCTGCGTGAGCGTAACCAGAAGAACGTCACCGCCGCTCGCGGGGCAACAGGCAACCCCAGATTTGCCAAGTGCACGATCGGGAATGTGTGTGCTGAACCATCTCTCTCCAGGGTGGGAAAAATACTTTAAAAAGACTATTTAAATGACTTTCAAGAGAAGATAACGAAGTTTAATAACAGGAACTCAAGTGAGAAGCAAGCACGCGTTACAGAATCTGGCACTGTGAGTCCAGGAGCGTGAGAAGGACAGTGTTTTGCTGTCCCCATGCCACACACCAGCATTAGCTCTGTCACGGGGTGCTGCTGCTTGCTCAGCCTTCCCTCCTCTGCGTGGACTATTTGCAGAAACAGCATTAAAGCAACCATCAAGCAGATGCTTAAAAAATGCAGAATGACGTTCAAATGACATCTATCCATAAATCAGCCCAAACCACAAACATCTGAAGAAGATTTTCACTTAATCCAATTTACTGTAATCTCTCTCTTTAGTTAAAATGACAGAAATGTCAAAATGGGACTTTACTCCTCTGTCAAAGCATCTCATGGTGAAAAAGGAAAATAAGCAGGCTCTCGCACGCAGCACCACTTATTAGGTTAGGAATGTCAAAACTGTACTTTGATTCTCACTATTAGCAGTCACATCCACATGCTGTGCCCTTCTGTTTCACTTCATTTCCCCCAAAAGTGAGCACAGAGCATATGCTCCACGCCAGGCATCATCCAAGCAACACCACAAGTGTTCCCGTTTTTGTTCCTGATGACCCTTGTGCTCATCTCTGTCTGGGAGCACGCAGACCCTCTCGGATCACACAGAAACACTCTTATTTACCATCAAAGCTCTCAGGAGTGCTGTGTTCTGCTGCTTCCAGAAAAATAAAACAATGATCCAAGCCTGCTCGACAGACCAACCTCAAATTGCTTTCCCCTATCTCCCCACATTAATTAGCAAGTGGGGTAATTGACTCTCTGCCTGGGAGTTAAGCGCGTGTGTGTCCGCATATGTATTTCCATGTGTGAGAGTGTGTATCGTTTTCCCCAATGGTCACAAAAATTAAGCCATTATCCAAGAGTCCAGGAAAGTGAAAGAAAAATACCTACTGTCAGGAGTGGGGTCTTCATGCATTATTTAACAAGAACTCTGTTGGCAAAACTGGTGTTGTTTTTATATAAAAGCTAATAGAAATTGTACCTCCAGGTGTCAAAACACTGATGGTAATTCCTGCTGCCTCAGACATCTTGATGTTTCAATTTTAGCAGTATGAGGAGCCTGCAGGGAATCCAAGAGGGTAAAGTGCTTGTACTCAAAGAGAAGCAGAGAGAAGGAGAGCCTTTTTATTTCTTTATAAAGGGCTCAGGGGAACAGTTCTACTCACTGGAATTATCAGATCTGGTTCCCCTGCTCCTTCCCTTCCTTGAAAGAGGAAAGAGCAAGATAGGCTAACAAGGAGTGATTGTATTGTGTCGACAGGGGAAAAAAAAATCCACGAGGCTGCTAAGGAGAAGCGAAAAGACAAAGAATTGGTGAACAGAAGATATCGCTGGGGTGCAGCAGCACAAGAGCAGCTGGAGTAACAGGACGCTTCAGTGATCCCCGGGGAACAGGCAAGCTGCAATGGAAGAGCAATTTTAATACAGGTTGGGTTTTATTAAGTTCGTGCCTAAAAGCACAGCAACACGTAGGACCCCTCACCAACTTCCACGTGCACTTCTTCAGCCCATCCCACCTCCGCAGAGCAAGGACAGGGCTGTGAAACAGTAAGAGACCAAGGCACATCAAGAGTTCTCTCCCTGACCACCCCAGAAGGTACAGCCAGCTCCAGCCAAAACCAGAGACACAGCAAAGGCACCAGGTAGCAAATAAGCTCTGACATTTCAATAATCAATTATGGCACCTATGAAATAGTGGTTCCAGGCCAATGCTGCACCTGGAAACCACAGACTATGCAGGCCACTGTCCCCAATGGAGGCTGCAGGGAGGAGGGCACAGCCCTCCAAACCCACCCTCCTGGGCTGCAGTGTGTAGGAAAGCCCCAGGGACCACCTCATGGTCTGGGCAGTCCTGTTTCCGTATCACTTCCACCACGGGACGGCGGGGGGGACAGAAAAGAAGAAAACAATAGCTCAGGAATCCACACACAGCTCAGCATGGAGTTCAAGGGAAAAGAAAAACAGCTTCTCCAGGCAGCCACTCAGCCAGGGACACAAAGGTCTTGGAGAGATCCTTCATTGGGTCATGAACTTTCGCAACCCCATTGCAAAAACAGCGCTGAGGAAATTCCCGAGGAAAAGTAAATGGACACAAGAGCAAGCTCAGACAAGGCATGCCAGGACTGCTGCTGATCCCATTGCACCAAAGCACATGCCCAGTCTCCTTCCACCTGGCAGCCCACCAAAAAGCACGACAACCCGGGGGTCCAATGCACCCCAGATCCTGCCGTGCCTTGTACCTGGAGCACAGCAGGGACCGGGAAATGAGCAGGGCACTCCCCTCCCACACGGATCTGATCCTATGAGGTTTTCCCAGAGACCTGTACCAGGCCCCCTCCCCACTCTGTCTGCCCAGGTGTCACTTACGGCTCACTAACATTTCAGGGATGGGCAGTCACCGCTCCCCCCACTCCGAGAGACTCATTTGTTGCCTTCTTGCTCCTCCAGCCATGTCTTGCAGTGCGTGGTATAAACTTTAAGAGGCAATGACCTCATCAGGAGGCGGGGAAATTGGCCACTTGCCACCTTCTCATTTTTCACACAAGAAAAATAATTTATGAGTGAAAGCCCATTTTATTCATCTGAAAAATAATAATAATAATAATTTAAAAAATCCTCCTAAAAGCAGCAGGCCTCCCTCGGAGTGCATCACTCGTACAGCAGCTCCTGGAGCAGCACCAACCTGGGGTGATGCAGACGGGACCCCCAGCACTCCTGGGACACCCTGCTCCAAGGCAGGGCCCCCCAGCACCCCCAGACACCCCACCGCTCCCCAGCCCCACAGAACACATCAGGCTATGGTGCAAGCATCCCTCCCATCTCCGGTAAGGCTGGCTTCCGCTAAGGCGCAGGGAGGGACTTCCAGCTCGCTCTCATTTGTAACTCCTCCAAAAGGGCAATTAAGCAGCCAAACCGTAGCTGCGACTGGGATTTCAGCTCAGTTCTCTGGGATGAGGCCATCAGACAGGGCTCTGCAGCGAGCAGTAACTCCAAGGCATGTCATTAATTCTGCCCAGACATGTATCACACCCCATTTCAGAACGCACACGGAGCATGTGTGCGGTGCTCTGCACACGCAGGATACGCGGATCCTGCATACTCACACATTTTATATACTCGTATTACTTATGTTATAGATTCACACATACATTACTCATAGCTCTTAAGAACAGAACATACAGCTCATCTTGGCATGAATCCCAGAGAAAGGAAAAAAAAAAAAAAAAAACCAAAACCAAAAACCCCTGCAGTAACAAATCCAACTTGCATTGAATCCAACAGCATCTGTGGTAGGAGTCAGAGCAGTATTATGGATCATTAAATGATTGAATTATTTTGTGTAACACACCCATGCGTCTCTGATAACACCAGGCAAACCTGCTGTTTCCAAGGGACATTTCCCCACTGAAAGCGCATCGCCGCTCTCCCAAGTTTTTGCCCGTAACTGTGGGAAACTGTGCAAAAAGCAGTTTATTTCTGCAGTGTGCATTCAACAAGCTGTTGTGTACATTGTTCCACCGAGGCACCCCTGTGTTTCAAGACAGGGCCCAAACGTGTTCGTACGGGACTGCAGCTGTCCCTAAGAAGTGCAGTATCTCTGAGTCCCAAGTGCTGGACAACACTGGAGTCCACTCTCAAGAGCAGTCTGGCACAGCAGTGGGGATATTTCATCTGTACACACCATCCAACAGTGGCAAGAAGGCAGATGAGCACGGACTGAGAAGGTAACTCCTTAGCAGGACACCGCGCAATGAAAGAAAACTTTTAAGAAAATCACAGCACGCAGCAGCTTCTGTACACCTTTGTAACCTCCGCATCAAGTTTGCAGCATATCAAAGCTTTCTTCTTCATCCCCTCCAAAAGTGGGCTTCGTTCACTCTTTGGAGCTTTACACCCAATGTTAAAGAGATTTAAAAAGTCACAGTTGCAAGATTCGCATTTACTGAAGGAGAACTGAGCACGACGAGGAGCAGCACAGCTCACCCCAGCTCTGCCCTCCCGTCCCACCCGCAGCATCCCTCTCCCAAAAAGCTGCTGCTTTCCAGTCCAGCAAAAGCCCCATGCCACCATCCCTCCTGGAATCCCCACCACAGCAGAAGTGTCTTCCCCAGGATTACAGGACCACGATCTGTAATCAGAACCAGCAAAACCACCCATTCTCCAAGTTCTGCAGCAGAGTTCACCAGCAGTAACTCCCCGTATTCGACAGCCAGCACCAAAACAGCAGCTGCAAACTCCCACTGGCCTGACCGAAGTCAAAACACACCGAGCGCTGCTTTTCAGGCAAACCCAAATTACAGCATCATCTGCTGACTGCTCCCGGGACGAACAAACCCACATTAATTACAGGCTAAACTTTGCAATTCACCTCTCAAAAGCACGAACCATCAGCAAAACCGCTTCGATCCCACTGACAAACCCCCTCTCCGGCCGACGGAGCAACGCGCGAGACACCGGTGTCAGGGGGAAAAAAAAATTTTCCAAACTTTTTCCTCTCCTTTTTCCTCGTTGCTACCCTCCCTCTAAAACTACGTACTCCCTGCCAAGGAGGGCTGGAGGGATAAAATCACCTCAAGAAAGCAGCAGGGGCTCACAAAACCTCGCACTTCACCTCCACCGGCCAGCAGCCGGGCAACCGCAGGAGTGTGAGCTCGGCCCCCAGCATTAAACACTGTTTCTGTGTCGCCGGGCCAAGTCCCAGTTTTTCAAAGCAACTTCTTTCTGCTGTGGCCTAGTTTAGTTCTCCACACAAAACGGCACCAAAACAAAAGCCGCCCAGCCGGCCGGGGGAGGGAAGTGGGGGGTACTTACCTAGCAGCATCCCCACATCACCTCCTGCATCTTTAGCAGCCGCCCTCTTAACTTCTAAATAAATAAATAAAGCGAGGCCACACAGCCTTAAAACCAATCTGGAAATGAAATGGAAAGCCTGTAATTATTTCTCAATGCTCCTGCCAGTCTCAGCCTATAAACACAGTGGATTACATAAGTCCACCCCTCCTGTTTTGAAGCCAAAAGTATGAGCTTTCCTCCAGCTCTGGCAGCAAGTAATAATTCCTCGTCGGCATGGCAACGCTGGCTGGCTTCCAGCAGACAATGGGCGACTTGAAATACTGCTACGGCCTTTTTATAGCTTAGCTCTGAAAAACCTCTAAAATATTAGCTATCTGATGGCTAACCCAACTTGACAACCTCTCCTTCCTTTAACCGTTTCCTTCCTGCCCCGCCAGCAGGCATTGCCCAGATGAACGGTCCAGGGTCACCGGGCAGTGGAGCAGGGGATGCTCCTCTTCTTCCCAGGGACACCACGCAGGAACCGTTTCCCATCTACTGGATTTGCTGATTTGTCACAGACGCAGCATCTGCAGGAACTGCCACGACCCCATCTGGGCTTTTCCGGGTTCATTTCAGTCTGATGCTCAGCAGGTACATTTGCTCTGCTCGTTGGCTCCAGCAAGCTGCGTGCGAGGTTCCCCGCCAGCTCGCCTGGCCTGAGAGAAAACAGACCACAAAATAACACTTTGTGCATGTGGTTCTGTCACTGCCCTCCCGGGCAAGCTGTGAGCAGGCTGGCGGGGCTCCAGGTGTGATATGCAGAGCTGCACGGAAGCAGGATGCTTTACAAACCCTCTCTCACCAAGTGCTGGGAGAATCATGCGTCCTTTTGGGATAGCATGGCAGGGATGTCCTGGAGAACCAACTGCACTCGAGATGCCCTGTGCCCCTGTGGCAGTGTAGGGCAACCTGCCCACACAGCTTGGGCTTATTCTGAAGGTGAATGAGTTAAAAGCAGTAATACATCCCGGCAAGACTGAGAAACAGCAACAAAACTCAAACAGAAGAGGAAGAGACACTCAAGCCATCATTAATGTCAGTGGTGTAGGAAGACTGATGAAGTTAAGGATCCTTGTGATGGAGTTTCAACCAAATCCTACTGAAATGAGCAGCTAACACACACACACACACACACGCACGCGCAGCAGTTCCCAAGATTCATGTGGAGTTCATGCTTACCCTGACTACCCACACACTGTCCAGGATGACCCCATCTCCCCACCCTGGCACACACCTGACCACCTGAAGGTCACCAGGTCCCCGCTGCATTTACACCTCCGAGCAGGAGCTCAGCGAGCGCCGCTGCCGTGTGCTGGCTCGCTGCAGCCCAGAGTAAAACTCACCCCAAGGGCTGGGAGATCCTCTGCAATTTGTTGAATTTTGCAAGTTAGCAAATAAGCAAAGAAAACAATAGAAATTAAAGAGAAAACTGGAAAACAGCAGAGCCAAGGCCACCACAAGAACACAGTTAGCTCCATTCTCAATGCTCAGTTCTCAAAACAGTGTTGCCCGTGTTCACGATCCAGCTCCACATCTGGCAACAACTCTGGGAAACCCAAAGGCTCCTGCTCTGCCCTGGTGGTTCTCCGTGGCCAGCCCTCTACACACAGCAGCCCACCGCCCTCATGATCTCCAGGAAAGGCTCGAATGCACGACCCCTGGGAGCCTTTAACACTCAAAACCAGAAGGCAAACAAAAAAAGAACATTTTTTTCTAAATCTCATTAAGTTGCAGAGTATGATTATGATTTTCTAATGTGTAAAGGTGATAACACTGCTTGGAGCTCTAGTTCAATTAATTATTTTATGGGAATAAACATACCAGGAGAGACTAAATGCAAACCATAAAGGTTCCTCGGTACATGTCAGGCTCACAGCTGCTCAGCCTTTGATACAAGGCTAAAATTCCTAATGCCACAGAAGAGCCTAATTCCCACAGTAAAAAAAAAAAAACCAGTCAAGCAATCATCTCAGCACAAACCAGGATGCAGCACACCCTGGCAGATGCTGGTTCCTATACCAAAATGTGCAAGACGGCCAAGAGCAGCAGCTGTTGCTGCTGATAATTAAATACACGTTGTGCTAGCACAGAGCCAGGCACGAGGGGGGAGAAAACCAGACCTGTCATGGAGCATCTACCTGAATCCCAAGAGCTTAGAATGGGTTGAAGTTAAGAGATGCCAACCTTAAATCTTAAATCTCTTAATGTTGTTTTTTTCAAATGAGGACCCAGGGTCACATGACTGGAACACCTGTGCTTTCTAGGTGGGAATAATAATTTACTTTTCTTTTTAATGGCAAATTTTCTGGGTTTCACCCCAGTAAGTTACAGGTGAACAAGCCACAGAGAGCTGAAAACTAAGAACTTCCACAGGGATGGGACTTAGCCCTGCTCTGCTGAATGCCACAGACACAGCTCTATCTCATGCTCCTCTATTCCAGTGAAACCTCAGCATGTCTCAGGATACCCTCCTGAGCAGACTGCATTTGATCCCAGTCTCCTGCCCCTTGCCCCGAAACCTCCATCCCAATTTGCTATTACCAAGATGACATCTAAGAACATGACTACAAAACACCCTCTCTCCAGCCTGGGGGGAAAAAAAACCCAAACCAACAAACCGAAAAACTGCTAGGGAAAACCAAAGCTGCTATTTCCTCCTGCATGTAACGCACCACGTGCACATTAAGCACCTTAAGGTGGGCATCAGGAGTCACAAGAAAGAGAAAATAGTAAAGTCAGGGCTCAAACAGCTGGAGAAACCTTCCTGCTCTTACACAGACCAACCACTGTTCTCTGGGGGAGGAACAGCCACCCCCACCGTGACCCCAGACACACGGATGGATGATGCAAGATGGGGAATAACAACTACAAAACCCTGCTGAAACTTTAAAATGGCATCACACTACACACGCTCTTCCAGCTTAAACCCTTAATTAAACAGACTATTCTTTACAGTGCTGGAGCCACTCCAACTCCCATTGTTAAATTTAAAATAAAACCCCACAACCCCACAGCATCTGTAAGACATTAAAACATTCAATACTGACTTCTTCATTCAGCTTTAAGACATCATTTAAGAATTTTTCCTCTCAAATCCCAAATCTAAGGATTTAGAGGAAATAACCACCAGCACCTCTTACAGAATGTTTTTTCTTTTTAAATGAACCTTCTGCAATAATACCCTTGACCTTTAACGATTCCAGGCCGATTAAGTGTGTGCTCGATCATGTACAGCCTCCGGACAGACTGCACAGCCAGGGCGCCTTCAGTGCTGGGTGTCAGGATGAAGCGGAGTCTGCCAGCTCCAAATACAACCCATTCATGCACAGGGACAAAACGAGAAGGCAGATTTGACCACAGAAAAATCTCTGCGAGCACAAGAAAAATACATTAGAAAATCAATTTTGATCACTGCTAATAAAGCTGGAAACGCAAGCCAGAACCTTGTTGTTATAACCTCCGTTATTCCAAGATGGGTCTTCACTTCTCCTGCTCTCGCCAGAGAAGGAGCAACTTGCAGCCACTTGCAGCTCCTGTACCACCACTCAGGTGGCTGCCACGCCCCGGAAAGCACATGTTCAGCCACGCCAAGGGATCCAGACATGATGACTTTCCTGACGGGAGCAGGAGAAGAACCTGGGCTGAGTGCCAGCCTCTGCAAAGTCATGGGGAGCCTCTCTTCACCCGTCACTGCAAGGGGAGCAGGATTACAAGCTGAAGTATCACCTGTTAGCAACATCTGAAAATGTGCTGGCAGGCCATGACAAAGCTCCAGGTTTCCATAAAGCTCCTACAACTTTAACAACACTGCTGGTTTTCCTCCTGTAACCAGTTTCACAGCCTCTGAAACATTTTGAGGTGTCAGGTGGAAGAGTAGATGACCCAAAGATCAGCAATATGCCCAAGGCGCACCTTGGCTCCACCTGCAGCTTGCCCAGGTAGGGGTACCAGGTCAGGGACTGGTTCCCACCAGCAAACAGCCAGCCTACACACCAGACTCAACTGCACAGGCACTTTGATCTCTGCTCAGGTGATAACATCTTACCTGGGCCACATTCTAGGGCACTCCTGCCTGCTTGCTCACAGCAATTCTGCTGTGCCAAAAACATGAAAAGGGCAGCAAGGTTTGCAGAAAATCCCAGTAAGTTATCTCCAGCAGTTCCCACAGTTAATCAAAGTGTTCAATCACGCGTGCTTTAAAGTCCATGAAATTTAAAAAAAAAGAAAATAAAAATCCCCCAAAGAAATACAAAAGCTGGACAATTGGTGGAAGCAGCTTTGTTTGATCAACTCTCCTCCACCTGCCAAGCAATGCTGTGGCCACAGCAACAAATCTTTCAGGAGACTCAGTCCTGTGTGCTGATCCTACCCTGCAGCTCCAAGTGTCCTACACCCACAGCCGCATGGCCAGGGCTAAACCATCCCCCTGCTCCTCAAGCCAGAGCCTCCAAAGAACACACCCATCCCATCCCAGGTACAATCACACTCTGGGCACACCTGCCTCTACCAGAGGAGCCTGCAGCAGAGAAAAAGCTTTGCAAGGGCCAAGCCACATCCTTCGGGACAGGCTCCGACGTCAGAAAATTCTGTTAACCCAGGCAAAACAAAGGAAGCATGTGGCACGTACGTAGGAACCAAAGGATGTTGGATGAGGAACACAAAGAAGGGAGGAGGTAGGAAAAGACGACTCATTCAAGGATCTGTGCAAAAGCTGGCATTACTTTGCCAGGAGTAAAGGCAAAGTGCTGGAGAGGCAGTGCCTCTCCAGCTGGATCAGGAAGTCCAGCAGCAGAGTATACCCTGTAGACAGCAGAGAGAGGGAAAAAAAAAATGCAGCAAATCAGAGTAGGGAAATAGTTCATCACATCTTTTAGAGAAACAAAGTAGAAGGGAATAAAAACCAAATCAAGAATCTGATCCCAAGCCGTGCTATACTCCAGTGTCTTCTCTGTTTCTCTAGAGTTCTGGACCATGTCCTTGCCAAAGGCACTGCCTAGGCAATTAAAAAAAGAATAATTTAAAAGCATCAAAAACTAGACCTCTGAAAGGTATAACAATACAGTGTGCAGAGGCCTGAGGAACTTCCTAACACCTGGGAGAGAGCTGCAGACGTGTAAGAGGCCACATGGACAAACAGACTCCGCAAGCAAAGCAAGAACACGGTTGAGACACCCAACAAACAGAGCAAACCCATGAAAGACCAAAAGGACCAGCTAGCTCCGGCTGGATGTGCAACCAGGAGCAGGCGGGATCAGCGGAAGCACAAATCACTCTCGTGCAAGCCAAAAACTCGGGTAGAAATTGGAGGACAAGCGTTCAGCCAGTGACCAGCAGAAGTCACGGGGACTTTGAAACATGGCTGGAACCCATTCAAAGCTTGCTTTTTAACTCGGGAAAGGGTAAGTTCATAGCCATCCAACCACCACACCAGTCCTCTTCCAGAGGCTGCGACACTTCCTGATTTTCAGTCTGAAATAGAAATATCCTGTCAGGGGAAAGAAAAAAAAAAGTCCAAATAAAAAAAATCTAAACAAGGGGGCCGTACCCAGGCCATGCAACTCAGCCGCTTCCCCAACACACACCACTGTTATCTGTTTATTCTCAGCTGGAGCTTCCCCTCCACATCCACCTCCTCCCTCCTTTCACTTACAAATTGATATGCCATTTAAGCTCTCCTATCTGCTGGCTCTGCCCACTGCATCCTCAGCATTTAAAATAAGCTGTGACAAACGCTGGGTAAACCCAGGCACCATGAATACTGCAGAGCTGAGTGGCTGAGGGGTATTGCAGACTAGTCATATGCTTCAATATTTTGTCCCCAAGAACTCGGCCAATCCATTTAGCAGTGGAGCAGGAATCTAATAATAGACACAAGGATACACAGGAGATAAATGTACACAAGACAAAAATAAATCCCAGCCTTGTTATAATTTTAATACGGGAGCTAAACTGGGAAACGATAAATGAAGACCGTTTCCACAATTGAGTCAAGAGCAAAATTTAACTCCCAACAGCCCAAGAGTGAACACAGACATTCAAAACTGGATGGGAATTTTCAGGAAGTTGGATGAGCATTAATTCTAAAGTAAGGTTTTCATTATTTCAAACTACACCAAAAAACCCAACACTTTAAAGAAGCAGACTTTAAACAACTGTGCATGTTCTCAGTCATCAAGTTGTGGGGCCACCATCCATCTCAAAAAGTCGCTCTCAGCTCTCTGTAAGTGAAGCTCCACAGCAGCTCATTTTAATCTCAGTCAGTGATTTCAAATTGAAGTTCTAATGCACTCATATACATCTATAAACTCCCACATACATTTTTCCTTTATGAGTTTTAGCCTGTCTTCACTCTACATGGTTAACCACGCACCCCCACAGCCCTGCCTGTGCTTTAGAAAACAACCTCTGGTGTTTATGAGATTAACTGTTTCCCCATGGAAATTATCTGAGGGATAACTCTTCCCTTCCCACAGGAATACCCAGAAGAGCCTCAAAGATTTCGCAACCTTAAGCCCTGTGTCATCATGAGTTATACTTTTGCATACACAAACATCTTCTGCGTGATCAAACGAGGAGGCAGAGCAGGGGCTGTGGGCCAGTGTGACGCTCTGATCTGACCCCTGGCCAGATGTCTCCAGCCCAGGGTTTCACCCAGCAGCTCTCAGACACTCCCCGAGCCTCCGGACATGGGAGCCACCATGTTCCTCAGCAATCTGCCCCAGCATTCACCACCCTACCCGTCCACACAGCCCTTCCTCTGTGTGACCGTGTTCACAACCTCAGAAGGAGCTCCAGCTCTGCATGGAACTGGCTTTGTGACTGGCCATGGTGGGGCCTCTGAAAGGGCACCTGAAGGGGGACTCCATGGTAGCTCTGCCATCTGATTCCCCCAAGCTCTGGCTTTGCAGCTCAACATGCACAGGATCATCACCCAGGAGTGACGCAAGATGACCCAGAGCAGATCTTCAACCACATTCAAGCCCATCCTCTGCTGAACGACAACTGCTTGGCCCTCTCCTCCTCCCTTACCAGTCATCCCTGCCAGTGCTTCAAAGCTCATTAAAAGGTCTGAGGACTAATGACCACAGGAGCATCCTTCTTGGGGTGACTCCCAGACTGCAAGGAAATCCATCTTGGCGCTGAAGTAAGACTGGACCAGGCTAAATTTCACTGCACGTTTATCTCTGCTCAAATCATCCTACTAAAAAGGAGAAAAGAGTCATGTTCCAGATGGGAGAGACTTTTTATAGCAAGCCATGGATATTCTGGCACGCTTTACTGAAGGTCTTTCATCATGTACACAAGGTATAATGCTATCTAGTAATCTGAGGAAACATCCATGGGATTTTCAACCTCCTCTAGAAATTGAGATTCAACAGGAAACCACAAATACACCACGCAATTAATTTTTCTTTACCAAATGTTTCCAGTCATGTCGCAATTTTAACAGTAAGCAAACTATTTGGGTTCTTTCCAGTTCTTGTGCAACAATGTTCCTCATTTTTCATTTTATTTTTTAAAGAATCTGGCTGAGATTTTTTTTTTAAGAGAAGAATTTAAAGCAAGTTAGGAAGTCAGTGTGAATAGATCATACTCTCCCTGTTAAATACTTACACCCCCACCCCCCCCCAAAGTTTCTGTACCAGCAGAGGTTTTGTACAAACAAAGTAAAGACTATTCCCAGCTAAAAATACAGCAAGCAGCCTAAGGAATAAGAGCAGAACAACATATCTACCGACACAGGCAATGCTGAGCTATCTGAACCACATAAATAAAAGTCTCATTCAAACATTCCCCCACTCCCCTCCCAACACCATTCCAGGAGAACAAAGAAACATTAAGTCTTACTTTCCTGGTGTATATTTGATCAGACCTTCTGTTAACACAATATGACAACAGCAATGAAGGGAAGAATATCACAGCTAAACAACCGTCTACCATTCCCCTTCCTTCTGCCGAGTCCGTGCTGACGCAAGGATGGAGCAGCTGCTGTCTGTTTTTAAACAGTTCCATATTTCATAAGAAGCTGCTGATTTCTGAAAGGACAGAAAACCCAGCCAATGGCTTACAAAATAAGAACCAAATTAAAGCAATTTAGGACACACTATTTAAACATCGTGTCCGTTTGCTCGGCCTCCCTCCAGCGTACCACCGCAGCTGAAATTCCTAAGACAGGTCTGTCCTCTGTCTCAGCCTGCTCCGTTATCACCACATGCACAACTTTTAAGTATTCATCTAGCACAGAGCAGAGGACAATGGAAAATCCCTCCCACAGCTCTAGATAAAACAAATGCTTGAAATACGGGAGAAAACAAACTTGTGTCCAGCTTGATGCAATCACAGAAACTGCTTCGCCAGATTAACATAACCCTCCCCTGGTTGTGTGTTCTGCTGCTGAGGGATGCTGTATCAACAATAAACAGACATCTGGGATGGAAAGACTCTCCTTGAAGGACACAGCCATGTGTCTCAAACTTTTAAAAACTTACCCAAAAATATATATAGCTACTGATATTAATTTATATTTAATCAGGGATGATATCTGGGAAGCTCCTCATCACCACTGAAATTCCACAATTGGGTCTTCTTAAAAATCTACATCATAGCATACAGGTCACTGCATACTAGGACCTCAAAAGAAAGAAGCTTAAAGCTTTTCTGTTCTGACTCTTCAGCTCTCACTCTGGCTGTTAAAAGCAATGGGTTATACCAGGCGAGTCCCTCCCAAGGGGCTCCAGACGCCCGCTGTCTCCTTTCTAGTTAATAGCTGCTGTAAGAATACTGCTTTTTTGGCTGTTTGTGTCATGTTGATTAGCTTAGATAAGGGCTTGGGGAAGGAGCAGGGAGAAGAAGAGAGCATGTAGGGGGAGGAGGATTTAAAGAGGGGAAAAAAAAAAAAGGCTTTCATCTGCTCTAATAATTAGCAGGTCATGCTGAAAATGATCAGCATCCCTTTAACGCAACTGTGCATGAAATGTGCAGAGCCCTGCTCAGGTCACTGCACCCATGCAAATCACTTCGTTATATCCGTCACTACAGCCTGTGGTTTACTAAACTCCTCTGGCTTCATAAGCACTCCAGCCAAGATCCTTCTGCTTCCACACTGCTGCGGGGGAGATGGGGGTTACACGGGTCTCCATTCTTGCTGCTCTGTCACAGGGGCGGTGGGCGTGGAGGTGCCAAGGCCAATCAAGGACTAATTAAAGGTTTGCAAAGGACCTCCAGATTCTCTGATGAAGCAGCACAGGGGAAGCACTGCAAAGCATTTGCCATTCCTGGAGAAAAAGTGGTTGCACGATCCTCCTGTTCATCATCTGGAAGTTTTCCCAGGGAAACCAGCAACAAGGAAGAATCAGCCTGCCCTGAACGTGACAAAAATCTTCTGTAATTCATCACCGTAGCTGCTGTCCCAGGCATCTCTCTGCAGAGCACGTACTGATTCATGCAGAACAGCCTCCCTGCCCAAAACACACTGCCAGCTGCGGGTCCCCAGGAGCACAGCCCCTGCATCAGGCAAGCCTGGCTACTATGTTGAAGACACCATCTGGGACTCAGCACATAAACCCTGGTGCAAAATGAACAGAGGGGCACGGGGGGGGGAATTCAAAAAGCAGCAACGGAGCTCTGGTCATTTGGGCTCTCTCTCCTCCCCACATCTACTCTCGTCTTCAGAAAAGTCAGCAGTCATCTCCTGGAGGGGCAGGACCAGTTCTGCTGGAGCAGAGGCCCTTTAACAGACCTGCCCTTCTCAAAAGGAGGTGAAAAGATGATAATGACAATGACAATTCTTCCTCTGATGTACTCACATCCTTCTATTCAGGACTCATTACCTCAAAGGTCAGTAATTGCCAGCCAGAGCCAGCAGAGCCAGCTCTGCCTTGACAACCCATCTTCAAAAAGCACCGAGTGCCTGACCGTGCCCAGGACAGGGAGAGACTGCCCTCAACGTGCTGTCTGGAGAGAAGAGAACTCCCTTTGGTGGCTGTGATGGCTGCATCTTCTCAGGTGTCTTTAATTTCAGCACCTTTCCCTCAACTCAAAATTGTTCTTCCGCCTCAGCTTAATGTTTATCCCCAAACTGACACACACCTTCAAAGCGCTGCTGCTTGAAAGGAGCCCAGAAAGATGGAAATTAAGAGATTATTTTCAATAAAGAAATGGGCTAAAACATCGTGCCCAGAGTTACCAGACGTGCCATCCTGCTTTGAGGAAACAGGAGCAACTCGCCAGGCACCACAGGGATGGGAAGGACAGGGGACAGTCCCTACAAGGAGATCAGTGGGGCACAAGGACTGAGGAAACGGCACCAAGGCTGGTCTAGGAACAAATCAGAAACCCTTCGTAGGAACGTAAAAAACCATCATATAAGCAGCAAAGACTGTTATCACCCAAACTCCCTCCACACATCTCAGCAAAACAGAAAACAGCAACACTGCAATGGTCACAAGAGCATCAGGGAGGAGCCAAAGCCAACTGAAGTGTAAAACACATCCCTCTGTGGTACCAACACGCACCTGGGAAAGGGGAAGCTTCATCCAAGAGGGCAGTGTGGAGTTCCTCAATGACAAACCTACAGCAATTATCAGAAAGGCATCATCCATACATAATTTTGAATTTAATTTAATTAGGCACCCTGCTAACTTCATTACTTATTTAACTGGACTGCTCATTCAATTTACATTACTACTGTTTCAGATAACTGCTCCGGGCCCCATGCGGTGGGGAACGCACGAGAGGACACATTTGGGAATGCTGTAGCCCCAAGCCACAACTGGGAATGCTGCAGCCCTAAGCCCACGCTCCCCTGACACTCAGCATTTCTCCTGGGACAAAGGCATTGACCGTGCCTTAGGTTTTATTTTTCTACTACCTGCATGCAAAGAAGTCCAGAAGAGCTCAAAGAGTTAAAAAAAAAAAGACAAAAAATCCCAGATAAAACCCCCAGATTTATCATTTTTAATGCTTGTGTACACCAGTCAAAGCAACAGCCTCCTACACAGTTGCCAGATTCTTCTTTTTCACCTAAGAAGTACAGAAAAATAATACTCCATGGGGCTTGAGGGAATATATATCAGAGCACTTCACTTACCACCCGAGCATCTTTATAAAACCATCGTCTCCAGAACATGACACACCAGGTCAGGCCAGAAATCAAGAAAGGTCTCACGCAAGCAACTGCTGCTGCCACACGGCTGGGCCGGGGAGCTCAGCAGCCTGGAGCCGAACCTTTCACACCAAATCAAAGCCAGGGACGGAGGATCCGGCTCCCCAAAGCCTCACTGGTCAGCGTGTGCATCCTCCTTCCTGCTGCTTCAGTCACATCCCTCCTCGTCTGGCAGCTCTGCCTGCCCTCGCCAGCTGCTCAGACACAACAGCATTTTCCCAGGCAACTTCAGGAGTCTCCTTGGAGGAACGAGTCCGAAGCCTCAACTCCCTGCCTCGTCAGAAGGGATGCAGCAGCGTGGCTGTGAAATGGAAAAGAGGAACAGCACCTCAAGCAGATTCCTGAGACAGCCTGAAGTATGTAGGAAGATACCTCAGCCTTAGACTGCAAGGTCTGTCTCAGAAAATTCATACACATATAAAAAGATCCCTGACTGACAGGAGTAAGAGAGTGCGACACGGTACAGACACCAGCCTCAAATTAGGCAATCCTCTGTTGTGTTTGGATTGGGGCTTTTTTAATTCCTTCAGCTCAACATTTCTCCTTTAAATCAAACTGCTCTGAGAATTCTGACCATCCATTTAAAAAAAATGTGAACAAAAAGCTGGAGAGCAGCACAAAGCCAGGAACTCCCCAGGACACCCGTCCGTTCCTTGTGCAACAGCCCAGTTAGCAGGGAGGTGCTGCTCACCACAGTGCCTGCACAGCCTGGAATGAGCCTCATTACCTCAGGCAGTGTCTTCAAGACACTTGAGACATCAATTTTTCACTCTCCAAATCAACTCCAGACCCAAAAATAATTTAAGAGCTCAGTGGTTCAATGTAATTTGCTCCAATCAATGTACAAGGCCTGGATGAAGCACCAGAAGTTTAGAAGAGCACCCTTGTGAGCAGACCAATCCCCACTTGGAATTTTGGAATCTGCTACATCAATGGAAAAGATACAGACCCACTGGTAGTGGGGTTTTTTATTTTGAGGTTATCTGGTAAACAAAAGGACTAAAATTGCCTCTACAAAGATCAACAATTCTGTCATGAAACCAACAGTAGTAATACCTCAGTCACTACAAAGCCTTCAAGGAGAACCAGCATCAGAAGAAGTGACGAATTTTCCATCTGCCTCCCATAAAAATGAGACTGATCTCGTGTTCAAGATCTTCAGAATGAAACCTCTCACCAAGGAAACCTAATATTTGGTTTCATTAGCATGCAAGTGCAACATGGACCCTTTGCCTGTTCCTTGTGAAAATAAAGTTGCAAACCAATTTGCACATCGTTAGGGGAAGTGTAAGCACTACGGTTCCCATCAGCAGGGAAGGAGGCTCAGCCTCACAGCAAAGCCATCTCTGCTGGCCTGTCCTTGTAGAGAACAGTGGGGGAGGTGAATCATTACAGGAGAAGAAGGACCAGGCTTTACTATCTGGCCAGAGACAGGGCTGAAGTGCATTATTTCAGCCTCCACAAGGTGAAGGGATCACAGACTCCACTGAAATAGAGGATCCTGGCAATTCTCATTTCCTGCGGCAAGCAGTTCTCAGGGGCCTTCTCCAACCTCCTCCAGCAGGAAGAGGGGAACTTCTAACACCTAATCGCTGACATTTAAGAATGTGAAGCTTCAGCCATCAAGTTGACACTGCAGCAGGGAATGCAGCTAACAGGTATACAGTTGCAGGCTCCCAGAGCGTGGATTTCAATTTACAGTTTAAAAAAGGAGAGAGGAAACTAACCTACGAAAACAATCAGCTTTACCTGGGCTGTTTATCCACACCTACCATGTGGCCACACCATAATGTGAACACCTGCGTGGATGACGCATTTCTCCTCCACTAGCAGTGTCCGAGACAAGCTCACATCTGGAATCCTTTATGTTTTAAATGCTACTTCTGCCTTCTCCTTGCTGCCAAAATGCCTTGAGCAAGCAGCACACACACGGGGGAGGAAAGGAGCAGCAGAACAGTCAATAAGGTACCAAAACACTTCAGGTATCAACATAACGAACACAACTTGAGGAGCAGACACCCACCAGTGTGCCTGGAGGCAGAGATGCCGTGGCTCTGAAGATCACACCATGCAAAAGTTGCTCTTCTCCTGTGGCTAACAATGAAAAGCAAAGTCACACTTCTCCTAAGTAAACCCAGTGTTTGTTACTTCTGTTCCTTTGTTTGCTATGTAGAGCTCTAAAGCCAAGCAGGAACATTTCCTGCCCAGCTAACGTCCTTCACTCGTAACCTACCAACCCAGGCTCGCACCTGGACTTTGCTACGACACGGGAGTCTCGATGAGTTTCACAGGCAGCCCCCGGGGCACGCACCCCACAACACAAAGCACCAAAACGTGCCACACGAGTCCCCTCCAAGGCTGCCCCAGCTTGGCTGCTGCCATGGAAGTCCTTTTAAAGCAAGAACTTTGCAATGCATCTCTCTCGCTGCTCCGGGAGACAGCATTAAAACACAAAGCCACACAGCGCTCATGCTAATGTTTCCATCTGCTCAGAGCCTGGGTTTTTTTCAGGACAAAATAAAACCAAGTGTGGCGTGATGATCCTGTGCACAGACACTTGGGTGCCTCAACCCTTTTAGGCATCTCCAGAGATTTTCAAAGCGCCCCAAGGACACACACATAAACATTTAAAGGGAGATGCACATCAAGAGGTCCAGCAGCAGGTCTGTACGAGATGCTTGGCCTAAGAAGCTCAAGACAGAGGGCCATGGGAAAGCCCTCTGCCTTCAATCACATGGGGGCTGACCCTCCCAACGGTCTCACTCATACAGCCTGCCCCTTGCCTTTGCCCCAGTTACCCCAGCAAAGACTGGAGTGACCCCAGCTAGCCTTTCGCTCTTTGCTTTCAACGTCCAGCCTTCAAAGAAACCTGACCCAAAGTCCAGCGGGGTTAATGGACAGGCACACGCTGACGTCAGCGAGGTCCCTGGATAAGGTCACTGCAGTGTTTGCCTTATCTTGAAACTGGCACTGCCTGGAAGCCAAGGAACAAAGTTAACACTGATCAGAGGTTTGCTGTCTTCGCCTTTCCAAGGCCCAGCCTCTCTTCTCTCTCTGGCACGGCCTGGGCAACAGGGCACTGGTATGAGAAAGCTTTTTCAGCCATCCACATGGATTTCTCCACATCAAGCAACCAACACGGCCAGACTGAGAAGTCAAACCCTGGATGCAAGACAACAGGTTGTGGGAAAAACCACACACAAAATGCTGCAGCGCATTTCATCTCACGAGCCAAAGTGCCAAAAGCAAGTCTCTAAAACCTTTTAGACTTGGGTTCCTCAGAGGTTCAAGGGTTACTCTCAGCATTGTCTACCAGCAACAGCAAATGTGACCTTGTTTGAACACAGCACATAACACTGGGACTGCCAGTCCCAAATATCTGCCTCCTAGGGCCAGAGGTTTGCAGGGCAGCGACGTTATTTACTTTCAGAGTTTAATTCTACCCAAAGCAATTCTTGGGCTGCACTCCAGAGACATTTACCTCCTGCACCAGCCTACCCTGCCACAGGCACCAGGAACCCAGTTACTCATCAATCCCTTAGCTGGAAAAAAAAAAAAAAACCCAACAAACCATCATTCCTAAAGTCAGCTCTTTGATAGAGACTCCCTGAAGATCCTCACGTGACAAGAGACAGGAGCTCAGAGACAAGCACTCCTCTGCTCCCATGCCAGAACACCTGTTTATTTGGATGCCAAATTCCGAAGGCTCAAAAAAAAAAAAAAAAACAACAAAACAACAAACCAAACCAAAACGTATGAGCCATCTTTCTCCTTTGCTTCTTTTGAAGATGATGGATGGATCTGGTTGGGAAGCTGAGCAGCACACAAACAGGCCTTTTTAACACCCCCACAGCCCACAAGCAAGACACGCAAAGCAGTCACTGACAAAGATCAAGTCCTCATAAGACCTGAAATACGAACGGATCATACAGAACAGCATTTCTGAACTAAAGCTACTCTTGTACAGCAGCCAAAAAACCCAAAGAGCCTAAGGCAGTCCCAGGCAGGACGTGCAGGCTCAGAGCGAATGTTCACACTAACAGGGGAAAGAAAGAGTGAACCACCCTCCTCCCCTGTAAATAAACACGTGCAGCTCAGCACAGAGGTTGGAGCTCCTCAGCCCTGCACGACCTGCCCCAGGCATGGAAAGGGATGCTGGTTCACAGGGTGTTAGCACAGCCTGCACCCACGTCTGCAGAGCCTTTACACAACACAGGCAGCACAGCCAAGACAGGCCGGGGGCTCGCATCGGGCTGGACTCAAATCACCCACCAGCAACTTGGATGTCAGCAATGGTCAGAAGCTTCAGGCATTTCTCAGAAGGAAGCGCCTTGCTAAGAGCAGCTATACTGGCCACTCCAGGAGTCTTAATCAGAGTTTTAAACAAGCCACCGCATCGATAAAGGTCTACGACTGCCGTAAGACCAGGACAACGTGTGGCAGCAACCACTGAACATCTGCCAGTAACTGTGGCGCCGACTAAGACAGGACACGCACAGTCTCCAACCAGCCCTCAGCCTATCTGTAACACCCTGACAGAACAGTGCGGCCATTGCAGGACCCTACCCAAGGCCAGCAGTTCCTGGAGCAGAGCCCGAGGAACAGCAGCTCGTTACCAAGCCACAAAACTCCGCTTTACAGCGTTCTCAGCATCGCACCAACGGAGCGCGCCTTTACCGACCGAGGCTGCCGAGCTCTGCCCACGCCGGTGCTGGACGCGCTCCACAGCGGTGGAGGCGGCCGTCAGCAGAGCCCAGCACAGCCAGACCGAGAGAAGGTCACCGAGGGGAGGGCGGGAGCTCCGGAGAAAATGTACAGCGTTGCTGGGAAAGCAGCAGGAATGTGGCACAAAGGTAACTGCTACAGCCTAGGGCCGCCAGATGAAAGCGGGATCAATACTCCACTATGTTGTTTAACCCGTTTGCTGGGGGTGGGGAGGTGGAGATAAATGAGTATTTGAGTTGCCGGAGGGTACACTTTCACCCCAATCTGAGTCAGCCGGAGCCGAGTTCCTGCCCAGCAACACCATCGCAGCCAAGTGATTTCAGCCTTACAGTTCACTTAACCACAGAATACAAAGAGCCAGTAACCCAGCAGTCGATAATGGAATAAACTATAGGTCAGTGACCAGGAGAAAACACACCATTTAAAATTATTCCAATATTGACAGGCACAGGAAACAGGCCTGTATATTTATTTATTTGTTTTAACCAGCCTATCTGCTCAGAGGCAGCACTGAGCCAGCTGCTAAAATTACAAGGTTAGCTTCTCAAAGCCTGTGGGTGAACTGCATGATGCCAGCACACTCTTACAGCCTTCAAAGCACAGCACTGGCAAGCGGGGCCGAGCGCGCACGTGATCGGCCCCAGCGCAGCACGCACACACTTGCTTATCAGAACATCAGCAGGCGAGGGTTAGGGGGTACCTGAGCACGCAGCACAGCTCTGCCAAGCTGCCTTTGAAAGCCTGGCCCGTAGCCAAAAGGGAGAGCACAAACTGATTCAAAACACTCAGCCAGGAGCCCAGCCAGGCTCATTTATAGCTCCATTTCCTCTCAAGGCTGCTTTTCCCCTGGAAAATGCTGCAATGGCAATTTGCACCTTAGGATTAAAGATCACTACAGCTCTCTAGCAACTGAAAGCCCCCAGAAAAGCCCCTTTCCCCTCCCAAGCATAAGGAGCATTTCTTCCATTGCATGTGAGAAAAGTGAGGAGGTGACACCAACTACTGCACGGGCACCAAGCAGGGAACATTTCAGCTGAAGTTCACGTGGTACCACAAACCAACCCTATTTCCTCAGAATGGAACAAGACAATGTGAGCTTGGCAGGACAGTTCAGACAAGCAGCAGGCGCTGCTCCTGGCCAACCTCTTGGCTCCACCGAGTAAAGCAAAACCAGCTGCACCACGTGCACCAAGCAGAGCTTCGAGCCTCCAAGACCAAAGAAGCATTCGGTAGGACCCGGTGCTTACCCTCCACCACACCAATAAGATTAAATTACAATTACAGTTAAATTTTAACACATTCAGACACAGAGTGTCAATTCCAATTCCTCCCATCTGCACAGCTGGCTGCTGCAGCCCTCTGGCCAACCTCCCGACACTGAACGTGATCCAGAGCGCTCTCCATCCGTGCTGGCACCATTGCAGCCACAGCTCCCTGTGCTAACCAACCTGCCCGGGCTCAGACAGGCAGTGCCAGCAGCGTGGCACCAAAGCATCATTTCTCAACAGCAGCGAAGGGAATGCAAAGCCAAGACTGATGACTTTTCCAGGAGAGTACCAAGGAAATAAATTATACTGTTTCCAAAATCTGTTTTTCCTCAAAAATACTTGCTTACCAGAGGGGAAAGACTTCAAGGCTGAATTTAGTGCTCAGGAAAAAGACTGGATTAAAAACCCCAGAGACCACTTGCTCTATTTTTTCTCCAGCAGAAGTGAAATGGAGCTGTGAATCCTGGCCAGGCAGATCTGAGGGGCAAGCGACCGACAGGAAGGGCCACAATGGAGTTCAGCTCCCCATCCCAACCACTCCTTGGCATCTTTCTCACCACTGCCAACAAGGCCACTGCGATTCCCAGCAGCAGGAGAAGCACCTGCCCGTTAACAACTGGACTCCTGCCACCGCCTGGCTGCACATGTGCCACCCTGCGCCATGAGACAGCTCTGGCTGCCCACTGCCACAGCCCTGAGCCTGGCGGATCCCATGGCTGGCTGCTTCCCTCCAGAGCAGGATGGGAAAGCACGGCCTTTGTTCAGCGTCTGCTCCTTCCTCTCATTTCCCTGGGAAATAACCAGCAGGTAAACAACACCCAGCATCTGTTTACCAACAAAGAAAACCCCCACCTTTCAGCTTTTATCTCTTTACTTCTTTTTTTTGCTGTTGTTGGTTTTTTTTGTTTTAATTCCAGTAAGTAACAAAGCCTTAACCCAGCTCAATAAAGCACTGCAGAGCCTGGCTCAGATCACTTTGGCTACAGGCAGATCAATAGCTTTCTTATATCTCTCTGCTCTGCTTGGGAGGGAAAAGGAACCACTTCTTTCCCAGCCAAGACATCTGCACAAGGCATCTATGTGCTGTGAGCCAGGACCCCTCACGGGGAGAGCTGAAAAGAGATGAAAGAGCGCTTTGGCACAGCAGAGCAGTCTCCTCTCGCCCTCATCTCTGCTGGCACTGCCAGTACGTTTTATGTGGGAAAGTTTTCAAGTCCAGTTTGGCCTCCCAACCACCATCAGTTTTGCACTGGTTAGTTATTCACAGTGGGGTGGGGTGGGAGGAGGGGGGAAAAGTCCCTTGGAGCAGAGGTTCAGACACTGTAGGTAGGATTGCACAGGCCTCCTGTGCTGCCCAGGCAGCTGCTGACAGAACTGATTATCCTGCACATCCATAAGCTTAAAAAATGAGCTCCAGAGGCACTGAGGAAGAAGCATACAGGAAAGCCAGCCCTGGAGTCGGGAACGCCTCAGTGCAAATCCATCAGTCCCTCTCTGTCTCCCTACCACAAAAGGGTCTGAAGTCGGTACAGGGATGAGGACAAGATGAGCAAACCCAATGCACCCAGATATTACAGTTCCAGAAACACCTCGAGCAGATCAGCAGGCACAATTCTCCCTCCCCCAGCACACGGCAGGGACATCAGCCCCCGAGCTCCTCCCAGGCAGAGCCACACAAGAAGCCACTGAGAAGCTGTCCCAGGTCACAGGAGCACTGCTGCAGGGCAGGGCAGGACGCGTGTGTGCCACAGGCAGAGCCCTCCCTGCAGCAGAGGGGTAATCCCTGAGCCCCTGGGGCACGGCAAACTGCATCCCACCTCCCTGTGCCACCGCGCCAGGCAGCACGGCTCTGCAGAGAGACAGGCCAGCATCGGCCACAGCCCTAAGTGCCAACAGCCCTGCCACAGCCACGCTTCCGACTGCGCAGGCATGGGTTAACACCGGCTCGCTTCCAGCCCAAAGCCTCCCTGAAAGTCACGGGTGGCTGCTGCTCTTTGGGGAAGAGAGTGACATCCAAAAAAGCACCTGCGCAAACATCCCTGGGCTGGGGGGCTTTGACTTTTCGAAGGAGGAGCCTTTTACCCACACCCATGAGCCGTCCCTGGGCTGCCACCACGTTGGTCCAGGAAGACCCAGCTCCACACAGCATGCTCAATCCTGCAGAAGAAGAGAGCTGACTTCAGAAGACCAGTCACCAGCTACCCCAGCAGTAAATCATAAACCCCACAACTTTAAAATAACAATTCACATAAACCCATATTCCAAACATGAACAAAGCTCTGTCAATTGCATTAGGCTCTGCCTTGTTATCCATCATGTTTACAAGACATGTGAATGCTTTCTAAAGAGCAGATGCTTTTCAAGTTTAATAATTCAACCGTTTAGAATTGAGCACTGAAAGACCCTGCACGCGAAGAAATAAATGCACGCACAACAGAAGCCTTTGCAGATTTTCAACTTTTTCCTCTTAAACAGAAACTACCAAGAATGCCAGAAATGTTTGCTTCTGAAGAAATGACTGACAAGGAGGATGCCTAAGAGATGGAGAGCATTTGAAGAAGGAAAAACAAAAAGAAGATGACCCTCAAACAAATTCTTGCGGGACAACTTCTGAAAACCACATGAATAAGTAATACAGGCTTCCCTTGAAACAGCAACAGCACAAGCTTCAATGGACGACGTCACCAGGACTTGATCTCTGCTGCAGATCAAATGCCACACAGCAGGAAACAGCTGACACACAGCTCAGCCCAATTATATACAGTGCCCTTTGCATGCAGGGCCTCCTCTTTATGCATCTTCAGCTCTGCTCTCTTTGCTGGCAAGCAGCCCCTTCTGCCCCTCGAAGGAAAAAGGCAAAGCTGGATTCGTGCACTCTGCCATCCAGCCCAAGGGAACCCAGAGCTGGCATGTCTCAGGGTGTCTAACCTCTGCTCTCTCTGCACGGATGTTCAGCAGCACAAGCACAAGATGGAAAGCCACAAAACACCCCACGGCTAATCTCAGCTCTGATAACATCTTCCTGGAACATGTCACTTAAGGTCTCCAAACCTCAATTTCTCAATCTGTTAAAAAAAAAAAAAAAAAAAAATAGAACAGCAAAAAAAACTTTGCCAGTGCAAGGGCTAAATGGAAAACACCCATAAAAGAGATTTTCCAGGTGTGCCCTGCACTCTTTGTACTCACTGTTATCAGGGCTCAGACTATGAATTGTTCAGAGCCTGAACTATTTGCATTACCTGGTGAAAACAGTGCAGTCTGTTGCTAATGCTCAGTGCGCGGTATTTTCTACACACCCATCTCATCAGCTCAGTCATCTGCACCGTGACTAGTTCTTTTACATGTACTCACACATAACCACCTCAGTTTGGCATTTACCGCATTATCACTACAGAGAAATTACTGCAGGGGACAAATTAATTACCTATGCAAAGCAGGCTGAGAATAGTCAGCAACATACTGTACCCACTGAAATGCTAGACAAAGCCTCAAACAGAACTTCCCTCATGTGGAGGATTATAGGCTCTACCCACAAAGGACTCAAGTGTCTTGCTTTATCTTTTTTCCATTTAAAAGGAAACAGACTTTCCTGAAAACCTGATAGAAACATGCCTTTACAGAACAAATGCAAATGGATTAACACGCTTATCAGCAGTAGGCTTGAGGGGAGGCAAAGACATACTTCTCCTTCTGCCTAGATATTCTAAGATACTTTTAATTAAATTATAGAACATCATTAGCTAATTAAATATTCTGGGCCATGGTTACACATCCCTACACCTCCTGCTGCCTTGCAGACTCCCCCATGGTCTGTGAATCACAGAACTGGTCGAGTTGGAAGGGACCACAGTGAGACATCTGGTCCAACCTCCCTGTTCAAGCACGGCGATTCTGAAGCACGTGGGACAGGATTGCATCCAGACAGTTCTTGAATTCCTCCAGCGAAAGAGACTCCACAACCTCTCTGGGCAACCTGTTACAGTGTGTGGTCACTCGCAAGGGTAACAAAGTTCTTCCTCACGTTTAGGTGGAAGTTCCTGTGCCTCAGTTTCTGCCTTTTGTTCTGCTGCTTGGCACCACCAAGAGAGAATCCACACAAGCACTATAAAGGGAGTTGTAAAAGAAAATCTCACTGCTCTTCTTTCCTCCACGGACATCTGCACTCACTCATACTTGATTCTGGGACTCGGAGAACCTCCCCCTTAGGTAGAGGAACTCACCTATGTTAGCAGCCTGATTAAATTCACCTTGTACACAACCCTGAGCAGCACAACTGCCTGGAGCCCAAAGGCCAAGAGCTCAGCCACACTTCTCTCCTGCTCCCAAGGAGAGGTACAAACACAGGTACCTCCCCCCGCTCACCCATCGCAGGCAGTATCTGACCCCCAAGGGAAGCAGAGCCCCCCAGGTCACACAAGTCCACAAGTGTCTGCACAGACAGAAGGTCTCATAAGCTGTTTGGCTCCAAACACCTTGCGCTGGCTGAGGGGTTTAACGAGTATATTCCAAAGCACTGCCTTGTCGAGTTCTGGATCGCCAGCGTTAAATCCTTGAGCAACCAAGTAAGAAATGAACCTGCAGACAGAGAAACGTGTCTCTGTGTTCCTCCCCTGCCTCGCCCTCTCCGTTAGCCAGTGCATGTTTGCTTTTGCTTCTAAACTTCACTTCTCTGTGCAAACAGTCTGCTATGAGAGGTATTTGCTCAGTCCACAAGTTTCCTGCATTTTTTGTCCAGCTCTAGGGCCTGATCATCAGGCGTTTCCAGCTCAGAAATCCAGGCTATGAACGACTCCAGCACTTATGCAGAAGTGATGCATCAGAAGCAGAGACACTTCTGTACCCACAGTTATCTGAGGACCAGAGCAGATGACAGGGATGCTGCGGGGGACCCCAAGGCGTCAGAGCCACGGGGCAGCCCAGCCCTTTCACCCAGGAGCAAAGACACCCAAAGCACTGCATCTTTGAAGCCATGCTTTAAAAACATCAAGCAGCTGCAAATCCACGGCACAGTCTTCTCGCTGCTCTGTCTGCCTACTACTCCCAAAGAGACTCTGCCCTTGGCCATGCTTTGTAGGCTGGCCACCCCTGAAACTCAGCCTGCTTAAAATCAGCTTTTATACCATCATCTCTGTTCTACATCAGAGCTTTACACCACGCTCATCACCAGTCCATGTTCCCTGGATTCATACGCCTAGTCTATGGAAAAGCAGCAACTTTCTCTTTTCCAAAGGCCTCTGACACCCATGTCTTCAAGTATTTGCTGCAGCTCGGCACGACTCCGTTCCTTGAAGAGCCTGTAACATGTCCAGTACACTGAGCAGCTTTGACCTGGAACAGCACCAAGCACAAAGGGTCCTCAGCAGGCTCTGGATGCAACAATAATACAACAAGGAACACTCCAGTCCAACAGAAACCCAGGGGACACAAACAGTTGAGCAGGATTTGGTGGATGGAGGTTATTAGTGCATTACAAATAGAACAGAAATTCAGGAAGCAGTTATCTCCAGAAAAGAAAGATTCATTTCCTTATGATGCTTGCAAATCACACTGCTAACTTCAGATCGGAAGAGCTGGTGCTCAGTAGAATGAAATTAAGCATGTTGGATCACACAGGACACCCGAGTGGATAATAGCAGAAAATTAATGGAAGCATATGTGCCTCAGGCAGAGGATTGGAAGACCAGCAAGAGAGCTGTGCTCAACTAAACTTCACCGTGATAAATGAAAGCCAGAAAACATACTGCAAATGCAGAAATACGGTGATTAGCTCTACACCGGAGGTTCAACGTCTTAAACATTAATTTGCTTTCTCCAAGAGCATCAGTCCCAGCCAACATAAGCACATGTACAGTTCTCCTTCAGAGACAAAAAGGTACAGGGAAAAACAATCACAAACTTTTGGAAATCACTGGCCTCACACAAGGATTTTATTCCTGGATCATCTCCAAAGAAAACCTTCCAAAACAACAAATGAGATGGGACTGCAGAGAGAAAGCAATCTGCCACTTAACTCCTGACAGTCAACAGCCTGGTACTCGGGCAGCTGGTGACCCTCCGGCACTGCACAGCTCACCTTTCCTCAGCAAGTCAAAATCCTGAGACAGGACTTCCCACCTCAGCACCCTCACAGTGGGGTTCAACAGAAAGTACAAGGCACTAACACAGGACACTGACTCTGGCCACCATTCCATCAGTGTTGAAGCAAGCCTGTGCCCTTGTACCACGTACCTGACTGTTCCCACCGCCCCTGCCACGCCACCTTCTCTCCTCCACCGGAGCATCAAGTACTTTGCTTGCACATTTTCAGCAATCTGTTGTTTTCACTGATGCCAATTCCCTCCTTGCAAACCTAAATCTTGGAGTCTCCCTATGACTCGCCTTCACAAGAATGCTAATTAGGTCTTTACTACCCCCAGGCTTTCTGAGAGAACACAAGCATCTGCCATGTGCACTCCCACTCCAGCTATGTTTTCCCACTCCAAATCAACAAAACAAGTGTGTTACTCGGTCAGTGACATGCAGAGGACACGGCCAGCTTTGTCAGAAACCTGGGAAAGGAGCTGCATCACCCACCACGTTTCCCTCTCAAACACCACAAGGAACATCCATTCTCCTACAGGAGACCGTGCCCCTTGTGCGAGGCTGCACTGCCTGGCTCTCGGTGTGCCGGGCCCTTGCTCCGATGGTGCTGAGCTCCCTCAGCACTTCCCGAGGAACAGGCTGCTACCATACCTCTGCCCACACACAGGCTTTCCAACCTACGCCATTCCCTGCCCGTGACACCCTGGTATTTTTAGCATGAGGTGCACAGAGTGAAAGGCAATCTGCTCCCATCAGCTGGTCACACTCATTATATCCACCCAGAACTGTCCTTTCCAGACAGCCCACGCCCAGGAGCACTCAGGCTTTCCAGCCAAAGAACCTATTCAAGGTGGTACCAGCTTGTTTCTCCCGTTCATGTTGGCTCTTCGCTCCTTCCTAAAAAGGGGGCATTTTCCAGGACCAGGCTGCCCCCAGCTCTCACATACAAATGAACAGCCACAGAACAACACGAGAAGAGGACTGCTGCAAGATCTGTCTTCTGCACAGCTCCTGGATGACAGACATGCTCTTCAAACGCTAAGCCCTGCAGGTCTCACCTTCTGGCTCAAGTACAAGAGAATGCAGCACTCCCTGCCAGACTTAGGGAAGTTGTAATTTTGAGGAGCAAAGCTATCCTCACACTGAAGGGCCTTTGACGCAGGAACAGGCACCCAAACACACTGAAACAGATAACCGGGCACGTCAATGTGAATTAGGAAGATGCCACAGGTCTCCCAGTTTCCAAACACGTAAACCATTCTGATGCTTCTTTTCAGCTTCCAAATTCAGAAGATGGCTCACAGTCACCACTGCCCACCTCCAGAGGGACTGGACATTTTTCACAGCTAATCTGTATTGTACTTGGAAAGTAGGGAGCTGAAAGATAAGGGAATATACTCAGATACAAAGAATGTGGCACAAGTGGCTTTGGGGGAAGCATTCTTTAAATGCAGCATTTTACAAGCAGAATAAATCCCAGACCGTGTGGCGACAACTGAGCTGCACGCAGCTGCTGAGCCAGCTATCTCTTTCTAGGGGCAAGACTAGTTCCCTGCATAAATGGTTCTTTAAACTTTATAATGCCAACTGCATGAATAGGACTTTTATGGATTCCTACAGTGACGCACAAAGACATCCTCAACATTTCAGTGCTGCTCAGTAAGCCCACACGCTAGCTGCCTTCACCAGAGAGCTCAGACCCCGTCCCAAGAGCAAAACTCTTCCAGGAAGCCTGTCTCACCAGGGACATCCTGCTGTCTCCAGGAAGTCAGGATTGCTGGCAAAGTTTGGTTGAATCCCAAACAGACCCGGACTCTGCAGCTTCGGTTCCCAGAGGCCGCACCAGACCCCGCTCCACCACCACTCTCCTCAGACCAGTGCACAGGGTTTCTTTGTCCGCACAGCTGTGCCTTCGAAGAGAGGCACAAAAGAAGCTGAGGTGAGCGTGTGATCAATAGGCCTCGCCCTCGCAGCTCTCCTGCTGTACCTGCCATTTCCCAAAGGCAACTTTTCCTTCCTCCCTCCCTTTCTGCTGCATCCTCCCCGGCACCCGAACCAACAGCTGTGGCCACGCTAAGCCAGCTCTGGCAAATTGCTCCGCAGAGCCGAGCCCGTCATGCTTTGGGACAGCAACGTGCCAGAGCTGGGACCTCTCCGTGAGCCGCTTCTGCTGGTGTGGCCAGGGCTGCTCTGCTGCAGCTGTGCAGCTGCCTCGAAGGCACTCTCCCACCCAACAGAAACGGTCCAGAAGCATGGCCATGGGAGAGGCTGTGACCCCAGGCATGCCACCATGCGTACTCCCTCCTGCTGAGGAGGGACACACAGCTTCAAGGCACGAAGGGAAACAGTCCTGCTCCTCTTACAGCAGCCAGGGCACCAAAACCACCCTGCAACGCATTTCTGCGGCTACCCAAGGAATGCCTCCCCCTCAGTTTCCAGTACAAGAGCTTTACAGCGTGCTTCTCTTAAAGCTCCCCGATGCAGCCCAATCCCACAGCATGTCAGTGAGCAGCCGGCACTTACCCTGCAGTTTCCAGCTGTGCTGCTTCTGCAGAGCAAGACAGGGAAGCCTGTGGTCTTTCCAGGACGCGTGGGAGGCTCAATACTCAAAGAGCATCAGAAACAGGCCCACTACAGGGAAGCGTGGAAGAGCTGGATCTCTGTGAAGGCTGAACAATCCCATCTGTCCTGCTGAAACTCCTCAAGGGATGGACACAAAGAGCACAACGACGGAGATAAAAGGTATGTTCTCAAATGCGCCAGTGTGGCTGCAAGACACAGAGAACAGTCTGTACTGTGCTTTCAGGAAATCCTCTCCCTTTTCCATATTCATATTGATCCAAAAACTCCTACATGACATCTCCTCAAGCTCAATGCAAGCTATTACAGAACTCTGGAAACACAGACAAAACCTTGAAGACACTCTCACAGCAGATTTAACGAGGCTGATGGTTTATCCACCTGACTTTAATCTCCCCCGCTTGTCTTCAGCAGCTCTCAGTAACACACAGAGACCTTCTGGGACTTTTTCCGTGTGCAGAAAAAGTGCCTTTCACTGCAAGACCAGGCTCTCAGGATTGAAATTCAAGTACTAAGGCATGGAAATACATAAGACAGCAAAAGAAGCAGCCAACGTCAGGCACGTATCACCCAACTTTGTACGTGACAACCAACTGAGCTCGACCACTTTCCCAGGGAACCCCACGGCCACGGCGAGGCAGCCCCCCATGTCACCCCACAGACACTGCGAGCTCGCTCCAGTCTCGCTGGCAACGAGCACAGCTCCCAGCTGCCAGGCTACCGCACAGAAACCTGGCAGGAGATGTGGGAAATGGAGAAAATCAATACTGGTTGGGCTGTTCGCAAATCTGCTTCTACCCTCACCTTCCCGGTCTCACAGAGGACAACTCATTAGGTGTCTGGAGAGCCGCCAAACCCGGATGGGCCTGAGCCGAGCCATGCTGCAGTCCTGCAGGAGAGGAGCCTCGCTGCCGGGCCCCGCAGACCCGATAACCCCGGCCTCCCCACCCCTCTCAGCGGCCCCCTCCCCGAGCCGGCAGGTGAAAGTGGTGCAGGCAGCAGATAAAAAGGGTAAATATAATTCAGCCCAAGGTGCACCTGTCCTCCAGACAAAGCCTGCTCCCGGAAGCCAGGCTGTGCCTCTCAGCGCACAAAGACGGGTCTAAATCTGTCTGTAATAGAGCTTTTCAGGCTGACTGAACAGTAATGTTCACAAGCTGCTCCCCTCGAGGGAATACTGTATCCTCCTCACTGCATTACCCCAATCAGAAAGATCAGTGAGCAGCTCAAAGGCAAAGGTGGAAGAGGCACCGCTGATGTGATTCCATTTAGAATCTATCAGAATATTTTATTCCTCCCTTTGAAAGCGACAGATTAGGTATTTCCACTTCTCTTTGAAGTCTGGCAGAACAATTCACACCAGTGGACCAAACACCCCTCACTCCTCATTCCTCTTGCTGTGCCAGGTACTGCAGATGGGAGAAAAGCCTCTTTGAAAGCCCCCCAGAGTCACCCGAGGCAAAGCTACCTCTGCAATCAAAGGCCAAACTCCCAGCCAACGGGGTAGCGATTTCTCTTCATCACAGCAAGCTTTATTTCCATTCCAGCCTCTTTATTTTCAGAAAGTCTCCTGGAAAATAAAGTGTGGTACACCTCTATTCCAAAAATCTTTCCTTGGCAAGTGCTGGCTTCCCACTTTCTGGCAGACGCTGAAATTAAATGCAGCCTCCCTGTTTATTTCCTTCTTGCTGTGGATATGCACATCCTTGCTGAGCTCTGGAAGCAATTTTTCAGTTGGGGAAAAAAAATAAAGAAAGATTCCAAGCTCTTACATAAACAATGGCTGGTGACGAGAGGAAAGACAAGGGTTGGAAAATTTCTCACATTTTATTAAAGCATCTCTCTGTGCAGCAGATCAGACAAAAAGAACAAACCCAAACAAACAGATTGAAACAGCTGAATATTAAAATGGTACTGGAGGGATCAGCTGAAGCATCTTTCCATGGCCACGACCAGAGCCTCTGCCAGACAACTTCATTGAGACACAAACAAGGGTGGACTTTGCTGTTCCATGGTACAGAAAGAAGCTTTCTAGAAAGAAGGTTCTCAGCACAGACCCATAATGGAAAAGCAGAGCTCAAGGCTGTTGTACTTGTCAAACACACCTCTGCTGGTCTCAAGTCTCAGTGCCAGAAGGAAAAAAAAAAAAAAAAAAAAAAAACAAACTTCCTGCACAAAAAGGGAAAATAAGCAACTTTGTCAGTGCTTCCTCCAGCCTGAAGCACAAATTGATAGGATCACGCTGATCTAATCCAGAGGGCATTCCCCTGCAGATTATAACAGTCTCAAAGTAGGTCATGCTTGGGCTTGAGCTTCTCAGCAAGCCCAATTCTGACATATTTCCAGAGCGCATGTAGGTGCGTGTGTGTTTTTCCCTTTCCCTGTAGCAGCTCGCTGGGCAACACTCAGCAGTGAAGTTTAAGGGCTGGACCTCTGCTTGGAACAGCAAGAGATGGAGCTATCCAGGCCAGTGACCCTCCTCTCCACACTCTGGCCAGAGCTGCCAGCTGTTAAAGGCCAAGGGCATTCCTCCCGCCCGGGGTTTCCAGGGGATTAGGGCAGAAATGCCAACAAACCCACGCACTCCTGTAAGGGGGAAGCAAGCGTGGATGTTAATGGGACCGGGGCCATACTGGTCAGGAGCTGAGCTCGGGGGAGAGCAGGGCTGTTCAAACCAGACCTGAAGCAAGACACACCGAGATTCTGGTGTCCACACAGGGTCCCCTTCCTCCCTCACGCTCTCCCTTTCCGCACCAGCTTCAGCATAAGGAGCTCATGTGCACACAGCTGCCACTCCTCCCTGCTCTGGATATTACACAAGGCTGCTTCTCCAAGCTGTGGCTGACTCCAGGCTCACCCTCCACCCAGCCAACCTGCTGCACACTTCAGGCTGGAACAAACAAACAAAACCCAGAGACCTTCACCAACCTGCATTTCGCTTAACTACAATAAGAACTCCTCCACTTCTCCACTCTAGCACCTCTTTACCTCTCCCCTATCTTGAACACCAGAACCACATACAATGCATCACAATCAATGTTTGCAATCAGATCCCTACAAAACAAGGGATATAAGCACAGCAGTACTTTTGATTCGGCAGGACACAAGCACATCCCTGTTCTCCCTTCATCACCCTTGAACAGCTACAAAACAAAACACCCATCCATACCAAATCGCTTTTACACTCATGCACTCAGAGCCTTTCCCATAACTTCAATTTCAGATCCTCCCAGCTGTCACAGCACTTGCCTCATCCTCCAAGGACTACAAACACAGGCTTTCTTCAGGGTCCTGGACTGTTTATGTGCAGAGCGAGGAAGAGAATTGCATTTGCTGAGGCTATGAATGATTTATCATCGCGCTGAATGCGAGAGGAGCGGGGTCCCAGGGCTCGCTGCATGACCGGAATCTCACAGGCAGGCTGCATCTGCAGAGATGTTTGTGTGCACTCTTCAAATCATCATTAACCAACAGGACCCTCAAGAGGAGCATTTATTTCCTTGGGATTGTAAGGGAGATGGCTGCTGAGAAAACAGCTGGGCAGGATTTAGCCCCATTATATCTGTCTATCTTGGTCCGCTCTCCTGCCCCTCCACCCCTCAGTTTAGGTGGGTACAAAAATAGAAATAATAATGAAAATTAAAAAAAAAAAAAATAAAAGAGAGGGAAGTGCAGTACACAGCACAGGCCAACTGCAGGTCACAGCTCTGGTCAGTGGAAGCACATGCAGCTGCACAGGGCAGGTTTTATATTTCCAAATACCTCCCCCCCCCCCCCGGGGGGTTTAAGTACTCATCCCATTCTCCAGATGATTTGCGCAGCGCTGTAAATGCAGGTGTTATAAATAAACAAAAATGTGCCCATGCTGGCACGCAGCTTTCAGCTAGTAAAATGGGCATCAAGGATTCTTAATGAAATGGTTTTGCAATTCCCAGCAGTTCTGCGTTCTCTGGAGACAGGGTGATTAAACAAATGCACAGAGCAAGAGCCTGGCCTTGACTCCATCTATGGGAGTTTTGTCACAGACTGAAATGAGGCAGGAATGCCATCCCACGGACCTCCCCCAGACAGCTACACAGGTCGTAACTTAATATTATGCCTCTTGTTACGTGTGTGATACCAAGAGGCAACCATATTTAATACGGTGCTCTGTGTCTAGGGATAAAGCAGGATGGAGCCAACCATCAATCACTCGGCTTCTCCTTCCTTGTAGGATTACACAGGCCAACCCCATGGCTGGGAAGTATTTATAAAGTCTTTTTTTAGTTCTAGATACTGCAGACTTTTTTATAGTTACTATATTCCTCTGTTTTCTGAGTACTGTATTTCCATGCACATAATCCTCACCTCAAACCCACTCATTAAAAAAAGTACTGCTTCCTTGAAAAATAGTCCTCAAATTACCCACAGTTCACCCCCTCTCCTTCCCAACAGCTAAGAATGCCATCAGTTACCCCAGCAAAGGCTCCCTGCAACCAGGCAGAAAACTGGAACAAGGAAGAGGGAGGACCAGGCAGGGGGTGGGTAGCCTTGGAGTAAACCTCCCCTATTTACTACACCCCCTGCACTGCACTTGAATCATTTCCTCCTTCTTCCCCAGGCAACCCATGGATCAGATGCATGAAAGTACAGCATTTACCCTCTTCAATTACCCTAAAGACTCGGCAAGAATAAATTGTTTGCAATGGAGAACCCTCTTGCCTTCTCCCCGCTCAAAGCCAAACCCTTCCTCCATCATCTACAGCTAACCTACGAAATCTGTATGCTCTGCAGACCGAGACCAGGGCTAAGCAGTCAGCTTTCATTTCCTTGGGGTCCTCCAAACGCAGCACTGTGGCTCAGGTATCCACCACTGCCTTCGGAGGCTCCATTGCTCCTCTCCCCGTCCCCACCTCACAGCCCACGCATCATCAAATGCAAGCAGGAAGAGAAGGGGGCAGATAAACTTCTCTGCAAAACCATCTCTTCATTTCAGGTGTCTCGGATGTGATGCACCAATCTGGAAAAGAAATCCTCATTCCCCACAGCCCATTGAGCTTCCCAGGGCTGTTTGGAGAAACAGCACCAGACATCAGCTGACACTAGCAATTACATCCAAATAGCAGATACAAGGTCTGCTATCGATCTGTTCCTAGAGGGAAGGACAAGCTATCCAGTAAAAAGGGGTGTCACGTTATTAAATTCTGAAAGGATAATAACCCAACACAGAGGGCACAGCTGTTACTGGTACACTTCAGGCTTCGCTTCCAAGCCTGACAGGGAGCAAAGATCATCAGAGCGCTTCAGTGTTCAGAGACAGGCCTAGAAATTAGAGGAATAAATTAACATATCCATATCTGAATTACTGGGCTGAGGGGGCTGCAAGTTCTACTGGCATGAGCTGGCCTGGTGCTGCCAGTTAGTCCCAGCAGCTGCTGAACCCTCTTCTCAGCCAGTGCCACAACGCTCAAAACACTTCGACTTCTCCAAGCTCTGCAGCTCTGCCCCAGAGCAGGAGTTTTAACCAGCCCAAACACTTGCAACAGCCCATGGAAAAGGTGCAAGGGAGGTTGTCTCCTGCAGTAACCTGAGCCAAACATCCCGGTGAAGAACAGCGACAGACAGCTCTGTGGAAAAGCCCAGATCAATTTTGCTGCGAAAAAGAAAACATGGCTCAGGGTAAGTGAACAAGCCACAGCCTTTCAATATCAGCAACTCAAAAGAATGGGAAAGTTTAACCAAGCTGCTGCTGGGAAAAAAAAAAAAATCCATGAAGAGTTATCGATTTTTATGAGCTTGGAGTCAAGAGATCCATAAATTATTCACAAGGCAACAGAGATGGCAGATTTCTTGGACATTTCAGCGCCGCACCGCACAGAATTACGAGCTCGGATCATTTGGCCAGACTCTCCCACAACTGAGCTTTTATAAACAGCAACAGTGATCTCCAAAAGGAGCCTCTGGACATGTGACAGGCCACTGCCCCTTACCAGCTTGTAGGATATGCCAGGGGCTATAGGCAGAGCTGGACAGACAGAACCACAACAGAAAGTGGTTTCAGAGCATACTTTGGGGATTTTCCACCCCACTGCAGGCAGCAGGTTCCCCTGTCTGCATTAACAAAATTACAAACATAACACCACAAATTAGAAATGAAATGCACCCACATCCCTGCCCAAACAGACTGGCCAAGGAATCAAAGTCCCTCCAATCATCCCGAAAGGCATTTGGAAATCAAGGTGTGAAGAGCACTACAGATACCAGTATTTATCTCAGATGTAAGTCTGGGCAGAAAACTCAAGCTCAAGAGCTCTGTGAGGTACTCCCAGCTTCATCACAAGCCTCAGGTGCAGCCTCTGGCAACTCATCTCTCCAGGCCCCTTTGTAAAACGGAAGGCAACAGTTTTCCTCCTGTTTCAAGGGAAAGGCATTGACGCCCCCAGACGCAAGGGCAGCCGAGGCCAGGCAGCGCCTCAGATCCTGAGCTCGTCTGCACGGATCCTCATCACCACAACCAACCTCCAACGCCGAAAGAACGCGGCCCCTCGGATTTGCGGCACTCAAAGCGCTGAAGGCACCCGGGGTTATCCTTTCCCACAGCCAGAAGAGCACGGGCCGAAGAAGCGCTGCTGAGCCAGACAGAGCACACAGCCCCTGCCTTCCACCGGCTCCAGTCACACCAGCCCCTGGTCCCGGCTGAGAACTGGGGAGCCTCTGGTTGAACCTAAGCCAGGTATGATTCCAGAGCACATGGAAGACCTCAGCACTGGAAAGACTCCTGTTTAAAAAGCAGTGGATTGGAAACTTCAGACCAAGGTAAGTTTTTATGAAATCTCATGGGGGAAGATCACTATGTTCTTTTGCAGGTAAATGTGGTCACTGGAAACACTGGAGCAGCAGCTCAGAAGACAGATTTTCTGTTTATCCACGCCACCAGAAGCAGAAGTGAGAACAAAGGCAGCTGTCCTTACCCACCACCCCAACGCAAACCTAATCCAGGATTCTGAGCCTTTAACTCGCAGAAAGCAAAGCATAAACCTCCCTGTGCTTGTGCAGAAAGAGCTGGAGGTTTTAAAAAGTGCTGGAAGGGAAGCCAGCCATTTGTCTTTACCCTTTCCAAATCCAGGGACTTGGATGCCTGGCCAGTTGCCCATACCAGCACCTAAGCCCAAGGCAGTGGTGCAGCTCTAGACACCCAAACCCCCAAGTGTGCCAAGTGTGAGCCGAGTGTGGGTTTCCAGCACAAACCCTGCATACTCTGTGGCAAACCCGGCAAGATCCTGGAGGCACAGTGATGGGAAGGCTTTCGTGCTGAGCTGTCTCACACTAATGACCCCACAGCAGGATCTGGCAGGCAAAGGCAGCCCCCAGATTTAGCCAGCGCTGCTTGAGTTTCAGATGGTGCAGAACAGCACATTGATCCATTTATCGTCTGTAGGTTGCCATGGAGACCACAAGTCATTCCCCACCATCACCACCCCCCCGCAGACCCCCCCACCGCTTTTCAATTGATAGCTGGGCACTGGGGAAGCATTTGCAGCACCGTGGAAATTAAATCCACACCAGAGGAGCAGGGGATTCAGAGCCGACACAGCCAAGGGACCTCAGCTTGAGGCAGTCTGTCCCGCTCTTCCCCACTGAGCAAGTCCAAGCAGCCAGGCGCTCCAAGCCCGAGTATTACGGGAAATTAACAATAATAAAGTGGGATTTTAATGCCACTCCACGGGTTCCCCTCTGACAGTTCTCACAAGGTAGCAGGGAGGAAAGACTTATATCTCTGTAAGTGCGTGTGCCAAAATAGGCTTTGGAGTATCCCAGAGGACAACTCCACCAGGGCAAAGCCCCAGGGAGTTCCCATTTCCCCAAGCAGGGTAACATCCAGGAGGACAGCAGTCCTCTGCTTTTTATACAGCAGATCCACTGGTGAAGGATCACAGCTGATCCTTCACTGAAAGGAGCAGAGCATCAAGCAACTCGTGCACACCACAAGCAGCAGGATGAGAGCGGGTGGATCAAACTCCAGACGCCTGCTGCTGGAAAAAAGTCATGTCTTGGTTTGTAGAAGATCCAAGAGCTACCAACTCTGGGGGCAGCAGAGCAAGGCTAGGCTTGAGCACATCCTGTAATCCCACCCTTGAGATATACATTCCCCTACCTCTCAGACAGGAAGCAGAGAAAATACTTGACTTGCCTTCGGGGCAAATGTCCCAATAGGGTGCACAACACTGCCTCCCCAAACCCACCTAGTCCAGGCTCTGGCACCATGAAGTATTCAGGTGCTCTTCAGCACTGTGATTTACTAGAACCAGATAGTATCACATTTCCTTCCTCCCACCCCATGAAGGATGGAAAAACATCATCAAGACAACCTGAGAAAAAATTTTCAAACCTTAGTGCTTAGGGTTTGGCTTTTAACTCCACACACAGCCACTCGAGCAAGTCACCTGCTTAGTCAAAAGAGCTGATCCCATGTAATTCCCTTGCATTTCAACAAAGAGCTGCTGTGCAAGTGCTGCACTTCTTAACAGCTCATTCCCTGCACACACAAGTGTGAAAACTTGGTGCTGGCTTTACCCCAGGCTCCAGAACCGGATTTCCACAAGCATCTTCTAGGAGGCCAAAGGACACGATCTTTGCGCCAAGCACAGAGGAAGAGCTGGTGTCACCAGCCCCCCACAGCATGATGGGTGGCTGCCAGAGGAGCCCGGCAGCCGGAACCCACCCCAGGCGCTGGAGCATGAGGACACAGGGCAGGTGGCAGAGCACAGAAAGGCAGCTGCAGGCTGAGAGCCTTCAGGGAAACTCAAGAAGCGTGGTGTAAATACTGTATGCGCCTGGAGCCAGAAAGCTCAGCGAGGGCTGTGTGTGGCATTTCCTGAAGGTTACCTCTAATAAGTGCTGTCAGCTTGCCAGCCTTCGACTGTCTGCTGAGTCCTTCTGTGGGAAGCACAGAGCAGCCCAGACCTCTGTGGCATTGTCACAATCCGTGACAGCAAGAGCTCAAAAAATAAAATTCCTCCCACGCAGCACAGACAAAGCAGGTGTAGAACACCAGGGCAAGAAAACCCACTGTAATCTGGCAGGACGGAGAGGCTCCTCTCTTCTTCCTAACGCCTGCTCAGAGAGCTGCTCGCTGAGCACCGTGTATCTCCCCCTCCAGAGGGGAGGCAGCGGAGGCTGGTGGAGGGACAGGTGAGCAGGTGGCCCAGCCTGTGCCGCTCTGCAGCCCCGCTGTGCACGCAGCTGCTCAGCCCACCCCACGCAGGCGCGTCCAGCGGGACCCGCGGTGGGCGAGATCGGAGCCGCGATGCTCAGGCCGCTCTCCTCCAGCGGCAGTCGGGGTGCTGCACCACCTCCCTCACCCCTGCAGGGGCCTGGGCGCTGCACCCGCCCTGAGCCAGAGCCCCCGCGCAGCAGAGCCAGAGCGCGGCAGCACGCGTTTGTCCGCATTCATTTTCTAGCTGCCACCAAGGAGATTATCCCGGCCCTCCCCGCTCATTTACTTTTTCCAGTGGGAACAGACAGGGCATCTTCATCTATTCCCAGGCGTTTTCTGGTTCTCACGGTCAGGTTTACTCACAACTTTTGAGCCTTTCCAGCCCCGTGCTCGCAGCCCACTGGTGAAGTGGATCTGCTCTCTGCCGTTCTTCAAATCACCTGCTGAGCTCGGTGTAACACAAGAGCTTGCAACCAAGCCACGTGTGGCACCGGTCTCTCCAGCGAGGACACCAAGCTTTCCAGCAAAAGCAGAAAATGCCCACGGCTCCTCTTGCTAAGCCTCTGCTGCTCTCTGCCTCTACCCCTTTTCTTTTCTTTTCCTCAGAGGACAGCTCCAAACAGCACTGGAAATAAATGCCAGTGGTAAGCAGACAGTACACACCAGATAACAAACACTGCAGTTGTGAGCAGAGAAGAACTCGGGAGATCTGTCATTCCAGTTTCCAGAAGAGGAAAAAAAAAAAAAGCCACAGTTCAAGGCCTCTTTGGTTACGTAAACTTCATTTCCATGTCTTTTATCACTGATAAGATAAGCCATTGCTCAAGTTCAAGTTCTGTATCAAGTAAACCATGATAATCCTCTTAGGAATTCCCCATGCCCCAGCTTGAACAGACCTGCAGAAAAGAGCTTAAGGGGTTGCCTTCAGCTTAAAAAAAGAAACACACAAGCACACAGCCACAGACTTATTTATAACGTAGGCAAATTTGGGGCCTAGTACAGAGCACTGGAGGCTTACACAGCTCTGTCTGAATAAGGGATCTACTTCTGCCCTAGTTCATAAATGCTACAAGCTACTACTTGGTCATGCATCACTCAGCTGAGCACCAGCCTGGAGATGATTGCCTTCCAAGGAGGATTTCTTGCAGTGACAGGAATTCAGAGGGTCAGACCCCCAGAAGAGATTAAACTGATTCACAACCAGTCCCACACGTTGTCCTGGATTAGAGCAACAAGACTCTTCCAGGCAGCTGTATTTTTTTGGTTTATTACAGCACAGCATAATTTTATATCCTTTAATGCTGGTAGCAGAATTACAGTGATTTTAAGCAATTACTGCCCTGCTTCGGGTATAAGATGTTAAACTCACTAAGAGCACCTCCTTCTGTACTTTACAGTCAGAACATCCAGATGTGAAACATCACTGTCTGTATTTGTTGAGAGGATGATTTGATCCAATCTAGCAACTGACTATATTTACTAACCACTTAAATATGCACTCACACACCCCGCACGGTAACACAAAAGGCCATTTCATAAATATCGGATTGCAAGACAGATGACAGCAATAAGCAGGCGCACAAACTCTTGCCCTCCTCTCTGCTGCTCATCATCAGGACACAAATTACCTGGGCCAGCAATTTTATCACAGCATCTTCCAGGGAACCGACTTAGCCTGAAGGCAACGAAGGCCAACATTTGAAGCTTAATACTTTACTTCACAGGGCTGCATCCGGCCACCCCCAGCGCGGTTCAGCGACGTGCGAGCGCGCGCGGGAAGGGCACGGCGTTGAGCCCTTCTAAGCCGGTGGCTGCCAGAAGATCAAGGCACAAGGCGGTGGGTAACATCTGAAATTGGTGCTTAAAATGCAAATTTTCTTCAGGTCTATCTACTTCCTTAGCCAGCCCAACGGGCTCCGGCACCCGCAACTGTTTCTTACTCGTTTCCAGCTACCGTGACTTTCATCCCTCTGATAGCTTCTCCCCATTAGGGTTTTTCACACGCCTCTGAGTATTTTATGACACTCGAACTAAAAGATGCAGCATATCAAACAAAACACATCGCTCTCCTTCCCACCAGCAACTTCAAGATCCTTTAGCATTGACTGACAACCCACAATATTGTGGGAAAGGCTGTTTTCAGATCAGCTGCTGGAAAAGCTCTTCCAAGGTAGCAGCTGAATTCAAATCACACACCAATTAGCTCAGGGGGATTTGTATGTTTTTCTTTCAGGAAACCTATTTGAAAACAAAACAAAGAGAAAAAAAAAATTGTTTAAATCTCATTAAAATATCTCAAACTGTGTCACAAGCATGCCATATTTTCTACTGGAGAAAACAGGAGCAGCTTTAACTAGTTTCACCCCATCAGACGGAGTTTTGTCCTTTAAACCTCCTTGCTGTGTTCCCCCACCTCCAACAAGGTAACGCAGAGGTCCAGAGCAGCCCCAGACCTGCTCAGCATCACGCAGCAAGTAAACCTCAGTGCCAAACTGCCTGGCTCTGTCCTGCATCTTTCCCACAAGACGAGGTTTTCCACGCCGCTCTCCTTAGGCTTTCGCCTCTCGCCTCAAGGCCACATGCAGATGACCGTGCTTTTTCTGAAGCCAGTGCCAATGAGGCCACTGCATTCGTTATCCAGCAGGATAATGACAGAGTGCAATTCAGTCAACAGCAAATCCTCCCCAGGGAGATGCCCTCTGACCTTCCCTGAGCTGGGGGATGAACGCAGACAGCCAGATCTCAGACAGGCGGCAGAGCTGAGTGAATAATTCCTAATGAATCCTTTCATCTCTTCTTTTGTTTTGGGGAAGGGAGGGGGTGGGTGAAAGGAAATAGTTTGGTACTATCCACCAGCAGAAAATTATTTTCTAGAGCTACCCCAAATCACTGTCATCTGAACAACATTTTTCATGGCTCTGCACAGTACGTGAGCACAGAGCACAGGCTGCTCTCTGCAGAGAAGCCCCTCGTGCAGACGGCCAGTCTGGGAGAGGGGAGCAACAGCCAAAGACACAGCAAGAGCAGGGATGCTCCTGGAAGCCTCGCTTAAAATCACCCTTAGGCAGGCAATTGAGAGTTAATCTAAGATATCCACTCAAACCACATTTTTGCCAACGAAATTCAGTTTCACTGACACATCAGCAAACGCATGAAGGGCAAGAAGTTCATGAAATAAGGCCCACAGAAAGCCAGGATCCTACCTCTCTCCACATGTCACTCAGCCCTCACTATCAATTTTCTCTCATTTTCCAAGCCACAGGCTGTAAGGATAACAAGGATGTGATAAAAGCAGATTTATTTTTTCCCCAACAAAAAGAAGCAATTCTCATTTCTCCAGTGTGAATTCAGCTGTAGAATTCAGTTTAACAGCATCTCCTGAATGCTCCGTGTCACCCAGAGGTATTACAGTAAATAAGGGTGGAAAAACAACTCACAACTCTGAGACCTCAGAGCTGCTTCACAAGCTTTCAGTCATTCATGCAGCACCCCGGCCCACGGGCACTAGTCCCCCTCAGCTTTAGCTATGCAGTTTTCATCCCCATCTCTCAGCTGAACCTGAAATCAGCCATGTCTGAAGCAGTCACTTCCAGCTGCACCAGCATTTACGGGGATTTACCCTCAGCAGGCCCCACCTCATCAGCTTGTGGGTTATACTGGGAACAGAAATCCCACGGAAGGACCGTGGTCGTAAGACGCTCCCGGCCCCATTCCCAGACAAATGAACTGACATGAACCTGCACGCTTAACCAGAGCCTGGCTCGTGTATTTATATAGATGCCAAATCCCAGGGATATCAATGACAATCTCTTCCCCAGTAAAACCTGATTACAGCGCTGGGCTCTCTAAAGCCCCCCCTGCCACCTCCCTCATCACCCCGCACATCCCAGGGAGCAGCCAGCAAACCCCTCCAGGTGCCCAGCACAGCAGGGGTTGCAATGCCAATGATTAAGCAGATCTTCAAAGGAAGAAAAACAAGAGTCCTGGTCAATGACTGACCAGTGTAATAGCTCAGGCTACTATCATGTGCTCTTCTCACAGCACATTTGTTTGCTGGGCTGCCCAAGAGGTTTCCAAGGGTCAAACATGAGGTCATCAGCTTTGCTGAAAAACATAAAAAGCTGGAACTGCAAGTAAGGAAGATCCCAGTACTTACAATTAAGGCTAGAAAGACGTGAAAATGCAAATCCTCTAAGTTTAAACATACCAGAGGCAGCATCAAAAAGGAGAAGAAAAAAAAAAAAAAAAAAAAGGACCTTATGGTTTTTGAAGATCAGACCTTCGCAATATTTAGTAATCCACGTAAAATTCTGACCAGCCTCAAGGACCAAGAGCGGCTGTGGAAAGCAAAACCTTGCTTTCAGGCTATTTTGAGAAGCACTCACAAGGTTTATCCCAGAAACTGCTTTCTGCCTACTCAGATTTCTCAACTGAGCCGATCACATGGTGTTTCGATGGACTGCTGGAGACACTTGAGAATAGCAGAGCTGCCTGCCGCTATCTGCCTGGCACAGGGTGGTTTTTAATTGAGGCTGAACTCTTAAGTCCCTGCTGCAGTCTGCAGCTCCAATCACTGAAATAATAATTAAACCCAGGAGAAACGGTGCAAAGCAGCAATGCCTTTAACTAGTACATTAAGATGAGGGAACCTGAAGATGTGCACAGACATCTCCAGGACGTGCTGGTTTGTTCCGAGCCTGAGGATTTCGCAGATTTTTAAACAGGAAGTCAGGGTGGAAGAGATCCTGCAGTACAGAAACAGGAGAGATGCAGGGAAGTATCCACTTTCACCTCACCCGGTCCAAGGAAGAAATCAGAGCAAGTTTTTTCCATCTAAGTTTGGGACCTTCCTTCCATGGCAATCTGAGAGATTAGCAAGAGAGGGGAATGCAGGGCAAGAGAAGCACCCAAGACATCACAGCGATTTCGGCCATCCTCCCCACCTGAAAGTGACCTGTGAAAGAAACCTGTTAAAGAAACCACTCTGGAAAAGTCTGCGCTGGCCGTGGAGATTGCTGACAGATCAGACAACACAAGTTCTGCCCTGAAATCCGAGGGGAGAGACTCAGCCTGGAAACGCCTCTCCATTAGGTTAATTAGTCAAGTTTGATGTATCCACGTTTGATGTATATGGTTGTCGGTTACCATGGCCACAGGAACCGAAGAGTAAGGCTTTACACAGATTTCCCTGTGTGGGACTGGGGACAGGGAAGCTCATCCAGCCCCTCCAGGCCCCTGGGCCAGGCAGGGAGGGAGGACCCTGCCACCCTGGGCTCTGTGCCAGCACCCTGGTCCTGGGCCGAGCTGCTCGCAAACGCTTACTGGGATTGCTCCTTGTCCCTACACCATAAGGCTGCTAAAAATAGCACCGGAGCTCAGCCAGGTTAATGACACATCAAGAAGATGCGTTTGCACGTAGAAATAAACAGAATGCATGCGAGATCTGCCCTCCACCTGGCTTCCGGTTGGTCGGGTTTGAGTGGGGAGAAAAACCAAAAAGCTCCTCTGTTTTCTCTTAAAAATTCAAAGCCTATCTGTCAGAGAAGTGACAGAAAGCTGTCCATCTCTCCAAACACCATGCCAAATACAGCTGAAGTTTGTCTCTCAATTTCAGCGCCTGGAAAGAGACCACAGTATATTACAAACAAGCAAATATTTTAAGTGTCATTAGTTACATTATGATCAACATCATGTCAGTTGCTTACAACTCTACTCTGCAGCGCACACTCACTCATGCAGTAGCACACATGAGTAAAATCTACTGCCACTTCAGGAGCAGCAGCAGATTTAGAAAAGAGTGGGAGAGAAAAAGCAATCTGCAATTCAGCAAAGCTCCTGTGGCAGAGCGGCTTTAAACTCCCTTGGGAAAAGGACCCTCCTCTCACTCTGTTCATCAGGTGCCTCGCTGAGCCAGGACTGATGCCTTCAGAAGCTGCCACAGAGCACAGAGGATGGCATCTGCCCAACTTTGCTCTTCATCAGCTCTCTGTGGATTTGCAGGGCCACGGCACAAAAGCACAGACCACTTGAGTCTCCCGGGGTGTGCTGCAGCAGGCAGCTGGCACAAAGCAGCAACAATGTGAAAAACCCAAGCCCTGCCGTGGAGGAACATTCCCAGTCACCATTCTGAACCGAGCATTTCATTTCCAGCTCACAGAAAAGGAGCAAATGCCACAGACCTTCCCAGGTGCCCAGACCATGGCAGAAATGACTGAACTGCTACAACACTGCCTGAGCTTGACTCCAAGCTGAAACCACTGCTGCTGCTGCAGGAACACCAAGAGAACCCAACCTGAGCTCTGTATCACCTGCTGCAGAATTGGCTGGTGCGTCCCCTGCCTGAGAGAGACAAGTGACACAGCTGCAGACAGGTCTGAGCAGAAGTTTGGGGGGAGTATCTCCCCTTCAGAAGGGAATTTCAGTCCTGTGAAATTTACTCCTGCAAAAGAAAGGCTTGAAACACAACCAGGTTGTGGAAACTACAGCCACTCTTCCCTGGTTTCAGGCCCTGTGTCCCCTGGCTCCCCATCCATCCTTGCAGCACCCATACTTCCAGCAAAGCAGTGCTGACTTATAACAAAAGCACGACTGCTTGGTGAAGACACTCATTCAACTACTCAGGTCAAGAATCACAGGAGAGAGACGCACTGTGACAGGAACATGCTGAGAGCCAGTGAGCTGGCAAACTCCTTCAAACCAGCACTACAGCCAAAGTCCCCCAATCTCAGAAATACAGCTTAAAAGAAGCGAGCTAGATGCTGTGAAAAAGGCAGCAGGAATCGCTGTTCTTTGACAGCCCCAACCCCATCAAGAGATACAATTCAGCTCCACCTTTCCTAGTCGGCTAATGTTCAGCTGTTAGCTTCCCCCCCCCTTCTTCTGCACATGCCTGAAATAATTGCTTGATTCCCTGTTACACTTACCAAAAAACTGGGAGATGGCCATGTGACAGGAGCACAGAACATGGAGAAGACCCATTTGCTTCTGTAACCAAGTGTTCTGCCTCCTCAACACGCACCAAATTGACTTGGCAAGGCTGCAAGGCGAAGCTGTTGTATTTATTTACACATTTTTTTCTGCTGGTTAAGAGGCTTCGTAAAGCAGACTGCAAATGGCCAAGACAGCACAGGCACCTTTATCAAGTTTTGCATAAACTGGAATGGGTGAAGAACAGCAGGGAGAGCAGCATTCCTGGCTGTGTCCTTTACAATAGATATTTTAGCCTCAGTCACCTAAGAATTAATTGGCAAAATACTCAAGAAGTTCATAAAGGCAAGTGTGAACACTCACTTATTTCTGGCTACAGCCTCCTTACCCTAGGGATCAGCCTCTAAAACAAAAATAAGTACGTGTAGACTGCCGATCAGAAGGCAGGGGAGCGCCTGTGTTAGCCAAACACATTCAGTGCCTGGAGCAGCAGCCGGGTAAGTCAAGGCTGAGCAGCCGTGCACAGACACGTTCCTCCTGCGCGCCTGACTCTGCACCCATCTTCCAGCTCAGCCAAAGGTTCAAGGTGTTTCCGCATGAAACAAGGAACTAGAGCGAGGCAAACACAATAATACATTGTGTGGGGACTGAAACCCCCCGCTGAGAAATCCACAGGCATTTAAAAAGCACAACTGCACCACCAAAAAAAAAAAAAAGACGCAGATGGAGCTTAAAGCTCTCGTCTCATTGAACAAGACCAAAACTCACACCGCCTTTGGCACGGGAAACAGGAGCGAGCAGGGTGCTTGTGTCTGCCTCTGCAGCACGACTCCTCCACCTCCGGGCAAAGCAAATCCCGTGTTTCTCAGCCTTCTCTGCTCTTGGCAGAGTTTAAGGACATTCACTGAAGTGAGTTACATTTCACGAGCACCAGTCTCAGCGGAGAAGATGCAAACCTCAGCTCTCCACGGCGAGAGAGTTAAAATAAAAACACAACCCTTGAAGGTACATGCTGACTTCTCTCTTTACTTCTGTTTCATAATGCTGGAGAAAACCCAAAACCCTGCAGTGCTTCTCACTCCGGCACCACAGAGCCCTCAGGAACGCTGCTGGCAGCTGGCTGGGTTCTGGACCAAAACCACAGCAGCTCTTTATGTGCATCCCTAATCATGGCATCTCAAGACACGTAGACATCAAAAAAAAAAAAAAAAAAAAAAAAAAAAA